>ML780849.1:1100800-1113531 GCA_009831015.1 Picea engelmannii | reverse complement strand
CCTTCATATGCCAACTATAAATGTTTGGCGATATTTTTGTAAAAATATTCAAATTTCTAAGGATTTTATATAGTTTTTATAAAATTTTGGCGATTTTTAAGGTAAAATAATTTTATCGTATAGAATTTGGGCGAATCATTTTTTAAATAGCGAATCTCATTTTTGGAAAAACCATGGAAAATTAGCCCATGAGCGAAATTTATCCCCTAAAATCATCCCTAAGACCCATGAGATGATGATATTTTGGTCTATCTCTGAACTAAAAAATTTGGTCCTCACCTTTCTCGAGATGAACGTCGTCACATCCGACACCAAGCCTCATGGTACCTCCTCATAGGATATGTTCTCTATCATCAAGTTGTTGACACTATCCTTCGACAATGCCTCACCCTTGAACAGGAAGAGATAGTTCCGAATGATTGCCATGGTGGCGCATGTAGTGGTCATTCATCTGGCATGTCCACTACCCTCTTACACCTCATCATCACAGTTGGCCCCTTCTACAAATGGGGCATCGATTTCATGACATGTAACCCTTCATCCAACAACAGACACAAGTAAATCATAGTCGTTGTTGACTAATTCACCAAATGGGCTGAAGCTATGCCCACATTCAACAATATGGCCAACACAACGACATGCTTTTTCTTTAACCATGTCATCTCCCTCTTTAGGGTTCCCCTACAACTAGTCTCCAACCACGGTAAGCACTTTTAAAATGAAGACTTCATGGAGATATCTACCAAATTGGGATTCACCCATGAATTCACCTCACCCCATTACCCACATTCTAATGGGAAAGTCAAAGCAGTCAACAAAGTTCTAGAAACCATGCTTCAATGTTGCACACTGCGATCGAGCTCCTACCCAACACACTGTCGCTTGAGAAATTGTTTTTCTCCCTCGAATATCTCGATGAAGATGATAAGGCCTCGTTACAAAACAATGAAGAAACTAAGAAGCGATCCAAAGACACCTTTGACCGCCAAGTCAACCTTCGATATTTTATCGAAGGTGACCTTGTTTTGGCCTATGATATCGCCCATGATACTCTTGGCCATGGAAAATTCAAGTCCCTTTGGCGGGGACCCCATGTCATCCGTCATTGCCTTACTAAGGGAGACTACATTCTATCTCACCCTGAAGGGGATACCCTCAAGGACCTAGTCAATGGGTTATACTTGAATAAATTTTACCCCTAGGCATAACCATCTTACCTTAGGTTTTCTTGTTTTCCTAGTTGTTTTTAGCCTTTGTTTTATGGATTTATCTCTCTCACTATCCAAGCCTAATCATGTGTCCTTGTTTTCAATAGATTAATCCTATGTTCACTTATCACATCGGGTACGTAGATGGAGCGAGTTGCTGGACCCGGAATCTTGCTTTGGCATCCTGGGCCATTTACACCCTCGACCATGTGTTGCTCCATTCCAACAACATTTGCCTCGACCTTTCCACCAATAACCAAGTTGAATATGTTGTCATCATCGATCTCCTCTCTGAGGCTAGTCACCTTCATATTCGTCGCCTCAACCTTCTCTTAGATTCTCTTCTCATTGTCCACCAGCTCAACAACCTGTATCGTGTTTGTGATCCATGTCGTTATCGCAAGTACCTGCAAGTCAAATTTTTGTTACAAAATTTTGATTCTATCACATTTACTCCTATTTCTAGAAACCTCAATCAGATGGTAGATCACACGATGAATCGAGCACTATATTGGCATTTATCACATTAAACATACATGTCACATTCATCCATCATCAAATAAAAACAAGTACACACACCATATCATGAAAACACCAGACACGTAAAATATCCAAGAGGTCTACTCATATATAGATCATCAATGCTAAATATGTGTTTGATACAAATTACAACATGCCTTAGATCCATGGCTAGGCCCTCTCAATCCAACCCTTAGTATATACAAAATAGGAGTTCATAAGACTCTTATACATCATACAAAATGAGGCCATGCGTGTGACATGTCACACTATCATCTAGGGTGACCCTAACTGGGGTACATCACCACCAACTGGGGGGTCCCCCTCGGGGGGAATATCTCTTGTAGGGATATTCCCATTCATGGAATCCCTTGCTACTTCTTCCCATTGAATTAGGGACCACCAATGCACTGCTCCAAGGATCTCTCATCTCGAATCCGCGACCACAGATCCTCTAGCACCCTGTCCAACACAACCTCAAATAGTCACCTCAAATCCTCCATTTCTCGGTCTCGAACCCCCTCCTAATATCTACCCTGCCCTATTGTAGGACCCGCCATCACTTCATGAGATGGACCCACCTCGGTATCATCGTATCAACGATGCCTCCTCGTCCTCCCCTCTACAACTTGCTCATCCTCTAAGCCCTGCGTTGCATTAGCCTCTTAGTCGTTGGGTCCCACATCTACATAACCAAAACGAAAAAGGTGTATCAATACTCAGAACATCCAAGAAAATCTAATCAAAGCACATGAAAATATGAAAAATTACAACATACTCACCTCTATCATCCCACTCCTCCCCCAATGACAATCTCATATCTAGATGGTATCTAAAATCAATCTCGTGGTAGGGAAGTCGTAGAAAACCTGTGGGGTCTACCACCAGACCTGCGCAAACAAGCGAGTAAAGTACTACCCCACACCACCCCCACCTTGATGTGGCATCAGTGTCCCCATCTCACCAACCTAGGATCTTGCATCCTAGGCGGGTCCAAAATCGTCCATGGGCGTAGCAACACCACTCACTAAAAAATGAAAGCACATAATATGGAACCAAAGGTGAACTCACCACCTCTCATCACCACACATCTATCTAATCGTTCCACCATGCACTCATGCATCACCCAAGCCTAGGAAAAATTGCGACCCCCCATAGCCTGCTCTAAGATAGCCATCTAGGCACCCAAGATGCTTTGGGTCCCTAGTGACCCATCAATTTGTACAACCATGGCACAAAAAACATGCATCTCTAGGGAATCAATAACGAATATATAGACTAAGACGTTACTCATCACTATTTTCCTTTAGTAGTAGTGGTTGGCCAACGCCCCCACACTCGCACCTGCATGGATCTTAGGCTCTGCTGCCAACTCTACTCCTCGAAAAGGGATTCTAGTCAAGAAATAAATATCAATCTCCATTGATATGTGGATCTCATGCCCTCGCACCATGAAGACCTACCAATTAGGCTACCACATCCTCACAATGAAATCCAGTGGCACCTCCTGCAACTGGATTAGCGAGCAGTCAAAGAAAATTAATAACTCGACATGGGCTAGATGTCATCGGATACAGGCATCATCCCCCACCATCCTCTGTAGCGAATCCCAGTCTCTCTCAAACCACTGAAATGATATCCTCTACTGATGATCTGTAACCTGAAGCCAATCCAATGTATTTGCATTAGTTTTCATCATCTAGAAAAACTCCACAAAACAACCCAAAAACCACGTTTTCCCCTGCGTGATTGTTCGCTTAACATTCGTGCTTCAATCACGTGAATGACACCCAGATAGTCGCGCACATATGTGTGAAGTTTCATATAACATATGTGCATATGTGCATGACTGTCCTTCAAATAGCTGTGCCCAACCCCACCCTTGACCACAGGGATAAAATTTGGATCCCAACGCACATGCACATGCAAGTGGTTGATACAGTTGCACATTGTGCATGGATATATTAATTAAGTCTGCACGCATATGCATGGTAATCCGAAAATCTCCTATGAGGTCCTACTTCCCTAACCCTAAGAATGATCGTACAACCATCTGTATGGACCCCACCCTACCCCAAAGCATACCTAGCCTATGCAAGAGGTTTTATCGGCTTACATGTTTCTCTTGCCTCCTAAGTCCGGGATCGTCTACTCTCACAATGTTCACTAACGTCCAATCTCACAAATCACAAATCCCCACAACAACAAGTATAAATGAGGTGGCACTATGGGCCCCATGCCCATATATACACCCTTTTGCAAAACTTCCTCACTTATGTTTCGGAGCATTCGAGCTTTGTTTCTCTCACCTTTCTCACCTCTGGGATCCAGACTCCCTCATCTTCACAATGGTACTATCGGTTGATCATTTTAGTTCGGAGCTCCAGGATCCCCTTTTGGCGCCTTGGGCACATGTATGCACCACCTTTCCATAGTTCATTATCAAGCAACTGTTATATATGTTTTATTTTCAACTATGTTTCACGTCGAATATTTGGTTTGTATGTTCAGGTCCTCATTAGTGGCCTCCTTCACATCATTCGTTGTGGTCTTCCTTTTCCCCCTACATGTATATATTCCAAACTGGCATGAATTCCCATCCTCTGCTCACAATTTCATTATCCAATCATACCCCCTGACATTTATCCCTAAGGTCCCTATGGGCGGCTCTATAACACCTTCACCTCCATCCATTCTGGTGTTGTCACCTGCTAGCCTTCTCCCCCACATGAGTTGTCCCACATACGTTCTTCCTTAAAACACATTGAAACTCATGCCAATTATTCCCCCTTAGGATTGGGATTCCTCATAGTTTTTCATCTCATAAAATGAACCTCATACTTCTTCTCATCATTTTTCTATCCTACCCATTATGGACTCCCCCATCATATGATTTTGGTTTTATCAGATGCACCTCCTCATCATCATTTACCCTCCATTTCATCCATCATTACTTTCCCATCTGCAATCTTATCATCCATTCATCTACTTGGTACAAAAACTATCCAATGGGGCCCCCACCCTCCACTAGTCTTTAGTTACGCCCTCACCGACCAAGCCATACTTCACTAGGGAACTTGTTTCTATACATGTACTTTCAACCCCATTATTTATTCATTTGGTAATTGTTTAAAGCATCTTTCAATTCTAGAAAGTACAATAGATTTTGGTTGTCGTCGATGATGATGTTTTTGTTGATATTATGGTAGTTGTGGGAGGTATTATCCTCCATGTATAACCTCTGAACATATTAGAATGTTCCGGAATCTATAGAAACCCTAAACATATGTATAGAAACCCTAGAATACATGTCAACTCATTAAAATAATTGATATTTAAGTATTTGTCTCTAAAAGAAGAATATGACCTGGACATGAGAGAAATAGAACTATAAATAGAGGGAACTTGAGCTCATTTGGTCATTCACACTCTCACAACTCACACAAGACAAGTGGTGTGCACGTTTGGAGAAAGAGTGCAGTTGCAACTACTGCAACTGGTATTTTGGTTTTGGTTTCTGGTTTATGGACTTTCTATTTGGTGCACTATTCTTAGAGAAAGAGGGATATGCTATCTCTTGGTTATCTGTTGGGTCTGGTATTGCTTCTGGAATTATTCTATCTGTCAAGGTTATGGTCCTTAGGGGTGGTTGCGTGCCTATGGTTGGGTGACAATATTGAGATATTGTCTATGGAAAAACAAGCACATCTCTTTTATTCTAACAGGTTATGGGCACACACTATCTTCAGATAGTCTAACCACTGGAAGATAGATTGGGAAGTTATTTGTTAAGCTCGTTATGGCACTAGTTATAGTTGCAAATAGGTTTTATGATTATGTAGCTGCCACAAACCCTGACCCTTGTTTTTGGGCACTTATGGTGAAGAATTTGTCCTAATTTCTTGACATCCTAGTGCGCCCTAGCCTAGCGCACCTCTTAGTACCCTCCGCTAGAAAAACTTCAGGTTTAAATTTTTGTTCAAATTCAATGTCAAAGGTTGACTTCTGGTCAAAGTTGAAATTCTAGAGTTTCTATCTTGTTCTAATCATTGAATCTTCTGATTCAGTTTCTAATCTCTTCTTGTCAAGATGGTATCTAGTTTCAAATTGGAAGACAAGTTGGACAATGCTACAAGACTTCAAAGGTATGCACTTGTATATGTTATCCAAGTTATATCATATATAAAAACATGAGTGTGTTTGTAGGGAAAGTACTAGATACCTTGTCCAATATGTAATCTTAGATTCAGTGCATTCAGAAGAACAAGTGCACCTTCCATAGCAAGTGAAGCTTTCAAGTTCCAGGTTTGATTAAATTGTTAAGCTTCAAATTTGTATATATCAACGGTGATAGTTGCTACATTACAAAAATAGTCTTTGAAAGGTTCTATTATTGCTAGGTGCAATGAATACTTGACTGCATATGAGTAACATTGATATAGATTCCTATTGTACTTGTTTGCAAGATGAACTAACATTTCCTCTAGAGAGATGTTTCTTGTTTTCTCTTGTTGTTCTTGATCCGAGTAGGCACCCTTGTGAAATATGTTTGATGAACAATCTTTGCGGAAGTTGTCATAGAAGAAGTTTATAAGGATGACACAATGCTTGCAAAAACTACCAGATGAGCAGCAATCAAAACAAATAGAAACAAACTTGAAGAGACTCGGAGGGAGTTAGACTCAGAAAGAAGTCAGTAATCAAGAGGAAACTAGAATAAACTTGTGACACTTTGCAAAAAGAATGAAGGATGCAAACTGAAGCATGGACTCTCTCAGATGGAGGGATTTGATTACATAATTCCAAAAGAAGAGCATGCATATTACTCATTCAAGCATGAAGTTGGGATTAGCGGGGAGCTAATCCCCAATGATATGATCCATTGAAGAATCCATGAACATTATTAAGTATATTTCCATTTTCTTCATTGGAAGTAGCAACCATGATAAACAACAAGTGTTCATATTGAATCTAGAAGAAGTCTTCTTTGAAAAGGAGCCTTGAATATCCCTGGTTTTCCATCTACATTTGTGTTCCTATGGAGAAAGGAATAATTTCGAACCTTCAGGAAGGAAGGGCATGGAATCTATAGAAGATTCCATGGACTCCAACGTTGAAGAAGGAAGTTGTGATAAAGAACAATGTATGTGAGAAATTGTGAAAAAGACTTATAAATGGAAGCATTGATAGATACAAGGTGGGATTCAGGGCTAGAGGGTTATCCCATAAGGAGGGAGAATACATGATGATATCTTGTTCTAGTATACCTCTACCCGAGCCATTATATCTCTTGTGGTATCCATGGGTTGGAGTTTACATCAGATGGATGTAAAGACTGTTCTTCTCAACAGATTAATTGAAGAAGAAGCATATAGAACAACCTAAAAGTTTTGAGGTATACCAGAAAGAGAGACCCATGTATGAAGATAGAATAATACCTTGTATGGATTCAAACAACCTGGTGCAGAGCCTCTCATGTATAACATAAGTGTGGTGAAAATTTCCTATGACAGAGGAAGTGTATTGAAATGATTCTTCAAAAGTTCGGGATGATGGATTGCAAATCTATGGAAAAATCCCATGATGACATATCTGAAGAATATGAGAAACTTTGATCCAGTAGACTCGTCCCTGAATCAACAATTGAATGGCTCGTTAATGTATTTGGAGAATACTCAGTTGGATATTTTCTTTGATGTGAAAATAGTTCCAGGTGGAGCTTAGCCATGAAAATTGAATAGCTGCAAAGCATGCCTTGAAATATCTTCATGGGAAATTTGAGTTATGATATACAACCACATGGATTTATTGATTCAGATTGGGCAGGGAATGCAGATGACAGAAGAAGTGCTTCTTGGATATGTTTCAGTTTGATTTTATCCACGATATCATGGGCTAGCAGGAAACATAAGTATGTTGCACTCAACACTGAAAAAGCAGAGTATCTTGCAACTTGTGTTGCTTGTATGGAAACAATGTGGCTCTCTAATATGGTTTCTGGACTGCTTGATCAGGTGTTCCATTTGACCATGATATATTGTGATAACAAAAGTTGTGTGAAGTTCTTAGAGAACTCGGTGTTCCATGACAAGTCGAATCACATTGAGATCAAGTACTATTTTTCTCTGTGATAAAGTCCAGAGGGGAGAAGTGGTTCTCTAGTATATCTCCACTGATGAGAAGATAGCAGATATTTTGGTAAAGCCTCTGTCCAAGATGAAAATTTTGTGTACTTAAGGGACAAGCTGGACTCGTGGAGATGGCATCCTTATTGGAAAGGGAAGTGATTACCCCCAGGTTGGGAGGGAGAATTGATATGTTATTGATGTATCGACAATCAATTTCCAGTTTGAAAAATGGTCCAGGTTGGGAAGTCACTTTCCAATTCGGAAAGTGGTCCAATATTCTTGATGGACAATCATTTTCCAGTTTGGAAAATTATCCAGGATGGGCAATCACTTTTCAGTTTGGAAAGTGGCCCAAGATTTTTTACGGATGGTCATTTTCCAATTCGAAAAATGGTTCAGATCGAACAATCATTTTCATAATGAAAATGGTCTGATAGATTGTTGATGTACCATAGACATCGATTCCCCTTGTGGCCAGTGTGGGGGAATGGTCTAGGAAAATCATTCTTCTTGGTTTTCACTCTGAGTAGTGGTCAAGAATAATGGTCTTCCTATCTGAGAAGTCATTCTTTCGAAGTTCACAGTTGTGAGCAGTTTCAAAGAATAACAATTTCAAATAATGGTTCATTATAGGAGGTTGGTGTAGGACAGTCATTTCCATAGGAAATGGTCCAGACATTCATTCCCTAGGGAAGACTCATTCTATCTAGATTGCACATTAGTGCCAAAAGAATGTCCTAGTTAGGTGAATGGTCCAGGTTTAGCAATGAGGGATAGTTGTTACCTAGGGTAGACTCATTCTCTCTAGGTTTCACTATGATTAGTGTCAGAATAATGGTCCAGGTTCAACAATCAGGGACATTCATTCCCTAGGGAAAACTCATTCTCTCCAAGTTGCACTGTGATTAGTTCTAGAAGAAACGCCCAGTTAAGTGAATGGTTCAGGTTCAACAATCAAGGAAATTCATTCCCTAGGTTAGACTCATTCTCTCGAGGTTACACTATGATTAGTGCCAGAAGAATGGCCTAGTTAAGTGAATAGTCCAGGTTCATAAATTAGGGACAATTATTCTTCTATGCTTGAGAAGAATAGTCCAGATAGCCCATGGTGATGTTTACTTTTCGAGGGAAGATACTCTTCCAGATCTCATAGATGTAAGTGGAATAATGACCCAGATGAATAAGTTTGTATTATGATATTGTTATTCATGTTGATATCATATGATATGATTGTTGTGGAGATTGTATGTCTCTAGAGAGTAGTTGTATGCTACTATGGTGGATGTGATCTACTAGTAGTGACTATGAGTAACTGGTTAGTAGAAGTGTGCTACTAGGAGTGGTTTTGTACCACTGGATAGTAGTTGTATACTAATATGGATAGACACAGTTGTGTTATATTGAATGGCATTGTTCTGATTTCCATGAAGACTACCACTAGTGTTGGACATGATCACCAACTAGATGGATAGTCAGTGTTCTAATGGGTAGACATTCTCTAGGCGGAGAATGGTCTAAGAAGGACAGATCGTTGGTGGATAGACATCCTCCCTGGGGAGGATGGTCTAGGTTGAAAGATTGCTGGTGGAAAGACATTCTCGCTATGGAGAATAGTCCAGGTTGACAGACATTCTCCCTATGTAGAATGGTCCAGGTTGAAAGATTGATGATGTACCATGGAAATTTATTCTTCTAGGACATATGTCTGGATTAGAATAATGGTTTGTCTCCATCAGTTCAAAATAGTGACCAGAGTGGAAAGATTGGTACATGAAAAACATTTTCCCTGAGTTCACAGTAATGGACGGAGGGAAAATGGTCCAGGAAAGTCATTCTTCTAGGACATATGTCTATATTAGAAGAATGGTCCTTGTAGCCCATGGGGTGTCTTTCAACATCTGGGAGGACTGTAATTATTCTAGGACATATGTCCATATTAGAAGAATGATCATTGTATCCCATTGTGGGGCTTTCAACATCTATCGGGACAACTGTTCTTCTAAGACATATGTCAGGAATAGAAGAATGGTCCTTGTATCACTCTGTTGAGTAAATGACTTATTCAACATCATGTTTGATTACTCAGATGGAGTATGGATTTAAGACATGATGCATTTGATGCTATCATATGATACTAATAGTGGTGATGTTTCTCGTGCGTTGATCTACGTGATCATGAGATAGCCTGTGTGGTTATGATGATGCTACTGGTTGAATGATTTGTTTTTGCTCAAGACCATTTATTTTAATACCTCCCTAACTAGGAGGAAGTGTTGATATTGTGGTAGTTGTGGGAGGTATTAACCTCCATGTATAACCTCTGACCAAATTAGAATGTTCTGGAAGCTAGAGAAACCCTAAACAGATGTATAGAAACCCTAGAAGACATGTCGTCTCATTAAAATAATTAATATTCAAGTATTGGCCTCTAAAAGAAGAATTCATACTGGACATGAGACAAAGAGCACAATAAATAGAGGGCGCTTGAGCTCATTTGGTCATTCACACTCTCACAGCTCACACAAGACAAGTGGTGCACATGTTTGGAGAAATAATGCAGCTACAACTACTACAACTGGGATTTTGGTCTTGGTTTCTGGTTTATGGACTTTCTGTTTGGGGCACTATTCTTGGAGAAAGAGAGATATGCTATATCTTGTTTATCTATTGGGTCTAGTACTTCTTCGAGAATTATTCTATCTAGCAAGTTTATGGTGCTCGGGTGTGGATGCGTTCCTATGGTTGGGTGACAATATTGAGATATTGTCTATGGAAAAATGAGCACATCTCTTTTATTCTAACAATTTTTCCTTGACGCACAACAACCCATGTCTCCCTTGGTTGGGGAATTTCACTTTCATCTCCACCTTTGCAAGATATTTGTACCATGGCCAAATTCATGCCCATTACAAAAATCCATACCCCATATTTGGACTTATATTACATCTCCTTGAAGTCTCACCCATTCAACACAATTTCACCCCATATCTAGTCGTCCCCCTGACACCAGATCATGTTTTACGATTGTTGCCATCCATCAACACCTCCCAACCAAGGGTATTTATTGAATTCCCTATATTCCAGACATCATTCATGATTATTAGCCCATCCACCTTTACCGATACAGTTTTGACACTATTTTGATCAATCAATGTCAAGAAGCTCTTTGCTTCTTGCATTCGTGTCTCCTTCCTTGTCGACATCAACACAAGGTTCCAAGAAGGTGGCAGTATCTTGGCTCTCATCCCACCATTAATGAGTAGTCTCAGACGCCACATAAAGAGTCCTTATTTCATTTTGATGCCATTGAACCCCATAACATTCGACTCCAACAAGTCTCATGTTACAGTAAGTATTACTATGTGACCGTTGCAATTTCTAGTCACAGTCGAAGACCTCTTAATTCGATAGGCCATCCATTCCTATGAGTTGTTCATACCTCGATTCATAGCTAGTTCGATCATAAAAACCATCATATGTTATTTTTTATGCCCCTGAGGGCACTTCATATATCTACTTCCTTAGTAATTCCAATTATTGTTATCCCTTTATGGCTTCATGACACGAGCATGGGGCATGCCCGCCTTGTTTGTGCATAAATTTTATTTTCTGGAGAATACCTGATACAAATATTTTTGTCCCCTCTTTCTCCAACGAATTACTCTCACCGTCCCTTGCTACAAAGTTCTCTCGTGATTTTATACAATGACGTCATCACCAAAAGAAACGATGATGCATTTCGGTTATACGTATGCTCCTAACCTCGCACATCGGGGGGCATCTGTTATTACCGAAAAATTACTCACCACAAACACATACAATGGATGAAGAAGAGGTTAGCACAAGCACAACATACTACCAATAAATATGGAAGGATTACACTCAATTTGGAAATATAAGCCCAAAACTATACAAAAGTGGTTTCGAAGTTCTGCGCATATTCAACACTTTCAGCGTGTGCACATCTACGCGATCTAACAAGGTCTACAATGCGCGGACTGCGCGGCTGACAGATGGAAAACCTGCGCGGATGTGGAAACGATGCATTGATGATTTTAGTTGGGCCTTAACCACTTTTGGGATGGAGTGGATCTCCCCCATATCCAAAATCGCCCCCAAATTCCACCTTGGGATCACTAAAGGGGATGGGAGGTACCTCCAAATGACTCCCATTCACATTTGAAACTAGTTTGGAAAAATCTTGCCATCCTCCTATAAATAAAGGGCCATTGTATGCAAAAAAGAAGAAGCAATTTGAGTATTGTTATGTTGTTCAATTTGTCTTTGAGAAGCCATATTTCTCCTAGAACTCTTTGAGCATTCATAGAAAGTGTTGCACCTCTCTTCTCTTGAGAAATTCAATCATCAATTCTTCACCATTGTATTTCCATTTTCAACCATTGTTAGAAGAGAGAAAGCTTTGTATTTGGGGACTCAAGATCATTCCCAAAGAGGAAGAGGGGACTCATAAGTTCCCATATTTCTCCAAGGTGTTATCAATTCCAAAACCAGTCTCATTTGGTAGATATTCCTTGTCTCTTTCTTGCATAAATTTTAGTTATTACATGCTTAGTTTAGTTTTTATTTATTTGTTGTTTATTTCTTATTCTCTATTTAGTTGAGCCACTAACAACTAACGAACTGTTGTGTTGTCTTGCTAGCCTAACTATATAGTTAAGGGACCTGGTTTTTCTCATCCAAGTGGAAAAAAGAACCCCACAATGATGCCTAAGGATTTCACTTCAAAATAGGTACTTAGAACTAAGGCAAAGAAAATGAATTTATCATATGTATTCATTTTCCACCCCATGACAATACCCCTTCCCATTCTTCCCCTATCTCTCTTTTCCCTCATCACCTACCCCCTTCTCTCTCT
>ML780849.1:1040023-1099609 GCA_009831015.1 Picea engelmannii | reverse complement strand
GAGCAAGTGAGAGAGAGGTATGGGGGGAAGAGATAGGGATAAAGAGGTAAAGAGAGAGGGTGGGCTAAGAGAGGGGAAGGGTGAGATAAAGGGAAAGAGGGAGGGAAAGATAAAACAAGAGAGAAAGAGAGAGAAAGTGGGGAAGAGAGAGAGAGAGAGAGAGAGAGAGAGAGAGAGATTTTGTGTTAGTGAGAATTTATGCATTTTCATGTTCCTAATAACATGCGGAGACACTTTAGGAACACATTCTTTCTTTAGTGACATGTGCATGTTCTTAGGAGCGTATGCATGTTTGTTCCATTTCAATTTTTTGGGGGGAGGGAATGACAACTCTAGTATACATGTTTGTTGAGTTGGGATGACAAACCTAGTGGTTTGGTCTGAAAATACATAAAAACCTCCATTTTTATGAATACCTCTCAATATCTCTATTTTTGGCATTATTTTCTATAGACTACACAAATTTGTTTTCGATGAAACTACAAACACAATAGAGTAGGTTATGTTGATTCCAAATATATATATTTTAAAAAATATCTTGTTTACTATTTTTAATCTATTTTTGTCCATAATAGATAATAGTGTGGACACCACCTTGTATTATGCCACGTGGAAGTTTTTCCTCGTACCTTTTCATAGGAGGCCACTTATCTCAGCAAGGAACACAACGTGTTCCCAATCTCTGGATGCATTTCATATTTAGAGGTCTGGGGCTATGTAAAATTGTTCAAATTGCATCGATATACACTAAATATTAAATTGTAGGAAGAAACTGCAATAATAATTACCATTATTTGTGCATGCCCCTCAGCACTGTGAATAGTGAGATTGGAACGCGGCGTTACAGAGTTGCAAATTGAATTGGGAATCGTTCTCTGGCGGGCGAATCGTTACATTTTAGCAGGTGTTTATGGGACAAATCACCTTTCACGGAATCAAACATAAAATCCTTTTTACTGTCCTGAACAATGCACTAGGATTTCAAAATTTGAGGAAGGACTATTTTCTGACAAAACTGATACCATAAAAATATAGTTTGTGAAATTTAGAAAAAACAGTTTTTGTTATCCGTCTTGCGCCGTCATCAGAAATGCAGATTCCATCAGTTGAAGCAAATATTGACGCCGTTGCCGGGGATCGAACCCGGGTCACCCGCGTGACAGGCGGAAATACTCACAACTATACTACAACGACATGGACGCTCAGTCTTTTATAAGGATATTCTAGTTCTTTACTAAAGGCGGCTTGCTTTGTTTGTGAAATATTTGTACCTTCTTCAGACTCAGCTACAGAGACACAATATGAGAATGCACGAGATAACGGATTCTTTCAAAATCAATAACATAAACCTTCGACCAAGCTACAAGCTCGCCGTTGCTGGGGTGGATAACCCGCGTGACAGAAAGAATAATCACCACTATAATACAACAACTTGTCCATACAAAATTTAGAATGATACTGATTCTTAGAAATCTTGTTCAATAACCAAGAAAGAAATAGGACGAGATGAAGCAATTTGAGATTCGTTATTAAGGGCGGCAAATATTGTACAATTCAGATTCAGACTCAACTACAGAGACTTAAACCTTCAACCAAGCTCAAAACCTAAATCGAAAAGGTAAAAGAGACTGTTTTGATGCACCAGCCGGGAATCGAACCCGGGTCTGTACCGTGGCAGGGTACTATTCTACCACTAGACCACTGGTGCAAGGACAGGAAATAGCATTCATTTCATTTCCTGCAACTCAATTTTGTGTATATGCAACATATATACTACATCTTCCCCTCCTAGTTCTACTCTTGCAACAACATGTCACTAGTTTGCTGAACATCCTCCTAATGTTGCATGCCATAATAAAGAAGAAATTTGGCCTCATTCCACAGAGACAAAGGCAGAGGCAGGGTCTGAGAAATTTGGCCTCATTACACTGCCCAACCAATCCTAGTCGTGAGGCAGCGCATCTATCTGACTAATGAAAGTCTGGTAAGTGAGTGGCTTGCTTGTTTCCTTGATCAAACTATGAGGCTAAGCTTTGGCCTCATTCCACTGCCCAACCAATCCTAGTCGTGAGGCAGAGCATCTATCTCACTAATGAAAGTCAGGTAAGTGAGTGGCTTGCTTGTTTCCTTGATCAAACTATGACTAAGTATGATACTAGATCTTCCAAGGGATTTCTGGGATTTCTTTTCAAGTCAAGTAAAAAAACCTTATTACCTTATATAATAATTGTTTGCTTAAGGGATGGAAACATTCATATAATAATAATCTATATTAATCTCAAGATTAACATAGTGGGTGTATTTAATCGAATGAATTTTGAAATAATTGTCTCAAGTTTCTTGGTACTGTGGGCATGGTTGAATTTATTTCTTTCATTTAATTTATTTATTATTTTTATGGTTTTGTCTAGATTTTGCACTATCATAGAAAGTTTTGAATGTTGGGGGCATAGAGGGCTAGAAATTAAGTTTTTCAAGGATTTCCTCTGTAATATAATAAGATGGCAACAAAGAATATAGAAACATCTACTCGAGAAGTTGATGCTTTAAGGACTAGAAATTGTTTTATACATTGAACTTTGAATTATTTGTAAAATAAAATGGCAACTATTCTACAAAATCAAAGTAGCTTAAGCCTATAACAATCAAACAACGTACTCCAACAGTAGGAAAGGAATTTCATCAGCACTAAGTTTATCGTAGGAAGCTTTGGTGAAGTATTGCTTGAGTTTTGAACCTTGCCTATCACTTCTTTGTTTTACCTTATTTGGAAGGAAAGTTGAAACAAAGAACAAGCACGAGGTTGTATATTTACAACTTTTGGGACTCTTTGGTTAGGGTGCATTTGACATTTGATGGATATCTAATATCTACCCGTCTTTCAAGCTTCTCTAATACTTGAAAGTTGTGTTCACAATTTGTTAAGGAAATGATTATTTTGATGGTTGACACTACCTAGTTTGTAGTGGATATGCATATGGAGTTCATTACCTTACATGTGACTTCCAAGCTTTGATTGCATATTCTAAGTCAACTATTTCTTGATCTTGTCATTAGGAATTTTAAAATTCTATGGCTATATGTTTCATATGTGCAATATCATCATTTTCCTCTCGTTTAAGAGTATTGTTTCCATGATAATCATGATCCAACTTCTCACATTCAATGTAGCCCATAAGCCTCTCCAAGTTGCTCTCACTTGAAGAAGTCACAATGTAAAATTTGTTCGACAACACAGGTATTCCAACAGAGGAAAAACACCTTCAGTAACCACTCGCATAACCAGATCAAAGATCAACACACCAATGTTTTCACATGGTAAAACCCCTACGAGGAAACATCCACGGCCCCAGCCAACGCGACCACTTGGAGCATTTTATTAATGCAAAAGAAAAATATTACAAAGAGAATTTACAAGAGAATTTCTCACAATCGATCATCGACAAATGACCCTCCATGCTCTTTAAATAGAGATCGTGGACCCATCGGGTGTTAATCCACAGATCAATCGCCATTAAGATCGAGGAGAGTATGAACCGTCGAATCACTCTATGTCAGGAACATATTGTGACCGTTGGATTTCCTAACTACAAATGCATACTAATGCATATTAAAGAAACACACTTTTACCTAACAACACATTAGACCAAGTAGATCTTAACTAACTCCTAAGTGTCTAAATATCCTAACATCCCTATTTAAGAACAACTTGGGATAGAATTGAAGTATTTACAATGTTGACACAATAGGAGAAGGAAGGAAGCATTAGAGCCTATCCCCCCTTAATGAAAACTTCTTGAACTCCTAACATAGATCGAATTTTGGAAAACTTCGCTACTGTAAGAGATTTTGTGAAAATGTCCGCAACTTGATCTTGTGTAGGGAAAAAGAACACTTCAATAAATTGATCATGAATGAGCTTTCTGTTGAAGTGCATGTGTAGCTCGATGTGCATGTTGTGCTGATGTTGAACTAGGTATTTGGCGAGCTTGATGACACTCTGATTGTCGCACCAAAGTCTGGTCAGATGCTGCTGCTCGAATCCAAACTCTAAAAGGATCTGTCGAAGCCACAAGTCTTCCTAACTTGCATTTACCATTGCTCAGTACTCTGCTTCTGCTGAAGAAAGTGCAATAGTTTGTTGTTCTTATAGGCCCAAGTGATAGGTCCTAAACCAAGGATGAAAACATAACCTGCAATAGACTTCTGATCATCAGGGTCGACGGCCCAATCTAAATCAGTGAAACCAACCAATAAAGGACCCCCCCGAACTGTAATGTATCTTGAACTAAACTATACCACGGACATAGAAAAGTAACCTTTTAGCTTCTTTCCAATGGCTTTCATGGGGTGTTTTCATATACCGGGCAACAAGACCAACAACAAAGGAAATATTAGGACGGGTATGAGTCAAGTATAAGAGGCTATCAACTAACTGACGGTACAGGGTGGAATCAACTTCAGGAGAAGTGTAGGTGGCAGTAAGATTGAATCCAGACTGGAAGGGAGAAGGGGTTGGTTTAAAATCATCCATGTGAAAGCGACAAAGAAGGCCACAAGCATACTTAGACTAGGAAATAAAAATTCCTTCATTGGTTTGCAAAACTTGGAGGCCAAGGAAATAGTGCAAAAATCCTAAGTCTGTGATTTCAAATTTCTTCTTAAGGCTAGTTTTCACATGGTCTAAAACTTTTGAGTCACTACCAGTAAGGATAAGGTCATCAACATAAAGGACAAGGATTATGAGGTGGCTTCCTACTTTCTTGGTATAGAGATTAGGATCAGAATGACATCTAGAGAATCCAGTGTCAATAAGAAAGTTGTCCATTTTGGCATACCAAGCTCATGGAGCTTGCTTAAGACCATAAAGAGATTTCTTAAGGCCACAAACAAGGCTAGAGTCATTCTGGACATAGCCATGAGGTTGTTCCATGTATATTTCTTCTTGTAAATCTCCATGCAAGAAGGAGGATTTAACATCCATCTGATGGACCTCCCATTTATGTGAGGTAGCAAGGGAATGAACAAGGCGAATGGAATTCATTTTGGCTATAGGGGAAAAGGTTTCATTATAGTAAATTCCTTCAACTTGGGAAAATCCTTTGGCAACTATCTGAGCCTTGTTTCTTTCAACACTTCCATCTTATGCATACTTAGTTATGTAGACCCATTTACATATGACAAGTTTTCTTCTTTTTGGAAGAGGTACAAGATCCCAAGTATTGTTTGTCATTAAAGAACAATACTCTTCATTCATTGATGTATCCCAATTTGGTTGACCTGAAGCTTATGCAAATGTCTATGGATCATGAGTCTCTGAAACTTGAGCCAAAAGAGAAGAGGCTCGCTGGAACTGTGAACGTGTTCGACATTGATCTGAAGGATCATCGACAACACCACCAGTTGCTTCTCATGTTGAACAGACCCATCTAGGAAGCAATGGAGCTAGTGTTGGTTCAGGTTCAAATGACTCATCTGGAGGAAGGTGAGCAGGCAGAGGTGGATTTCCATCCTCACTGTCATCATCTGAAGAAGAAACCAGAATAGGAACTGAAGAAGGCACAAACATCGAAGATGGATCGCAGGTCGAAGAAGGCACAATCAACGAATTAGGCTCGCAGGCCAAGATATTTTCATCAAATTTAACATCTCTTCTAATAATAATTTCATTACAATGTGGTTGAAGAATTCTATAACCTTTGACATATTTAGAATAACCAACAAATATACACTTCTCACTTTTAGGCTGCAATGCTTTCCTTTTCTAATCAGGAATGTGAGCCCATGCTATACTGTCAAATACACAGAAGTGGCTTACATCTAATTTAATTTTAGTCCAAGCTTCTTCCAATGTTATATTTTTAAGAGCCTTTATGGGAATGCGATTGAATATATAACTTGCATAGTTGATTGCTTCCTCCCAATACATTAGACTTAATCCCTTAGATTGGATCATACAATTAACCATTTCTTTTAATGTGCAGTTCTTTCTCTCAACAACACCATTTTGTTGTGGTGTATATGGAACAGTGTGTTGCATTTGGATGCCTTGTGTAGAGCAGTAACTTGTAAAGTTATTGTTCACATATTCGCCTCCATTATATGTTCTTAACTTTTGAATTTGATGTCCAAATTGCTTTTCTACAAGGGCCTTGTAGGACAAAAACTTCACTCTTAAGTTTTAAGAAGTAAACCCAAGTACGTCTGGAAAAATCATCAATGAAAGTTAAGAAATACTTGCCCCCCAAAAAAGAAGGAGAAGAAAGTGGACCACACAAATCACTGTGAACAAGCTGCAAAGGGCCTGAGGCATTCCAAGAGGCACATTTGTCAAAACTGTCCTGATGATATTTGTTGAGAACACAACCGACACAAACACCATCTCTGCATGAAACATGAGGAAGACCAGTCAGCATCTGTTGATTACATAGTTGTTGCAATGAGTGATAGTTTAGATGATCAAACCACTCATGCCAAAGTTTTCTCAAGTCATCGCTATGAGCAACAAAAACTGATGAAAAATATGATGACCCAAAGTTGTCAAACTTGTACAACCTGGTAATATCATCAACAATTCTAGTTGCAAGAACATGCTTAGGATCTTTTAGATCCTTGATTACAACTTGGTGAGATGAAAACTCTACGGTTTTACCTTCACCTGAATGAGTGATTTGATATACTGATAGAAGGTTACAAGAAAGACTTGGAACACATAATACATCATTGAAATGACCATTATTTACTTGAATTGTTCCAGATCCTACAACACTAAGAGATCTATTGTCACCAACAAATATTTTCTTAGTGTTACATTCGTTTAGAGAAGAAAATATGTCTTTATCCTTAGCCATATGATAAGATGTTCCTGAATCAATAAGCCACTCATAAGAAGAAGAAGTAGAAGTTGTATTGAAGGAGAAACTAGAAGCGGAAAGTGCATGTCCATGAGAAGAAGAAGAAGTAGAATCAATACTGATGTTGTGCTTCTTCATCGGTGCTTCTAAAGCTTCCATATTCTTGAAACATTTGGACTCATCATGACCATGTTGCAATTTTTGTCAGTCTTCTTATTTTTATATTTTGCTCCTTTGTCACCATTAGGAGCTGAAGTTGTTTGATCGGGTTTGGGACCCTTATGTTGCTTATTTTTGTAGTGAGGATGTTGCTTCTTGGGATACTTGGGTTTATCTTTCTGCTAGGCAACTAAGGCTTTGTTGGAGGTACCTGCAGTGCTGATCACTCCAAGTTGTACAAGCTTATCTTCCTCTCTAATCAAAGCAACACAAAAGGTCTCAAGAGTGGGTTTTTCATAAGCTTTCCCTAGAGCCTCTCTCATGGCATAAAAGGTAGATACAAACACAGAATATGCACTACCTAGCTTAAAAAGAATAAGATAAATGAAACAGTCTTCCTCCATTTATATCTCACATTCTTCACATAAAATTATGAGTGTTTTAAGCTTAACTAGATAGTATCCAAGGCAAGAAAAATCACTTGGACTTAAGGTCAGTACTTGATTTTCTAACTGTTTTTCTCAAATAATATTTAGTTTACCAAACACAGATTCAATCTTTTCCCAAGCTTCATTGGGGTCATCAATTTCTTTAAGGTGGAACCTTAAATCAGGAGAGATGGACATTATGATTAGTCCACATGGTTCGTCACTCCTATTAGCCCATTTGACTTTCTTATCATCATCAATGGGTGTTTTTTCCTTTCTCAAGGTAATCCAGTACGAGCCTTTACTTCTTAATAAATCTTTCATATGATATTTTCATTGGAAGTAGTTGGTGTTGGTAAGCAAAATATTACTTGTAGAAGCCATATTAAATATGTAGATAATATGGATTTTAAAACTGAAGTTGATGATCTGGATGGAAATATATTGAAAAGTTATGCCGTTTAAAAAAAAATGGCACTGAAAACGGACTTCGAATGTGAGAGTTATGCCATTTTTAAAAAAGGCATAAACGGTAACCAAAGGACCACGTGATAGTGTAAGTTGCTATATGAAGTGACCCACTTTTATAAAGAGAAGTGGGGATCAATTTTAGAATGAAGTTACTTTATAAAATAAAAGTTGCATGCAAAATAAATAACTCTAAAATAAAATATTAAAGCTACTTATAGTGATTCACTTTTATACTTGAAGTGAAATACACTTCACAATTTGAGCATGAACTTTTTCCAAAAAAGTAACAAAAGAGAGACCTGAACTCAAGACCTCTTACTTAATAAGGCAACTTTTAACCAAATGGTCTAGCAAAACATATTGTATTTTTTGGGAAGAGGATTGTTGTTTTTATTGAAGACGGCCTTGGAGAGCATGCTAAAAAAAAACTATTTTCACACAAGAAAAAATTTCGTTTCTCGATGATAACAAGGGTTAGATCTCGATTAGCTTACTTGGAATATGCACCTTTTCCTATCTGTTTCTGATTTCCAATATCGCACAGGGTGCAGGGAAAAGAGCATACATAGATCTAAGAGAGTAGCAACCCGGAAACAAATAATACAAAACCAAAATGATACTCTGCAAAAAAATTAAAAATGCGTATTCAGGATTTATACCTCCGGATCTGATTGAAATGGTCGTATCTTGGGAAAACATAAACCTTTTCGAGTGAAATGAATTTTTTTTGACTGAAATGAGCACTCCGGATGCAATAGAACAGTCCTATCAGCCCATAAATGTACAGAAATGGCTGAAAATGGAGATGAGGCAACCGGCTTCACGATCTCAATCTACAACAGGAGCGAGTCTTCAAACAAGCTCTGATATCATGTTCGACAACATAGGTATTCCAACAGAGGATGAACACCTTTAGTAACCACTCACATAACCAAATCAAATATCATCACACCAATTTTTTCATGTGGTAAAACCCCTACGGAGAAACATCCACGGCCCTAGCCAATGCGGCCACTTGGAGCAGTTTATTAATGCAAAAGAAAAAGATTACAGAGAGATTTAACAAGAGAGTTTCTCACAATCGATCATCGACAAATGACCCTCCATTCTATTTAAATATATATCATGGACCAATCGGGTGTTAAGCCATGGATCAATGGTCATTAAGATCGAGGAGAGTATGAACCGTCAGATCACTCTATGTCGGGAACATATCGTGACCGTCTGATTTCCTAACTAAAAATGCATACTAATGCATACTAAAGAAACACACTTTTACCTAACGACACATTAGTAGATCTTAACTAACTCCTAAGTGTCTAAATATCCTAACAAAATTGTACCCTCGGCTGAGGTGAGGAATTGGCAATATTAATAATTTTATCTTTCTCTTTTGCAACCACATAAGATCTGTGATAATCTCTTGTGAAATCCAAGCTAAATTTCTAATCAATAATAAATATGTGGTCCAGAACAAAAACATAAATCCTAAAGTTCAAAGGTGCTCAAAAAACTTAAAGTTCCAGAATCATCATTGAAACATTTTGTAGCCAATAGTTGATATTTGACTACATTTAACAATATTCTAAACAAAACAAAAAAAAAAAAAACGCCAATTGAAAATGAGGATACAATTAATTCTTTACAAAGTAAACTACCAAATGGAACATGACAAAGAATTAAGATTTACAAGGATTTATAAAGTTAAAATAGGGACCCTTAATTTTATTTTGAGTTGGAAATCTTAGGGATTATTAGGCACCTATATTCTCACAGTGGCTTGGGAATACATAAATAAGCAGACCACGGTGAATATGAGAATTCAATCCATGGTGTGCAAACTTTTCTACTAGTGTAGAAACCAACTTTATTAATTCTAAATGATTAATATAACTGGTATTTGATTTTCTTAGCATTGGTGATAATAAACTAGAATGCATAATTGCTAGGCCTCAAATATATAGAGGAGTATGATAGAGACATTGGGGATCATGGGTCTAGGAAATCTTCCATCCCTTGTTGTAAAAAAGTTGTTCTCTCTCCATTGTGCATTCATCATGACTATAAAATCTTGATTCTCTATTTGTTCTGAATTTGTGATTGTAAAATATTTTCTCTATCCCTTGAGAAAATGGTGTTTTGGATTCTCTCTCTCTCTCTCTCTCTCTCTCTCTCTCTCTCTCTCTCTCCACACACACACTCCATCTCAAAAACCCCAAGATAATTTCCATTTACTTCATTGTTTTGCTTCATTGTCTAATATGTATAAGCAATGTTGCATCCAATTTTCTTAACCTTCTAGGATGGTCGGTTCCACATGTGTATATTCACAAGGCACCTTCTTTCTGGTGTCATATTCTTTTGATGGTTTTACTATTACAATATCAAAATTTGATTACATTTTGACATAGCTATTTGAATTAGCTTAAATTACATTTGATCTAATAGGGCATTTATGTTGGAACAAATAAATGCACTTACAACTATCATACTATTTTGGGTTGGTGTTTTAAAGAAACA
This sequence comes from Picea engelmannii, assembly GCA_009831015.1. Lineage (NCBI taxonomy): Eukaryota > Viridiplantae > Streptophyta > Pinopsida > Pinales > Pinaceae > Picea > Picea engelmannii. The sequence goes on along the minus strand of ML780849.1, from coordinate 1,089,177 downwards.
TTGAGAACAAGATATTTTGATTATTGCCATTGTAATTGATATGTACTTTGTATGTAACATTGTTGCAAAGTCTGGTATACTAATGTTCATTTTAAGTTTCCTATTGTTTTAATTGCTATGTATAACTTGTATATATTATTTTCCCATATTCTCTAATTTTGTTAATTGCTATGTCCTTATGGGAATTTCTATATAGATATTATATGTACTTGAATCTAGTATGTTGCATCTTTCTAGAATTGTGTTATGCTCATAGAGCTATTAGACCTAGACAATTGGATATGTGCATTCCCAAATTAAGAACTTGATATCCATATCTCTTTATCATGTATTTGAATGCAATTGATGTTCTACATTTGGTGGTCAATATTGTTCAATCATGTTGTCATTTATATCCTTGTTGAAAGTTTTGTATACAACTTCTAATATTGTCGATGCAAAATGTTGTGTGTTTGAAACCCCAAAAATTCTTTGTGTCAACCTTGTTAATCCAATATCTCATATTTATATATCTTTGGTGTTTTTATTTTTGTGGTTTAATTTTGTATTCTCTTGATTTTGATGTCCTTATTATGATGGATAGATTATAATTTTCCCCACTGTGATAAATGATATATTATCTTATTTTGAAAATATTTGTAATGGTAGACATGGAAATAGATGAATTCCGTCATTTGGTCCAAAATATATTATGACCAAAATAACATGAGTAGTGGTTTGTACAAAAAGTTATATAATAACATGAATCGAGTAGAATGTCCTTCTGTGATATATGAGAAGGAAGGTTTTAATTTAAATATCAACAATAATGAATGCCATATTAGACATATAGCATGTAATTACGTAAACACATCTTAGTCCATGTGACTAAATGAAAATTGTTACAATTTAGATATTCACACTAGAATGAATGTCATAAGAACTATAGTTCCAAAACATGTGGAAAAGGAATTGAACTTTGATGGTGATTTCTGATTTTTCCATTCATTATTTTTGTAGACACCTCTATTGTGTTAGAATTATTTGATATGTCATTGTATAGTTTTATTAACGGAAGGCCACATTGTTTTTAAGTATTCACACAAAATGGAGAGGCAAAAAAAAAAGGAAGATTATAATGGGCCTTGAGGTCCGAGACCTAAAAGACAAGTCAATTTGTTTTGGAAAATATTTAACCTAGAGTAAAGTATATAGACTAGACAGACATTTATTTGATCATGTTGAAAAAATCCATTCATGTAGAGTTCATGATTTTATTAGAGGGGAGGAAACCAATATTGACACTCCTTGTACTTTGTTACTCACAATTAGAACAAAAAACAACACAAAGGGATAACTCTCACATGCGATATGAGTTGTAAGTATTTCACAATCAAATGGCTCTTGCATTTCTAAATTTGTTTTCATTTTAGTTTATGCATGCATCTTTTGACTTATCATACATATGATCACAAATGATTATTCATGAGTGGATATATATCATTTTGTGTTGAGGTGGTGTAATTTGTAGTGTAGTTACTCATTCATATGGCCCGGAAGATGAAAGAGGAGAGCATCCAAATAAACATAGGGGTTCATTTGTGAAGAAGAGTGGATACCAATGGCACTTTATTGTGAATATTTTAAATAAGAACCCTGAGATAACAATATTGACATACAACACATATGAGCATGAAGATGAGGAAGTATGGTCTTGTCATGGTCGACATGACATGTCTGGAAAGGTTAGGTCCTTGCATAAAGATAAGATTTCAAGAGAAATTGTATCTTTTGTAGAAAATTGTTTCTTTATGGAAGTGTCAATTGATGTTGTATATAACAATCACTTTCAACGACATCTTGAAATGGATGTGAGAGATTGTGGTAGAGACTTATTCTTAACCAAGAAAGATGTTGAAAATATTCATAAGTGTTTGATGAAGGGAAAATATCAACTTCACAAGAAAGATGAAATGAGTTTTAACCTCTGGTATCATAAACAACCTTCAATGTTTTTTTTTTCAGAAGCATAATGGTCAAAATGTTCATTTTATAATTGGAATTCAAAAATGGATGTTGGAGAAAATGGTCAAACTATCTCACAATAGTTTAATAGGAATTGATTCAAACTTCAATATCAATAAATATGGAGCAAGGTGAATATGAATTATTAATGTAAAAATGGTTGTTTAGGTTGTGCTTCACTATGATTGATAGCTTAAACTTTGAGTTTGAGTTTTATTGAATATCACAATACCAATTACAAACTTGTGACCTTTGATGTCTAGCAAAGTAGGGTACCGGTTGCATGGATTGTGACATCCTGAAATATATCATCTAATATTGTTACATGGTTGGAGTCGTTGATGAATAGGTGTTCTCAATTCATCCTCAATGATGCATTGGCGAAAATCGATGCTTCGCAGTAACTTTCAATTGATTATTTTGTGATTTTCATTTACTATGTAATAATATCTCACATAAATGCATTGAATCCTATAGAAGGAACAAACAGTGTCGAGTGATATTGTGTATTTGGCACATATGGAGGGCATGGAATATCTATCTATCTATGTATGTATATATATATATATAGGTTGGTCTCTACTTTGGAGAAATAAAATTCAATGCTCGATAGGTTAAATTATATCATGAATTCTTGCTCCAATGTTGAATCAATGGTCGAGCATGTCGATATTGTTTTTTACTGATTTTACAATTTATGAGTTCTTGGATTATTTCACACCACTTGGATTGCAGGTAATAAGTTTTTTAAGTTCACATACTCTAGTTTCTTTTTTTTGTTTTTCGTCATCCATGAAGATTATCTTTGCACTAACTTAGTTCTTTCAATTACGGATCTGAGTTAAAGGTTGTCATCATTTCCCTCATGCAAATCAAGAGACATAATTATGTGGAGTCATACCATAACTTATTGAAGTTCAAATTTCTATCTGATCGAAGAAATAAATGTTCCCGTAGAATGTATTGTTTGTTATATATGCTCTTGAAAAATTTAGAACCATATTATCTATTCAAAGACATTTTGAAAGGAGAAATATATTTGAATAACCACATGAAGGAGAAGTTATTTAAATCCTTAATGGAGAAAGATAGAAGAATTCTAGATGATGATTTTTGGCCCCATGAAAACATATCCCATGTGTATTGGGTGAGGAGTCAAACCGATCATGAAAATAAATACCTTATGACCCAGTATCATAGGAATTTTGTGGTGTGTGAATGTCCATGGTCTATCCATGGAAACACCTATGAGCATGCCATAATGGTGAAGTGGTTGTACTTCATGTTAGAGGGTTAAAAGATATTATTGAATCAGAATGCAGAGCCTAATATATTTGATGTTGCAACACCTGATGCATTCAATGATCCTCCTGAGATAATTATGGAGACAACAACGATTAATGAAAATATTGACACAACTATTGTGGCCATTGGAAGTGTTGATCAAGATGATGAGGAACTTTGATTGGCTATGGAGGAATTGTTGGGATACTTATACGTGCTTAAAAATATTCCTTTGTCTAGTTTAACCAACACTCGAGAGACAATGGGTCTAATTAAAAGGATGTTAAATGAGGTCAATAATTGACACATCTTGGATTTTAACTTCACAGTTGGGATAAGTGTTTTTTATTGATCTCTCAAACGAAAGAAGAGTTTCATCATCCCTACAAATAAAAGGAGAAGAAGCAAACAAAATAAAGGTTTAAAAATTGATTTAAATGTCCATCCCTCTGAAAATGAACCATTCTGGTTTGCATATGTCAACAAACGTGGACATCCTCACTCAAATAATGCATCCCCTATTGTCCCCGATAACTTAGATTGAGTGAGAAGATTAATTTATCTAGGATTTTTTGTGTAGTCGTCCTCATATTTGAATTGTAGTGTTTGTATGTTTATAGATATACAACATTCCATAGTTTTGGCTTCAACCCGAGGATGTAGATAGATGCAGAACTATTCTACTTTTCCTATTTGGCCAGTTATATTTGATGCAACCAAAGTTTGGATACATGTAATGTGATTTATTTTGATACTATGATGGAATATAACCAAAGTTTCATTGTTATATTATAGATGCATAAGCTTCTCTCATTGATCTTCCTCCTTTGAAACATGTTGGGCCAATTGAAAACTCTTAAGTTGTTAATGTGCAAGGTTTGACACATGAGATGTTTTCATATATTTGTAATATCAGTTGTCATAGATTTGCTCTCAATTTTATTTTTATTTCTATATTGGATGTTGTTAACCCGATGTAATGATGATGACTATTTATATTCTAGGTAATTGTAGAAGGAAGATACTTTTTGGTGTTGAATTTCAATGAAAAGGCTATGCAATTGTTCTATTTTGAGGTAAGGTTGCATATTTTGAAGAAACGGATTCCCTTACAAGTTCCTACCAATTGGTTTCATAATTTCAAGGTTACATGCATTGGACTATTTTTTCCTTCTAGCAAATTGTACAAAGCACATTAGTTAGCCTGAACTTAGCAAGTCTAGCTTTTGAAATTGTTATATTTTCCTTTAACACTTCTATTTTCAGTGTTTTCAATGCAACACATTGCCTAATGGTTAAAAAGATGTCCTCTTAAGAGGTCACAAGTCAAATCCAGAGGGGGGTAGGGTATGTATACCTCCATAGAATTTACCAGTCAAATCATTGGGCAGAGGGGGGTCCCTTGTCCCACAAACAAGGGGGTCTCATACACCAATTTGGTGTGGCTTGGTCGTGATCTTAAAAAAATAGATTAGATTAAAGAATAACAATCAACAACTATGTCTCCATATTTATTTAATCACAATTTTCATTTGTTAGATCTTTGTTCAAGTATCAGTTGTGTGGATATTAGGGTGAAGGTCTCTAGCCGGTAGGGCTTAGTAAAAAATTATTGAGATAACTTGTGAAAAAACAACGTTTTAATTGTGACTTCATATGTCAAGAGCTTTCCAATGAAAAAAAAAATAATCAATCTTTAATATACTACTTTATCTCTTTTCTTGTTAATTAGTCAGTATATTGTGTTTTAGCTATTCAACTTGTTATGTTTGTTGTGTTGGTTTTGTCACATGGGTGAGAAAAAACACAACACTTGCATACTTAGTTAAATCAGCTAAACAAGACATAAGTTTGTGAGATGATTAGATAACCAAATACACATGAAACAAAGAAATAAAACTAAAAACAACTAAGAAATAAAAGTTAGAGAAGCTTGAAAGAACTAGAACCATGAAAAGCAAAAAATGACCAATATATAGCTACCAATGGGTCAATATATTGATAGGCTAAACATCGTAGAGAAAGGCAGGGACTTATGAGTCCCCTCTTCCTCCTTGGGAGGGCTCTTGAGTTCCCTAATAGAGAGCTCTTCTTTTCATGCAATGGCAAGTGACAATGGTGAAGAAATACAATACCAATTCCCTCAAGAGGTGAGTGGAATGGCCCTTTCTATAATGCTTGAATGATTCAAAGAGAAAATAGGATTCTCAAAGAAGAATTCTTGCAGCATAATAGTAGCTTGAAGTTCTTATTTTTCTAGCACACCCATGGCACATATTTATAGTTTTGATTCATGCCAAGATATAATTGGTTCATAGTGTGAACAAGGGGTATTTTAGGGCACTTTCTAGCCCTTGACCAACCTCCAAGCTAGATTTCGCTCAAATATGAGTGTCAAATCATGTTAGGGGTTGGACTAGAAGTGGTTGAGAGGCTGACAAGATTCATAAATGCATTGTTCATGAGAAGTGTGTGGATTTTCTCATAGACAATCGCACATCTTGCACACAGTGTGCGGTGAGGGTTGTGTTAGCATGCACATTCTGCGCACTGTATGCATGCTTCCTTTGGTGAATTTGCGCACTTATATTTTTGAACCAAGTATATAGTTTTTTTCCTTTTGGATAGATTTTGGTGTTGTAGGTGGACTAATTGCTATTGGAATTCATGTCTTTCTTCAACCATTGTGTGCAATGCTACAGATAATTTTTCAGTGATAACAGATGCCCCCTGATGTGTGAGGTTAGGAGCATACATATAGCCAAAATACATCAATGTTTATTTTGTTGAGAGTTCCATTGTAAGGAAGAGTGAAGAGAGGAATTGCAAGAGTGATCTGTCGGAGGGAGAGGAAAAACTGTGGAACCCAAACCTTTCTCTAGGAAAAATAAAATCTGTGTACATATGAGGCAGGCATGCCCCATGCTCGTGTCATGAAACCAAAATTTGGGACTATAACTGATGGTGGATGTTGATGTAGATAATTGCAGCGCCCTCGAGGGTTGTTGATAATGACAGATGACGGTTCTGATTGGTGAAATGGCTCTGAAGCGAGTAATGGACGACTGTAAGAATTGTCAATGACTCGTAGGCATTGATGGCCTATCAATTTCAGAGGTCTTCGACTGGTATGGAACAACTGCAATGGTCACATAGTAAGACCCACCTTAACATGAGAGTTTGTTGAAGTCCAATTTTATGGAGGTCAACGGAATCAGAAAGAAATGATGATTCTCTTTATGTTGTCCGAGACACCTCATTGAAAAGGTAATGAGATTCAAGATACTACTGCCCTTCTGGAAACTGTGATGATGTCAACATGAAGGGAGACGTGACGCCAAGAAGCAAAGGGCTTCTTGAAATCCACTGAGTAGTAGATGATATCAGGTACTGGCGAGTAACATGAATGAAGTCAAGATGTTGTGGGACTCAAGACTACCCTTGGTTGGGGTGTTGAAGGATGATTGGCAGCAACCGTAAAAGGAGATCTAGGGTCAAGGGGACAACTTGATATGGGGTTAAATTGTGCCAGAGGCTAACAATTTTGGATACTCATGGTTTGTTAACGATTTCAATATGAATAAAAGGGTGGATTCCACAACCAAGGGAGACATGGGTTGCTTTTCCAGGAAAAAGAAGGCCATCGAGGATAAAACAACTATGCATATGTTGGAAACAAAGGATTTATACAATTACCAAAGAAATAAAGAATAATTTTGGTTAATTATACAGATACAGAAATGGGTGCCCCAGTGAAATATGACTTGGCCTGTTTAGAGCACAAGTTTGTGAAAGAGAACTGGTGGAGGGTGGGGGGCCCATGGGCGGGTTTATGTATTAGGGAAATGGATGGAGGACAATCTGCAGATGGGAAAACTGAAGGTAGATGATATGGAGGGCTAATGAAACTTTGGGGGTGTACTCAATAGAACCAAGTGTGAGATGATATGACTCGAGAGTCCATTGGGAAGGTTAAAAAAATGATGAGAAGAAGTATGGGGTTCATTCTCGGAAGTGCACAATAATATCTGGACTCCCAATCCTAGGGGGTAAAATCAACATGAGTGTCAAGTTGCCTAGGGGAACTATGAATGGGACAACTCATGTGGGGTAGAGTGTTATCGGATGACAGTACCAAAATAAGGCAGACATAAAGATACTACAGAGCCAACTGTAGGGACCCTAAAGGTAAATGTCAGAGGGTGTGACTGGAATATGAAATGTTTTAATAGAGGGAGTAACTACATGTCAGTGTTGAACATATACCTAAAGGGGTTGTAAATCTTGTTGAACAAGTAACTGCACACAAAAAACCAAATACCCGACATGAACAATATCTGATGATAAAGAATATCTGACATCTATTTGATTAAAACTGAAAGTGAGCATGTGTACTTGAATGTGGCATGAGAAAAATCCTCCTTTGGGTCCAAGTGTAGATGATAACCCGGGGAATGTGAATGTGTAGATGGTTGGATCAGGATCTCGTGGTTGAGAACGGATCGGAAAATAGAGTCTCTGGGCTCATGTAACAGAGTGTGGAAGTTGGGAAAAAGGGGCTATATATGGATGATGGGCCCACAATTCCACCTCATTTGTACTTGTCACTGTTGTTGAGATGACGATAGAGCTATTAGGATATTTGGAGATTACGGGAGCGTGAGGCTACTCATCTAGGAGCGGCGAGAGACAGGTTAGTGGTCCTATCATCCTGTACATTGGGAATTTGATAGATTGTAGGTAGGCATTGTATGGAGGGCCATATAGCGGTTGTTAGGGGTAGGAGCCCACAAATGCGTGGGAAAAGAGGAAATACTCACGCATGTGTATGCGGGTATAACTCAGTTTCCCGCACATTATGTGCATGATTTTTCAATACAGTCGCGCATGGGGTATGCACAGTTGTGGCGAGAAATCTCTCACATAATGTGTGGTCGTCTGACCAACATGTGTGCACCCATGCATGCCTGTGGAAGACATAGTTGCGCATTTGTGCGTAGTTTTCTAAAGAATAGTTGCACACATATGTGCAACTGTATGGTGGAAAGTCATGCATTGTGGGCAGGCTAAAGGGTTGTAGTTTTTAGATATATTATGATTTTTGATGGATGATGTAGTTGATCAAATGTTTCTAGGTAGATGCAGGTGATCAACAGAGCCTATAACACGATGTTGTTCCACTGGAGTGAGTGTGATTTGGATCAGTTGTGAGGGCGAAGCTTGGAGTTCATAGACACTTGGAAGCCTGCGGGTTGCTCAAGTTTTTTGACTGCCCCTTAATATGGTCACAAGAGTTCCTGCTACAGTTCCTGATTAGGATGTGGAGAACTGATTTGCAGTGCTTCATTGTGACGGGGGAGCAACCCACGTTCTCTGTGAAAGAGGATGTGTATTTTTTGACGGGACTCCCATTCCGTGGGATGGCCCTAGTCATTGATACCCATCTGCCAGAGGAGGATCGGGTGGAGACCATGGCAGATCAACATTGTTTTGGGCCGAACCCTATGTCGAGTTTGTTCGTTCGTATTGAGTCCATTGATGACTTATTAACTGAGTGCATCGTGACCATGGTGGTGAGGATCTACGGATCCTTGGGTACTCCGAGGATCACTGGTGGTCATTTGAGGGTGGTGGAGCAGGTCATGGATGGGGACCTGTTTGTATGGGGTGTGTTGATGCACACCAAGATGATGTCCTAGCTGAATCGGTGTCAGTGTTCCGACTATGGTGAATTTGTGTTCGGGTTTGTGTTGGTGGCCTGGTTTTTGGAGAGGGTGCCTATGTTGTGCCTATAGTTTCTACTAGAGCCAGTGGGGCGGCGAGAACTGCAACTGATGTGGTGGGCACACGTGTTGGCCCTTCATGGACGAGGGGAGGGTGGCCACTATTTCATGGCCATGGTCGCATGAGTGTGGAATAAAATGAGACAAGTTATCTTGCGATATTCATATGTGTGTATGGAATACCGGCAGGATCCATACATGGTGCTACCTCCTTGGGAGGATTGGGACCAGAGAGGTACGTGTTGTCTTTGTTTATGTTTTGATTTTGGTAGATAGAATTTATCATATATGTATATGGATGATGACATTATATCGGGTGTTATTTTTCAGATGTTGGACCCCGAGGACAAGAGGTAGAGGTCATTGGGGAGCGGACTTGACAGGATCTTGCAAATTCAAGGTATGGACAGAGGCGTCGACGAGATGACGTTGGTGTTGGACCAACTAGAGAGCCACAGGAGGATGTTGTGGCCACCTTAGAGGATCTGTATTGACAGTTCAAGCTGTTCCTGTAGAATATGGGCCCACATCCAGGACAAGGAGGTCCTAGACCAGTGTGTGGGGGTATCGATAGAGTGGCGGACATTGATCCATAGAGAAGCAATGGTGGGGGAAGCGATGACTGGTCGACTGTCTTTTGGATCTAGGGGGGGCAACTGGTGGGGTACCTCCGACTGACAGAGGACCTAGGGGGGAGCTATGGGGGCACCTTGAGTGTCGATTTTTATGTATATGGGTTTATGGGCCCAATTTTGTATAGGGTATTGGATACCCATTTTTTGTACTCATAGGGATGATGGGACTCATGATCCTATGGGCAGTTGTATATGTACATTTTGTAAAATATTTTATGACCTCAATGATATGTATATGATGGATATATTTTGATCACTCGTGTCTTTATGGTTTGTGTTTTTATGATGTATCATGTCTATTGCTATGTGTTTTAACAGATGTATGATGCTATGTATATGATGTTGTTTAATGTGATAAATGCCAATCTAATACTAGGTTAGCCGTGTGATCTGCTACATGATTGAGTTTTCTTAGAATATGTGTAAATGTGATGGAATCAAAGTTGCGAGATAGGAGTCTAACTTGCAGGTATTTGTGAAAGAGGAAAGGATTGTGAACATGATACACATTGTTGAGTTGCAGGATGACAAGTTGGGAATCTAATAGAACGCTAAGGTGACGAATGTGGTGGTGACTATCCTTAGTGAGGAGATCGATGACAACATCATATTCAGCTTGGTTGTTGGTGGTTGATCCCAAACATATGCCACTAGAATTGAGTAGTATATGTGAGGGGGTATAGATGGCCTAAGCAGCCGAAGAGAGATTCTGGGTCCAATGGTTGGCACCGTCAACGTAACTGATGTGGTAGATTGATGGATGATGCATCTGTCAATAACATGGGTGATATATCAGACATGAGGAGTGGTGGTAGTAAAGAATACTAAAACCTCTACAAATGTGTACAAAGAGAAACCTAAGGGGGCTACGCTTAGGCGTAAAACTTCTTTAAGTACAACTCGTTGACGGGTTCTTTGAGATGGTAGCCTTGTGGAGAGGCCAAGATGTAGGCCCATTTAGTGAGGCAATGTTGGATGATGAAGGGGCCATGCCATAATGATTCGAATTACCCATGTCTTAGAGTGTCATGGGTGATATCATAGGCTAAAACGAGATCATCTTCGTTGAATGAGAGAAGGTTGTCATGGCGGTTGAAGGTGGCTTTGGACCATTTTTTGGCTGCTTCATTGTAATGTAATGAAGGTCGACGGTCTTCATCAAGTGACTCTAAGTTTAACAAGATTTCTTCCATTAGATAAGTGTCAGGTAAGAGCTCTATGGTAGTGCGTAACATGGGGATTTATCACTTGATGGGGAGGGTGGCTTCGATCACATGGACGAGGTGGAATGGTGTAAAAATGGTGGCAGTTTTGACTATTGTGTGATAATCCCATAACACAGAAAACAACATATGATGTCATTTGGTCTTATGTTTTTTGACAATATGTTGTAGAATGGTTTTGAGGACTTTGTTGACAACCTCGACCTGTCCGTTGGACTGAGGGTAGTATGGGGAGGAGAACTCATGGGTGAAGCCTAATTTTGAGGAGAGTTCTGAAAAGAACTCATTCTCAAAATGTTTCCCATGATCGAAAACTAACTGTTGTGGGACTCAGAACTGGGTAATGACATGGTTGAAGAAAAAACACATTGTTGTGTCAGTAGTTTTGTTAAATGTAGGCATGGCTTCGGCCCATTTGGTAAATTAATCCACTTCCATGACAATGTAATTGTGTCCATTACTGGATGGAGGATGGCAAGTCATGAAGTCTATGCCCCATTTACAAAAGGGTTTGGTTGTGATGACTGGGTGTAGAAGAGCTAGTGGAGCTCATGTTTTGTTTGCATAAAGCTGGCATTTGTCGCATCGCTTGACAGCATGGATGCAGTCATGAAACAAAGTGGGATAGAAGTACCTTGCTCGAATGTTTTTTTGGGCGGTGGACATACCCAAGAGGTGACCAGTGCAAGCACCCTTGTGGAAATAGTTCAAGACTTTGTCGGCTTCATTGATGGTAAGACATCGCCGAAGAATGGTGTCAACCCAACATTGATAGATAATTTCTCCGATGAGGAGGTATCAGGGGGCCTGATGGCGAATGCATCGATGATAATCTCGAGAGATATGAGACCCAAACTTCTGTGTACGAAGGTAGATGAGGAGGTCGTCGTACTAGGGGTCATCAGAGGGGATGAGTAAGAGGTTTTCATCGAGGAACTCCTCATTGATGGGGGAAGCTTTAGTGTCTAAGGGAAAAGTTGTAATGAGTTCAGCTAGGAAGAGAAATTTATTGCTTTTGGGAGTAGAGAAATCTAGATTGTATTCCTGGAGGATACCAATCCATTGGGAAAATTTTCCATTAATATACCATCGACTAAGCAAGTACTGCATGGTGTTGGAATCTGGGACGACCTTGATAGTTCAAAGAAAAATATAATGTCGTAGTTTTTGGACTACGAGGAAAACTGCTAATGCGAGTTTCTCATCATGATTATACTTCAAGGGTGGCCCTGAAAGGTTTTTACTAATGTAGTAAATCACATGTTCATTTCCATCATCCCCAAATTAGACGAGGACTCATGTTACTGAGGTAGCTAAGGCTGATAAGTAGAGGATGTAATCATGATCATAATTTGGGGGAATAATCAAAGGGGCATTGGATATGGCAGCTGTTAAATCATCAAAAGTTGTTTCAGCATGTTCATCCCATTGAAATGGGATATCATGCCACAGTAGGCGGAGAAAACCATGTGCGTGAGTAGCGTAGACTAGGACAAAGGGATGTAAAATGTTGGCTTTGCCTTGCAAGATCTATAGTTGGCGTAAATTCCTAGGTGGTGGAATTTATGTGATAGCTTGGACCTTGAGGGGGTCCACAGTGATGTCGTGTTGGGAGACAATGAACCCAAGGAGGTGTCTGCAAGTGACACAAAAGACGCACTTGAGGGGGTTAAAACGAATATTATATTGGCGACATCGTTGGAAAACGATGCGTAAGTTGTCTAAATGATGGGTTCACTTTTTGGATCGAGAAGTGAGGTCATCCAAATAAGCAAGGATGATGTGAGCAAGATCATGAAAAACATATGTCATTTCCCATTGAAACACAACACCTACATTTTTTAGTCCAAAAGGCATGAAATGATAAGCAACGGTACCTCAAGGGGTTGTAAAAGCAGTTTTGTACTGATCTGCTGGGTGGATTTGTGATCCAGGTGGATATTGGTGGCCACCCACCTATTCCACTTGGACCCACACCATTGTTTCTTTCAGTTTTTTAGTTTCCTTAATTGTAGCACAATTTACTATTTTTAGCAGTTTTTCGGGTCCTGGACTTTTGGAGTCGTTTTGAGGCCTTAAACGACGTTTTTTTGGCATGAATGCTCCAATGAATATGAGTTTGTTTCAGACTCGATATTTGTTTCTAGCAGTGTATTCCTCGGATATATCTTTCTAACGATGTATCATGCGCGTCAAACGAAGATAGTATGCCAAAGTTACAACCCTGGGAAATCAATGTACCAATTTACCCCAACGGAGCCCATATTTTGGTGTTTCATCTCCTAGGGTTAGGTTTTTGGATGTTTAGGGTTTTCCATTATTTATAAATAATATATAGGCCTTCAAGCCTCATTGTAACACAAATTTCATAGGCCAGTAGCTGCCACATCTCTTCTCAGAGATAAGCTACCAGTGCCTGAGCTATTTTATTTCCATTCTGTCTGTAAGCATATTTCAGTCATTTGTTGTTAATGAAATGAAGTTTTACTTCCACTGCATATCTGCGTTTATGTGTATTTATGTATTTCATTATGTTCCTACATAAATCGGGATTAGTGGTATCAGAGCAGAATGCTCTTTCTCGATCCTTCTTTGCATGTCCCTAATGAGATCGGGGTATAAGGAGTCAGGGGTCGATCTGGTTGAACCATTGCAAGATCAGCCTCGCAAACCCCAACGATCACTCATGGGGGAAGAAATGAAAGATGAGGGAGCAAGAGATCCTATCAAATTATTGCTTGAGGAGGCCCTCGAGAAACAAAGGAACACGATGATGGACAACTTTGCCCAGATCCTTCAACGGCTACCCACTGGCAGCGCATCTACATCCAACAACCACTCTAAAGGTGCCACTCCTTTTAAGGTACAAGTAAAATTTGACATTCCCATATTTGAGGGCCAAATAGATGCAGATGGCGTTGATAGATGGTTGAATCTGCTAGAAGGATATTTCTCGGTTCATGACTTTTTCGACTGAGAAAGGATTATTTTTTCACTCCTTAAATCCACCCCCCATGTCAAGGATTGGTGGGAAACCTACTGGGAGCAACAGAGCAAGGGGGAACCCTCTCTGTTCTTGGTCGCACCCACTTGGAATTCTTTCTAAGATGCCATCAAGGAACAATATTATCCTATGGGGGGATATGAGGAGAAATACATACAATGGACTACGCTGCGAAAACAAAGAGACCAAGATGTGCATGAGATGACAAATTTGTTCCATACCCTACGCACAAAGTTGGGTATCAAAGATTCGGAGAAAAATTTGGTGTTAAAGTACTACAGTTGTCTTCATAGATACATTCAGGAGGAAATGGAGTTCCTCAACATCTCCTTGCTTGGTGCAGCATACCGGTATGCTGCCAAGATTGAGCAGAAATTCAAACAGAAGAAGTGTCACTTTGGGTCTGCAAATCAGAACCAAGGGAAAGGTACCCCCAAACCGCCGAACAAGGGACCAAGCCAAGGCAGGGTGGCCCAGGACAACCCGCCAAATCCGTAAGCAAAGAATAACCTCATGAAGCCAAAAAAGGACACGGGGAAGTGGTGTGAGCTCCATAAGAGCTCCACTCACAACACAAGTGAGTGTCGGTCCAAGCAGTAACTAGTAGCTGAGTTGAAGGCTTCTGAATTGGATGCAGGCTCCGACTCTGAATCAGAAACCGATAAGGGGAATGACAAGGGAAAGCATATTATTGATGCGGAGCCCAATGCCACCGTTTCCACCATGAAGATCCAGAAGAAGGAACCAGAAGATCCAGAGGAGGCGGAGTGCCTCTTCCATTCCCAGATGTGGGTAAAGGGTTCCCCATTGCAGTTCATTGTCGACAGCGGGAGAAAGAATAACCTCATCTATGTAGAGGTCGTGAAATGACTGGGCTTGCCGACCACAACACACCCACAAACATACACCATCGGGTGGCTGCACCAAGGACAGGACCTCCGCGTAAGCCAACAATGTCGCCTTCCTTACATCATCAAGCCCTTCATGGATGAGGTAATATGTTGCATTGCTCCTCTTGATGTTTCTAATGTATTATTAGGCCAACCATACTTGTGGAAGCGACATGCTGTGTATGAGTCCAGGCCTCGTGTTGTTATTATTACTTTGGGCAATAAGTTGTACAGGATACCAGAAATACCACCGCCTACAACCATCTCTTTGGTTACCGCAAAACAATGTAGTCAGCTCATTGCCAAAACCAAGAAATTTGTTTTCTTAATGATCCGCCCTCAGGGAAAGAAGAAGACTGCGACCACGACCTCCAGACAAGGCCCCTATGCATGACAACAATAGATGGATAAGGTCATGGAGGAGTATGAGGACATATTCACTTCCCCCGCAGGGGTGCCTCTACACTGTCAGGTCAAGCACCCCATCGATCCAACCCCAGGTGCGTTGTTGACCAATGGATCGATCTATAGGCACTTTGTTCTGGAGATTGACGAAATCAAGAGGTAGATTCAGGAGTTGTTGCAGAAAGGTCACATTCGGTTGAGTTCATCGCCATGTGGGAGCTCGATCATGCTGGTGCAGAAGAAGGATGGGACTTGGAGACTCTGCATTGACTCTCGGGCACTAAATAAGATCACTATCTGGAATAGGTACCCGATCCCACAGATTGATGACCTTCTAGACAACCTCAAGAGGGTGAAATATTTCAGCAAGATCGACTTGAAGTCTGGGTATCACTAGGTACCAATCGAACCCTCTGATGTGTGGAATACTGCCTTCAAATCCAAGGAGGTCCTTTTTGAATGGCTGGTCATGCCTTTCGGGTTGACGAATGCCCCTGCAACCTTCATGAGACTAATGGATGACATCTTGCGACAATTCAGCAACTCATTTGTAGTGGTGTACTTGGATGACATTTTGATCTTCAGCCAGACTTGTGAAGAGCACCTCCACCACATCCAACAAGTCCTCCAAACACTGCGACAACACAAGTTCTGTGCCAATTTGGAGAAGTGCACTTTTTGCATGACCCAAGTTCAATATCTGGGATACATTATTGATGATCGGGGGGTGCATGTGGATCCAGCCAAGATCCAATTCATTCAGGATTGGCCATCCCCAACCACCCTAAAAGAGCTCCATAGATTTTTGGGTCTTGCCAATTTCTACCGCAAGTTTGTGTTGGGATTCTCTCATATCACTTGGCCCTTGAGTCAAGTCACCAAGGGAGGAGCGAAAGAAAAATTATTTTGGTCTGAATCTCAACAGAAGGCATTTGATGATTTGAAACATCGTCTCTGCTCTGCACCAGTTCTCACATTACCAGACTTGCAACAACCATTTGAGATCGAGACAGATGCCTCTGACTATGCTATTGGGGCAGTCCTTACTCGACAGGGGCATCCAGTGGCATATCACAGTGAGACACCTTTTGACACAGTCCGGAAGTATCCCACTTATGACAAGGAGATGTATTCCATTGTGCAGGCTTGCCGACAATGGAAGCATTACATTTTGGGAAAGGAAATGGTCATCCACACAGACCACCGACCCTTGCAGTTCATACAGACACAAGGGAAGTTGCAGAACAATCACCATCATAAGTGGTCCACATACCTGCAAAAGTTTCATTTGAACATTAAGTACAAGAAAGGAAGCACCAATAATGTTGCAGACTGCCTCAGCTGACCCCCTATCATGGCGCTAACCATGGTGCTCAACTCTTGTGGGAACGAGACTTCCGATTAGCTGCTCTCTACAAAAGGGATCCAGAATTCGGCCACACATAAAATATGCTCTTGGAGGGTAAGCAAGTTATTAATTTTCACCTCCAAGATGCCCTGCTATGTCACCTGGGACATCTTTGTGTTCCTTCAAGTAAGCGTTCCAAGATGATTTGGGAAGCGCACTACAGTTGGGTTGCTGGGAATTTTGGGGTCGAGAAAACCGCGGCAGTACTGCAAAAGTATTTCTGTTGGCTGAACCTTCGATAGGATGTTGGGAAGTACATCAAGTCCTACACTGCTTGCGACATTGCCAAACCGACCATCAAGAAGCAATGCCTCTATACTCCTCTGCCCACCCCTAGTCAACCTTGGGAATCAATCTCCATGGATTACATGTTGGGCCTTCCTTGTACTAAGCATGGAAATGACTATGTTTTTGTGGTCATCGACAGATTCTCAAAGATGTCCATTATGATGGCCCGCAAGAAGAATTTCACAGAAGAAGCCACTACTAAACTCTTATTTGAGTGAGTGTGGGTACACTTTGGGATCCCACAATCTATCATATTAGATCAGGACAACAGGTTCCTCAGTACATTTTGGTCCAGCCTCTGGTCGATGTTGGACACCAATCTCACCAAGTCCACAACTTTCCATCTGCAAACTGATGGCCAGACAGAGGTTGTCAACCGGATGATTGTACACATTATGTGCATGTACAACTCAAAGCATCCATGCACATGGGATGAGAGCCTCCCCTATGTATAACACAGCTACAACCAGGCTCTCCATAGCTCAAATAGACATAGCCCCTTTCAGGTGGGCTTGGGATTCCAGCCAATATGTCCCATTGACGTATCCATGCCATTTGTGGCTACTCAGGCAGATTCAACCCATGTCCAGTCTGAGTATGACAAGGCAAACAACTTCATTGAGCACATTCAACACATCCTCCAATAGGTTCATGACATCTTGGACAGAGCCAATGATAAGTACAAGTAGCGACATGATCAACATCGGGTGCCACACAACTTCCAGGTGGGTGACAAAGTGTGGCTACATTTGCAAAAGGAGCGCCTCGCTGGACCCTACCGCAAGATTTTCCCTCTCCGATATGGGCCATACACCATCAACAAGGTTGTAGGGGACAATTCCTTTGAGCTCAGTATTCCACCATTCCTTGGTCTTCACCCAATGTTCAATGTCGACTGCCTTCGACTCTACTTTCCACCTCTACTTGACACATCCAACATGGCAGAACAACTCACACCAACAGAGTGAAACCCAGATTGCATGGAACAAGCCACAACTGATCAGATTATGGACACACAGATCAAGAGCACTCTCCAGCAAAGGATCCAGCTATATCGAGTTGTCAAAGCAGGCCAACTCCTTCACTAGGGCAAGTGGCTCACCAGGGACCAAATTCAGCAAAAGTTTCCTCATCTCATGGAGGAACTCAACGCAATGGGGACCATTTATTCCTAAGGGGGGAGGAATGATACAAGTGGATATTGGTGGCCACCCACCTATTCCACTTGGACCCACACCATTGTTTCTTTTGATTTTTCAGTTTCTTTAATTGTAGCACAATTTACTATTTTTAGCATTTTTTCAGGTCCTGAACTTCCGAAGCCGTTTTGAGGCTCTAAACGATGCTTTTTGGGCATGAATGCTCTGGCGAATATGATCTCGTTTCGGACTCAATATTATCTATCATCAATGTAGTCCTCAGATAGATCTTTCTAACTATGTATCATGTGCGTCAAACAGAGATAATATGCCAAAGTTACGACCTCGGGAAATTGATGTACCAATTTACCCCAACGGGGCCCATATTCTGGTGTTTCATCTCCTAGGGTTAGGTTTTTGGATGTTTAGGGTTTTCCATTGTTTCTTAATAATATATAGGCCTTCGAGCCTCATTGTAACATAGAGTTCATAGACTAGTAGCCGCCACATCTCTTCTCAGAGATAAGCTACCAGCGCCCAAGCTATTTTATTTCCATTCTGTCTGTAAGCACATTTCAGTCATTTGTTGTTAATGAAATGAAGTTTTACTTCCGCTGCATATCTGCGTTTATGTGTATTTATGTATTTCATTGTGTTCCTGCATAAATCCGGATCAATTTGAATTTGATTGTAACCAGAGAACCCGTCCATTAAGGATAGTGCTTCATGGTCGGCATAATCGTCAATGATTTGGTCGATGAAAGGTGTTGGGAAGTTGTCTTTGGGACAAGCATGGTTGAGATCGTGAAAGTCTGTGCAGATGCGAATAGTTCCCTATTTTTTGTTAACAGGGATGGGTTTGGAGACCCACGAAGTGTACACAATGGGGTAAATGAAACCAACAACATGTAACTTGTCGATTTCGTCTTTGATAGTTGTCGCTTTGGATGGGTGAAGGGGGTGTTGCTTTTTACGAACATGGGCGATATCTGGCCAGGTGTCGATTCGATGTTCGACTATAGAAGGATCAAGGCTAGGAATATCTGTATAGGACCAAGAAAAAATATCTCGGTTTTCCTGAAAGAGAGCTTTATAAGCAATGATTTCTTCAGGGAAGCATGCAACACCAATGGTGATTTATTTTATGATGTCAGGTTTAAGGGAAATTTCAATTTTGATGGCGGGGGAGATGTTGGCAATGTTTCCTTCTTAAAAAACATTGAGGGCACAGATAGGGTTTTTGAACCAGTCAATATGCCCCGAAGGAATACAATCCTTGGTTTCAATTGCGCATAGCGAGGCTTGGGTAGGAGGGTGAAAGGCCTCTTGTGAAAGGAAAAGTGCTCGATGATGGAGCGAATTCCATGGGAAATTGGGGGTAGTGATTTCTTCTAGGATATCTTCATCGCAATGGAAAATGAGGGAATACAGGGGATCTTGGGAGGTGAAAGGGGGAACTGTCAATGGGTAAGTGTTATTGTTCTCAAGTGGTGAGGACGAAGAAGGGATATCGTGCATAGGGTGTGATGGCCCGCTGGACATAAACCAAATGTCACGATACTGTGGATGGTACCTCATTCGCTCAGGGACTGACGATGAAATATAACAAATGTCAATAATGTGATCCTCAGTAGGGAGTACCAGGGAGGGCTCAGGACGAGATGTGTGGCGTACTGTGGCTAATGTTTGGTGGAATTGAGGTAGAGCTAGGAAATGAAGAGTGTAATGGCCATATTCTAAACATATGAAACACGCAAAATTGGTTTGTATTCCTTTCTTATGTGTGTTTGAGGAATCCATTGGAGAAGTGGATGTACTTGGTGGAGTGGAAAGAAATGGAGTTTCTTTGGGGAGCTGGATAAGATTGTGTAACTCAGGAAGAGTAGCACATCTGTTAGTGGGGTGTCCTTCTCTTTCACATAGTGCACAAGAAGGTTGAGCTTGGGGAGGGAGCGAAGATATGGGATCCTTCTTCCTTCATCTTCCCCTAGTGGTGGTGGTGTTGCCACCAGTTGGGGGTGGGGGTGGTGTGGCAGGAGCCTGTACTGGGATTTGCATCGGTAATCCTTTTGTCTAAGGAGGGATAGATGGTGTAGGAACCATAGCGTGTGGATGAATATACCAGACATGGATGGAAAGAACCTTGTTTGGAAGGGTGAGAGTACCAGCTACCTGGAATGCTTGGACTCCAGGTGGGGGGTAGAAAAAGGGAATTTGGGTAATGGCTTGGGGGACTGTCTCCCAAACTGGGATTTTCCCTTGGAGGGGGTAGAAAATCTGGGATAGGTGGTGTAGTGGGGTTCTCAGGGAATTCCTGAGGTAGTATTTCTTCGACTAGTGGAATTTGGATGTGGGGAGGGGCCTCTTTGAGAGGAGTATTGTCTCTGATATCTATTCCATTAGAAGACACTACACAAACTTGTGCTGAAATAGAAGGGTGTAGGAGAGGTGGTGCTCCATGATATGCCCCCAATAAGGATGGGTCCTTGAATATTCCAGGACCCATATCGATGACCAAAAAAGCATCCGAGCTAGTGCGGACAAGAGGGAGGATGGTATCAATGTTGGCAGAATGATTAGTCTTGTAATGTATAAGTTGGTCAATGGTGATGATTTTCCCATTGTGGGGGAACATCATTGTACGAAACACAGAAAAGGAAATCACCTTCATAGCATACATGTAACATCCCTCGGTCGACGACCCCGACCGGGTAACGCTACCGAAGCATCCTTTGTTTTTCCTTTACTTCTCTTATACCATTTATGTGACATTCTCGACCTTAAACAACAGGACAAGCCATGCCACTGAGTAACTTTGCGGAAATAATCACATATAAAACTTAACCAGAAGATAGATATAACATCTGGTATTCACACATATAAATATATATCTATCTAATGCAATTAAATAGACGTCAATACTCTACTCATACACTTGTTCATGCAAAATCAACATTAACACCTACATGCAACATATATATACAGGCATTACTCATTAATTATAATGCAAATACAAATACACATCATATAACGAACAAAGAATCGATACTTATATTTTAATAGGTGACCACCAACTGTGTGCAGACCTTCCACAAACCTCCAAGCCTTAGACCATGCTTCTCATCAGGTTCAGCAGTGGGTCACCCCCGAGCTAGGACTAAACTCCATCGGGCAAGAGAATTCTAGGCTTGGCAAGGACAATAAGGAAGTTGCATAGAACAACAGGAAGGATCTTTTATCCCAGTAGCCAATTATGCCCACAACCCATAGACCCTCATTCCCCACATGCCTGCTCCACCCCAGGAGGGTACACCTTCACTAATACAATTCCATCGGCTACTACACCTCCCTTACCTTGGGCTTTAGCAATAGGCTGGACCAAAAGTCTCAGAGTATTGTAGCTACTATGGGACTCTCTCTAAGAGAACTCACTTCCCAACAAACTCTCTCACCTAGTAAAGTTGCTCACATGCCTGACAAATTGCTTCTTCAATTTAGCTCTTATGTCAAACGGACACAGGTGATGTCAACAACATAATTTGGGTAACACACAGGTGAAGTCAACCACAAAAAATGAGTATGGACATAGAATATGAAAAAATCCAATCTTAGCCAAAACTGCGTTGGCAACAATTGCCAACCTCTACGAAACAACACGACTTAGGAAAAATACAATTTCTTCGGGCTTCACAGGAAATACGCAGGACAACTCCAGTGTCTGCAGGTTACACTAGTGTGTGCATCAGTGGGGAGTATGGATCTCTTCCAGGGTGGATAACCTCATAGGAGTGTTGATGCCATGGTGAAGTATTGTGATAGTCGTGAGAATTGTGAGACTGGTGAGTGAGCGGACCCCAACGAGTTGACTTTCCCACTTAAAACTACATGTGCCCAGGTTGACACATGTCTCCCTGAAGCTGCATGAGCTCCACTTAACACTCATCCCCCTTTCCCCTAGGAACTTAGGACAACATGGTTATATCAAACCTTAGCTTCTAGGAAATAATAATATAATACTATTCCTTTAGAGGTAATCCCTCTAGCTTATCCCCTATTCCTAGACACTTAGCCCCTTCCCCACCTAGTGGAACTTAGTACCCCATAACTCTTTCTTCATGTAGGGTCTACACGTAGCAGTGTAATTTTATTAATGATATGTGTGTATTTACATATACAAAATTAGGCTCATTAGCCTTAGCATCTAGCTCACCATCCTAATAAACACATAAGTCTCTCAGCTTATAACCACTCGGCTCACTAGCCTATAAGCGTAAGTACAATTCAGTAGGGGCTCAGCCTTGGGGTGTTACAATCACCTCCCCTTATTTTTTCACTGTCCTCAATGCAACTCTTTACACAACAACAACAAGATTTCCAAATTTTTCAAAAAGATGTGGGTACTCTGCCTGCATAGCATCTTCATGCTCCCATGTTGCATCCTTGGGACTGTACTAGGTCCATTGAACCTTTACAAGATTTACAAATCGATTCTGGAGTTGCTTGTTCTTCCAGTCCAGTATGCACACAGGCTGTACTTGCAAAGCGCCTTCTTGTTCCACCTAGATCACATTCCAATCAATCACGTGATTAGCATCAAGTATATACTTCTTGATCAATGATACATGAAATACATTATGAAAAGTCATGGATGCAGGCAATGTAAGCATATAAGCTACTAGTCCAATCCTTTCTAGGATTTCAAACGGTCCACAAAATCTAGCTGCCAACTTGGAACAACTTCCCAGTTTTAGGGAACTTTTGTTGGCATTCACCTTCAGGAAAACATAGTCACCCACTTTAAACTCTCTGTGGCTTCTTCCTTTGTCTGCATAATTTTTTTGTCTGTCTTGGGCAACCTTCAAATTCTGTTTAATCTTCAACATTTTCTCTTCCATTTCGTTGAGAAACTTCAGTCCAACCACTTCCCTATAAGCTAGATTGTGCCATCTTATTGGGGTGTTGCACTTTCTTCCATAAAGTGCTTTAAATGGGCTCATCTTCAGTGATGCTTGATACCCATTGTTGTAGGAAAATTCTACCAAGTGTATACAATATTCCCATTTAGATGGTTTTTCCATCACATAAATCCTTAGCATGTCTTCTATCACTTGGTTTACTCTTTTTGTTTGTCCATCTGACTCAAGGTGATAGGTTGTGCTAAAGTTTAGGTTCATTTTGAACCCCTTGAATAGTCCTCTCCAGAACTTTGAGGTGAAATTTGGGTCTCTATCAGACACAATTGTCTTGGGAATGTTTTGCAGTCGTGCTACCTCCCTCATATAGATATCAGCAATGTTAGTTGCCTTGTGAGTGGTATTCAATGGAATAAAATGGGCAGCTTTAGTGAGCTTATCCACCACTACCATGATTGCATCATGTTGCTTTCTTGTTCTAGGAAATCTTGTGATGAAATCCATTTTCACCACTTCCCACTTCCACTCAGGGATGGTTAACAGCTATAGCAAACCAACTGGGTGTCTATGCTCAACCTTTACCTTTTGACATTCCAAGCATCTAGCTATGTATCCAACAATCTCCCTCTTCATGCCTGGCCAATAATATTGGCTCTTGACTACTAAAATTGTTTTCTGATATCCTAGGTGTCCTGCATAAGGTACATTGTGTATTTCTTTTAAAATCATACTCTTCAATTTAGAAGAGCTAGGTACATAAACTCTGTTTTTGTACAAGATAATTCCATCCATTCCCAATTCAAAATCTTCATCCTTCTGTTGCATTTTACCTTGCTACAATTTTGTTACCAATTCTATGTATTGCGAATCAATTTTTGCAGCCTCTGAGATTTTTCCTTCAAGATTCGTCTGATACATGTTGATGGTTGTAGCATGCAGTTCATGCACTCTCCCACTAAGTGCATCAACCACTTTGTTGTCCTTTCCTTTGATGTTCTTGATATCAAAGTCATATTCACAGAGGAATTCCAACCATCTCCTATGCCTGGCATTCAATGTAGGTTGATCAAACAAATACTTCAGACCATGATGTTCTATCCTGAGCTCAAACCGTTTTCCCATGAGGTAATGTCTCCATTTATTTAGAGCATGTACAATGGCTGCCAATTCCAAATCATGAGTGGCGTAGATACTTTCATGCTCTTTCAATTTTCTGGACTCAAAACATATCACAAACCCATTTTGGCTAAGGAATCCTCTTATTCCTTCTTTACATGCATCTGTGCAAACCAAAAAAATCTTCATTCGGATCTGCAATCTTCAGAATTGGAGCACTAGTTAACAGTTGCTTCAATTGTTGGAAGCTTCTTTCACATTCTTCGGTCCATTGAAATTTCCTCCCCTTCCTTTGCAAGGAAGTGATGGGGTGAGCTATTCTTGAAAACCATGTAATGAACCTTTTGTAGTAGCCAACTAGACCCATGAAGGATCTGACTTCTGTAACATTTTTAGGTGTTTCCCACCCTTTAATCACCTCAATCTTTTCCAGGATCCACGAATATCCCTTCTTTCGATATGATATGCCCCAAATAGTGAATTATGTTTTGATAAAATGAGAACTTGCTCAATTTGGCATACATCTGATGCTCTCTTATCACTTGCAACACCATCCTCAAATGATTCTCATGCTCTTCTTCCGACTTGGAATATACAAGGATGTCATCCAAAAATATAATGACAAAATTGTCCAAATATTCCCGGAAAATGCAATTCATTAAGCACATAAAAACAATGGGTGCATTTGATAACCCAAATGGCACCACTACGAACTCATAACGACCATACCTTGTTCTGAAGGCGGTATTTTTTATGTCTTCCTCTTTAATCCTTATCTGATGGTATCCTGACCTGAGATCTATCTTCGAAAATATCTTTGCATCCTTCAATTGATCAAAGAGATAATCAATCCTTGGTAAGGGATACTTTTTCTTTATGGTCACTTTGTTCAACTGTCTAAAATCGATGCATAATCTCAATGTCACGTCCTTCTTCTTCACGAACAAGACTGGGGCACCCCTAGGTGATACACTTGGGCGTATATACCCCTTATTTAGAATCTATTCAAGCTTCATTTTTAGTTCCTTCAACTCTGGTGTGCTGATTCTATAAGGAGTTTTTGACATTGGGGCTGCTCCAGGTGTCAAATTTATAGAGAAATCAATATCTCTCTTTGGGGGTAGCCCTGGTACTTCCTTAAACACATATTCAAAATCTTCCAGGACAACACGATCCTCTAGATTTGGTACCTTATCCTTATATGCATCCTCCATATGGGTTGCAAATATTTGACAACCCTTCCTGTAACACTTTTTTAGCTATATTGTTGAGATTTCCCGGACAGTAACTACCCTGGGAATTCCTTGGACTATTTTTTGATTTCCTTCCTCATCCAAGCAAGTGAATGCCTTGTTATGGAAGTCTAAAATGGGATGGTGTTGGTACAACCAGTCCATACCATTTAGGCAATCATATGATCCTAAAGGAAAGATATTCAATTCTTCCTTGGTACTTAGTCCATTCATGCCCACTGGACATGATTTAACCGACTCAACAAATTTCCTCTTGGCTCCTATAGCCAGCTGTACCAACCAAGATTTCTCATGCTTTCTTCTCAGCAAGCATAATCTTTCCACAACTTTAGGATCTATGTAACTATGAATATCTCTTGAGTCTATTAAAATAGTAAAGGCATGGTTATTGATCATGCCTTCAACTTCAAACACATGTGATTGAAATTCATCTTGCTTGTTGTCCAAGGCTACATAGATACTTAGTACTCTCCTGCCCATGTCCTCCACTATTTTAGCTTGTTGAACATTGTGATCTCTCATCTTGTCCTTTATTTGAGGACAATATCTATACATGTGATCTCCTTTACAACAACAACATTCCATAGGTGTCTGCTTTGGCCTTTGCCCACCTACTTCATCCATTCTGGCATCTCTCAAAACTGACTGTCCATGAGGACTATTCCTGAAAAATGGTGGTTTGTTTCCCTTCTGCCTTTGTTCCCTCTTAAACTTCTTCTTGTCTTCCCAAACTTTTTGGAAAGTAGGATTCTCTTTTTGTTGATCATATAATCATTTTTATCTCCTTATGGTTTCTTCCATAGTTTTAGGATCATCATACCGGATCTTGTCACTGATGACAAATGGAAGTCCACTCATATACCTTTTAATCTTAATTGTCTCATCTTTGATGAAGGGAACATACTTCAACAACTCCAAGAATCTTCTTTCATACCCATAAATGGACAAACTTCCAGCTTGAGTTCAAAGAAATCTTTCATTTTCTTGCCATAATACCTCTTAGTTAGGTACTTCCTTTCAAAACGTCTCTTGAATTCCCTCCATGTAAGATTCTTCTCTCTGGCGTGTTGTACTTGCACAAGTTGATCCCACCATACAGATGCCTTCCCTTTGAGTTGATATATGGAAATTCTTCCTTCTGCATGAGAAGAATAATTATGCAACTGAAAATACTTTCTCATGCGCAACAACCATGTCTTTGTATCTTCATCCTTCTTGTGCTCCCCATCAAACATAGGAGGTTTGATTTTGTTCATTTCCTCTCGTAGCTCATCTTCCCCAGACCTCTTATTCTTTCTAACGGGGGATGGACTTGAGTTGTTGTGTTCTCTCTTATTGGAATTCCTCAGGGAGTGCTAGTGATGCCGCCAAATACTTCTTGTTCTTCTAGGACTTCCTAATTTGCTTGAGCCACTCTCCTTATCCAATTTATTTTCTATTATTTCCAGGCTCTGCATCAACTTCACGTTGAATTCTCCATGTTGCTCCCTGGATTTCTTGAGCTTTTTGTTATCTTCTCAGTGATTTTGTACATCTTTCTGCAACTTTTTAATGATTTTCTTCATGTTTTCTTCTTTATCTATCTCTTCTCCATGCCCATTGGAATTCAATCCTTCAACTCCCAAATGGACATCCATTCCTCTCACTTCATCCTCCAAACTGTAAGCATCCTATTCCTCCTCCATGCTCTGCATTATTTAACAAGTCGGTTCGGCCCGTCAATTGTTAACTCTACAAAAATGTGCAGTCAACCAAATTTTGTTAGGCTATCAGTCCTTAATAATTTTCCATAGGAACTTAAACAATCTATTTCAATAGAAAGAATATCAGAATCCATTTTCAGTGGGTCTGCGTCGATCAAGAATCCCCATGATTCTATCTCTAAGTCTCATTATGTTCTGCAAACAATTCCCATCTGGTGCTAGCCCCCTTTTCTTCATTCCTTGGTTCACATGTGACCATGGCTGTGACCTAATGCTTATGATTTGGTGCTTATCCAGAACCCTGAAACTTTGGGCTCTGAGCTTTGGTGGATTTCATAGCATATCACAACAAACCTCTCGGAGTGTCAGATTGGCGAACTCATGAAGTAGGGTGGATCAACAGTCCATGTCTCCCAACATCCAATGGCTGATACTCTCTATGGAACTCCAAGCTTCGGGTTTTCGAGACTTCAGAGCTTCGGGGCTCCGGGAATTTGGATGATTCCACCTTTTCTCAACCCAAAACACTTGAACCGTGAGTCTCTACATACTTCCACGTCACCCCGGTGAAGTCATTGCGTCACTTTACTTCGATGTAATGGAACTTCAGGGGTTTCTTCCTCCCATTCCATCACGAGCCATTTCTTCCAGAGTGTCCAATCTTCGGACTTCATGATCTGGCACCACGCGTCCACTGGGGCCCATGGTTTCCGTGCTTGAGCTAAAGATACCAAAAAGTCACATCAAAATTTATACTTTTCAAATTGAGGGGACATGGGTTGGCAGTTTTGGAGTAACTCATTGATCATTCTACAATTATCCCCACGTTGAAATGTACCCCTTTTGGGAAACTGTGGTTTGGATTGCGGGACCGCCTTGTAGAATTATCTGTCGTGCATCTTCGATCTCTGCAATGTCGGTCGACCATCGATCTTGATAGATCGTGATCAAAGTTAATGCGGGCCTGATCCAGCTAACTTCTTCTCCAAGTTTAACTACCTTGTGTCACATTCTAACTTCATTTCTATCTTACAAAGGTTCTTAACTCACTAACATGTGGCACACATCCCATGTGTCCACGTCATCCTTAGTGACATCAATAGGCCATGTCACTTCGGGACTTTGGGCTTCGAAACATTTCACCTTTGCATACCTTGTTTCTCTCGAATGTCGAACTTGCAAACTTTCTTACCTTCCTCTCTTGGCTTAACCCTACGATTTGGATCCATCCTTGGTCAAATCCAATGGTAAACACTCCCCCCCCTGATCTACGGTGTAGATCCTCTTAGGGACTTTAGAACTTCGGCTTCGACCCTTTCCGCTCTATTACACATAAACTTCATTGAAGTCATGAAGTTTGGAGTACTTAGGGGTTAATATTCATGCACCTTTCTCCAGATCTAACGATTGTGAGGGGTCCTCCTTCTCCCAAACAGATCCCATGAACCAACTTCAAACCTTGTGGTTCCAAACCCACAGTTACTGCAATCTCTTTTATCTACCACCTTTCCATAAACCATTATACCTCCTAAGCTTCATAACACGACCAAGGTATTCTATTAGAACTTTGGAATGCTTTGAAATTAAATTTTTCCCTTTCAACAACAATTCCATCTGAAATCTTGTCTCGCTAACCACTAACATGGCCCATCCAGGCTCGGTGTCGAAACCTTGGTTCTCATACCAATTTGCAACATCCCTCGGCCCACGACCCCGACCAGGTAATGCTACCAAAGCAACCTTTTCTTTTCATTTACTGCTCTGATACCATTTATGTGACATTCCTAGCCTTAAACAATAGGCCAGGCCATGCCACTGAGTAACTTTGTGGAAATAATCTCATATAAAACTTAACCGGAAGATAGAGATAACATATGGTATTCACACATATAAATATATATCTATCTAATGCAATTAAACAGACGTCAATACTCTACTCATACACCTGTTCATGCATAAACAACATTAACACCTACATGCAACATATATATACATGCATTACTCATTAATTATAATTCAAACACAAATATACAACATACAACAAATAGAGAATTAGTACCTATATTTTAATAGGTGACCACCAACTGCATGCAGACCTTCCATGAACCACCCAGCCTTAGACCATGCTACTCATCACGCTCAGCAGTGGGTCACCCCTGAGTTGGGACTAAACTCCATCGAGAAAGGGAATTCTAGGATTGGAAAGGACAACAAGGAAGTTGCACAGAACACCAAGAAGTATCTTTTATCTCAGGAGCCACTTCTGCCCACAACCCACAGACCCTCATTCCCCACACACCTGCTCCACCCCAAGAGGGTACACCTTCACTAATACAATTCCATCGACTACTACACCTCCCTTACCTTGGGTTTCAACAACAGGCTAGACAAGAAGTCTCAAAGTATTGTAGATTCTACAGGACTCCCTCCAGGAGAATTCACTTCCCAACGAACTCTCTCACCTGGGCGAGTTTATCATAGGCCTGACAACCTTCTTCTTCAATTCAACTCTTATGTCAAACGAACACAGGTGATGTCAACAACAGAATTCAGGTAACACACATGTGAAGTCAACCATAAAAATTGGGTATGGACACAGAATATGAAAACAAACCAAGCTTAGCCAAAATTGTTTTGGCAGTAACTGCCAACCTCTACGACACAACACGACTCAAGAAAAATACAAGTTCTTTGGGCTTCACAAAAAATACGCAGGATAACTCCAATGTCTGGAGGTTACACTATTGCATGCATCAATGGGGAGTATGGCTCTCTTCCAGGGTGGCTAACATCACGAGAGTGTCGATGCCATGGTGAAGTATCATGAAAGTCATGAGAATCGTGATACTGGTGAGTGAGAGGACCCCAACGAGCTGACTTTCCCACTTAAAACTGCATGCTTCCAGGTTGACACATGTCTCCCTGAAGTTGCATGAGATCCACTTAACACTCATCCCCCTTTCCCCCAGGAACTTAGGACAACATAGTTATATCAAACCTTAGCTTCTAGGAAATAATAATATAATATTATTCCTTTAGAGGTAATATGACGGCAACACGGCCCCTTCGCCACCCGCAGGTCAGAAGGTCCACGTGCGCACACAGGATCTTCCCTTCCCTCGGCCCGAAGAACACTAACCAGTCCTTCTATTTCCCTATCGGGAAATCTGCACCCACAAATCTCTTCACGCAATCCCCCTTTCTTTACTTATCGGGGAATCGGAACTCGCGACTTCACGAGTTCAAAGGCCAGTGGTTGGGTGTTGGTCTTAAGAATTTCCAAACACTGATACAAATCTACGCTGACCTTTCCCTTCTCCTATCGCAACTTCTCCTATCGAGATTTCGCTACTCGCGATATCAAGCACTCGGTTCTCCGACTCTCGAGTCCCGATGTATCGAATTTCCAATGAGTTCGCGGTTTGACTTTTCAACGGTCACGTCTCCCCGTCAGAACTTCGGACTTCGCGGGGTCGCGAATCCTGATGTCCAATGCTCGAGACTCTTTGCTGCAAAACTCTGATAACTTGCGCCACCTGTCCACGTCACCAACTCCTGTAGCCCACACTATTTACATAACCGTCAGGATATCGCGTATCGCAATATCGCGATTCCCGTGGCCAAATATTTGGCTCTTTCCTCACGAAATCCCGATAGGCGATTTCGCGAAAAATCCAACGGCCCTGGCTGGCATGGATCAACGGCTTTATCTGTCATGAGCTTTCCACCCTTTGGGATTACCTGCAGTATCTCCCTTGCACCTCCACAAGATCTAACAATCCATGGAATGTCGCGAAATCTACTCGGAGAATTCTGACCGTCTGTTTCTCCCTTGTGCAATTCCACAAAGTGACGAGGTGTTCTTCTACAGAACTCGTCCACTTGCTCACAAATCTGCAACGCTTCTTGCCAAACTTCAACGACAACTCTCCTGCGCTATCTTTTAGCAAATTCGGAGCTTCTCTATCTTGAACTTTTCCCACGACTTCAAGTCTTTCAGGAAACTTTTGCACGCGCTCCTTGCGGTAACTTTCAACTACGTCTAAGTGTTGAAGTCTTTCGACTCTGCACACTCCTTGCCGCAGCAGTCTTCAATACTCTTGCTTAGAATCATAACTCTGAGTCTTAACTTAGCCTGCGCACTCCTTGCATGGCTCCTATGCTCAACTGCACTCTTGGGCGAATGAGAACAAAAGCTATCCCTATCTGAACCCTTCGCCAACGCACTCCTTGCAGACACTTCGACTGCACTCCTTGCAGGAATTCTCTGGCTCAAATAGAGAAACAATTGAAACTCATTCTCACTTCCCCTCAGACTTCAATTCAAACATGAAATCATATGAACAACATGACAACAAATGCATAACAGGAAATAAACATTCATGAGCATATCATTCAGCATCAATACACAGAGAATAACAAAAAACCATGAATTTGAATCAAAAGCTTTCTATTAATTCAAATGTCTGTACATGGGTGTTCTTCCTCATCTCTCTGCGTGCTCTTCCTGGATAAAATCTTCTATCCTATGCTCAAGATAATGTTACAATGATACAATGAGGGTGTCTATATCCGTTTTCCCCCCAGCTCCTACAAGCTATCTAATCTAGAATTAAATATTCTATCTACTTTACATTTATTAACATAAATGCCTCCACCTACCTAAGGATGAGAGCAATCCGCTCAAGGACCATTACAATATACAAGTGTTCTTTCTCTTAATGGCTCATTCAATATTTTGGTGCATCACTTCAAGGGAAAATTCAAAAATGTTGGTTGGCTTGTCCAGTTGTCTTCCACTTTCCGCGCTGGCTCGCTTGATGTGGGCGATGCTCCTGCATCATACTCCCCCGCTTGAAAATATTCATGGGTTCCTGTCCATGAGCTCCTGCACAGTCTGTCCATGCTTTTGTATCTTCGCTTCAGTCTCCCAGCAGGCATCTTCCACTGGATGATTCTTCCACTTGACCAGATACTCGAAGTATTCTTTCCTTCTGGTCTTCTTACCCACTCGCTTATCTAGTATGTGCTCCATTTGTGGATTTTCTGCTACTGGCATTTGCTTCGTCCACTGTATCACTGGCTTCTCATCTCCAGTCTCTGTTTCGTTAGCTCTGTATGGGTACAAATCTGAGACATTGAATATCGGAGATATTCCAATTCCATCCAGTAATTCAATCTCGTAAGCATTTGCCCCGAATTTTTTCAAGACCCTACACGGTCCGATTTTCTTCATTTTCAACTTATTATATGTTCCTCTCGGGAACCTTTCCTTCCTCAAGTGTGCCAGAATTAACTCACCAACCTCAAACTGAAGTTGTCTCTTCCGCTGATCGGCTCTGCACTTATACTCTTAGCTTGAACTCTGTAGTCGCTCCTTCACCTGGCTGTGAAGTTCCTTCATCGCCTCAGCGAATTCTTCTGCACTAGCGCTCCTAGTCACCATCCATTCTGAATCCCTCAGTTCAGAAACTCCTCTTGGATGCATGCCATATACAACCTGGAATGGACTTCGACCTGTACTCCTGTTTACTGAGTCATTGTATGCAAACTCTGCCTACGGCAATATATTGTCCCAACTGCTGTGGTGCTTTGTCACCAAGCTCCTCAGTAAGTCTCCCAGACTTCTGTTCACAACTTCCGTCTGTCCATCCGTATGAGGATGATAAGCAGAACTAAATGCCAAATTAGTTCCTATCTTATTCCACAACGTCCTCCAAAAATGCCCTATGAACTTTGTGTCTCTGTCCGAAACTATGCTTTTCGGTAGGCCGTGAAGTCGAATGACTTCTTTGAAAAACAAGTTCATGATATGAGTCGCGTCACTAGTTTTCTGACATGGGATAAAATGTACCATCTTGGAAAACCTATCCACTACCACAAAGATTGAATCAAATCCTCTTTGCGTCCTTGGCAATCCCAATACGAAATCCATGCTGATCTCATCCCATGGCCTCTCAGGTATGGGTAACGGTTGATAGAATCCCGCATTCTACTTTTTTCACTTCGAATGCTGGCAAATTATGACCTGTCTACAAACCGATTGACCTCTGACCACATCCCTGGACAAAAGTATGATTCGCTCAACTTTGCGAACGTTTTATCATGACCGAAATGTCCTTCAACAAGTTCTCCCTCATGGAGCATTTTGGAATACACAATTGATTTCCTTTGAATAGAAATCCTTCCTGGATCACGTACTCAGCCCACTGGCTTCGGTCTCTGAGAACTGGATTCTCAGTTTCTTCATAGGCTTCCTTGAAATCCTGATCACCAGCGTACATGTCCCTGAGATCATCAAAACCCAACGTTTTGACTTGAAACTCCTGCAACAGCAAACATTTCCTGCTCAAAGCATCAGCCACTTTTTTAGCAGTACCCGAAATGTGTTTAATCACAAATGTGAAATTCTTCATATACTCTACCCATTTTACATGTCTCTGATTCAACTTCTCCTGTTGAGTCACAAACTGTAATGCTCGATTATCACTATATAGAACAAACTCTTTCGGGATCAAGTAATGCCTCCACTTCTTCAGTGCCTGTATGATAGAGTAAAATTCCTTGTTGTATGTGGAGTATTTCACCTTCGCCTCATTCAGCTTCTCGCTGAAATATGCAATCGGCCTGTCATCCTGACTTAAGACCGCTCCTATAGCAAACCCTCTTGCATCGCATTTCACTTGAAATGTTTTTCGGAAATCCGGCAACACCAAAACCGGTTGTTCCGTAATCTTTTGTTTCAACAAGTTGAAACTTTTCTCGGCCTCTGTTTTCTAGTGAAAATATTTATGTCTTTTCTTCACTGTATCTAGCATTGTTGCACTAATTCCACTGAAATTTCTAATGAATTTCCGGTAGAAACTAGCCAATTCGTGAAAACTTCTCACCTCGAAAATATTCCTCGGTGATGGCCAATTCTTGATTACTTCCACCTTCTCCGGATCCATTCTCAGCTTATCTGCAGAAATAACGAATCCCAGATAAATGAGCTCTGTCTTCATGAACGAAGATTTCTTCGTGTTTATCAACAACTTCTCCTGCTATAGCTTCTGCATCACTGTAGCCAAATGCTTCAAGTGTTCTGCCACTGATTTACTGTAAATCAGTATGTCATCCAAGTACATGATGACAAATTTCCTGATGAACTCTTTCAGGACTTCATTCATCAATCTCATGAAGGTACTTGGCACACTCGTCAAGCCAAATGGCATGATTATCCATTCATACAACCCTTCATTTTTTTTTAAGGCTGTCTTCCATTCATCGCCTTCTCTCATGCGAATCTGGTGATATCCACTTTTCAAATCAATCTTTGAAAAATATTTTGCTCCACTTAAGAAATCCATCAGATCGTTCATCCTCGGCAATGGAAATCTGTACCTGATGGTTATTTTTTTGATCGCCCTAGAGTCGGTACACATCCTCCAGCCTCCATCTTTCTTCGGACTGAGTACTGTTGGAACAACACATGGACTCAAGCTTTCCCTGACCAATCCCTTGTCCATCAAATCCTGGACTTGTCTCTTAACCTCTTCATTTTCTTGCGGCATCAATCTATACGCAGCTTTGTTTGACAAACTGGCCCCTAGTATGAGGTCGATATGGTGACTCACACTCCTTATTGGTGGCAACGAACGAGGTAATTCGTCCACGACTATATCAGCGAACTCTTCCAGCAGTTTCTGTATTTCTTCTGGTAAATCATCCACTCTTGTGCAAGTCAGAACAATCCTCGGCTTCCTGACCACAAAGAATTGTGGATCTTCCTTCTTCTTAACCTCTGTAAGAAGTTCCTTCCCACTCATGAGAAGTACCATGTTTCTTACTTCCGGCTTCACCTCCTTATCCTTTATCGGAAGCAACATGTGTGTCCTCCCATTCTTCTTTAGGGTGTATGTGTTCATTCTCCCATCATGAATCACATTCCTGTCATATTTCCATGGTCTACCCAGCAATAGATGACAAACATCCATAGGAATGACATCACATAAAATCTTATCATTATATCCACCTATCTTGAATTCAACCAAGCATTGTTTAGTGACAGTTACCTGATGTCCCTTCTGAAACCAAGAAATTATGTACGGGCTTGGATGATCAATCGTCTCCAGCTCCAGCTTTTCCACCATCTCGGTTGAAACGAGATTATCTGTTCTCCCACTATCTACAATAACCTTGCATACCCTATCCTTGGTTTTGCACGCAGTCTGGAATAATCTCCTCCTCTAGACTGAACTCTCCACCTCCTTCTCAAGTGTCAAAAGAGATTTTCGCATCATAAGTGATCTTCTGCCTTCATCGTCTTCTGCCTCAACATCTCACCTCTATGCCTCGGTGATGTGAGCTTCTCCTCCATCCTTCTTTTTATCTGGACATTTGTAAGACTTGTGCCCATTCTTTCCACACATGAAGCATGTAATTACTCCACCTCTTCCTCTTCCTCTACCTCTAGTACGAGGAAAAGTGTTTCCATCAGCATAATCTCCTTTCTGCTCAGTATGATGTCCTCTCGATTCAGCATATTGTCCACACTTTGAAATTCCACCTCTCTATGTACGAGTTTGAGGTTTCTTCTAGTCTTCCTTGGGCTTCTGGTTCCTGTCCTGGGCAACTGATTTGCCTCTTGGCTGACTTCTTCCTCGACCTCTTTGACCTTGTTTTCGGCTCAGCTTCTCCTCAGTTTTCAGAGCCATCTGATAAGCATCTTCCATTGTTCGGATGGTTAGCATGCTTAATTCATCCTGAATGTCATATCTCAGACCATTCAGATATCTGGCAAGTTTCTCATCATCGCTCTCCCGATGACCTGCTCTGATGTTCAATCTGTAGAATTCCTCAGTGTATTCTTTCACTGTCATCAGCTTCTGTCTCAGGTTCTGCATTCTCCTGAACAAAGTAATTTGATAGTCCCCGGGGATGAATTTCGCCTTCATCTTCGCGATCATCCTGTCCCAGCTCTTGACCTTATTCTTTCCCTTGCAGCGTCTGTCAGCTTGTAGTTCATCCCACCACAATGATGCATGTCCTTTCAGTCTCGTGACATCATGCCTGACCTTCTTATCCTCTTCGACTTCTTCATAGTCAAAGCAAGTGTCTAGAGCCCTAATGCAATCTAGAAGCTCCTCTACATCCAAGTTTCCCTCATAAACTAGAATTTCCATCTTTGCCCTTGCACCCATCCTGGCAATAGCTTTAATCAAACGCTCGTTTGATGCATCCTCAGCTGCAACCTCCTCTTCTCGTTCAGCCTCAATTTCACTCTTGGAATCACTTAGATACCCTACACTAGCTGTACACCTTTGTGTTGTCTCCATGTCTTCGAGTCTTGCTCGGAGATCACGCATCTGCCTCTCCATTTCTGGATTTGTCGCCTACCTGCCTCTTCTTCTCGTCATTTCCCTATCCTCTGGATCAGGTGATTGCCTTACTATCCTCGGCGACATGGTGAATTCCTTTCTCTGCTATAGAAAGCAAAGAACCTTTATGTGCTTTGATACCAACTGATGGCAACGCAGCCCCTTCGCCACCCGCAGGTCGGAAGGTCCACGCGCACACACAGGATCTTCTCTTCCCTCGGCCCAAAGAACACTAACCAATCCTTCTATTTCCCTATCGGGAAATCTGCACCCACAGATCTCTTCGCGCAATCCCCCTTTCTTGACGTATCAGACTTATCAGGGAATCAAAACTCGTGACTTCGCGAGTTCAAAGGCCAGTGGTCGGGTGTTGGTCTTACGAATTTATGAACACCGATACAAATCTATGCTGACCTCGCCCTTCTCCTATCGCAACTTCTCCTATCAAGATTTCGATACTCGCGATATCAAGCACTCGGTTCTCCGACTCCCGAGTCCTGATGTACCGAATTTCCGATGAGTTCGCGGTTTGACTTTTCAACGGTCACGTCTCCCCGTCGGGACTTCGGACTTCGCGGGGTCGCGAATCTTGATGTCCAATGCTCGAGACTCCTCGCTGCGAAACTACGATAACTCGCGCCACCTGTCCACGTCACCAACTCCTATGGCCCACACTATTTACGTAACCGTCAGGATATCGTGTATCGCAATATCGCAATTCCCATGGCCAAATCTTCGGCTCTTTCTTCACGAAATCCCGATAGGCGATTTCGCGAAAAATCCAACGGCCCTGGCTGGCTTGGATCAACGATTCTATCTATCCTGAGCTTTCCACCCTTTGGTATTACCTGCAGTATCTCCCTTGCACCTCCACAAGATCTAACGATCCACAGAATGTTGCAAAATCTACTCGGAGAATTCTGACCGTCCGTTTCTCCCTTATGCAATTCCACGAAGTGACGAGGTGTTCTTCTACAAAACTCATCCACTTGCTCACAAATATGCAATGCTTCTTGCCAAACTTCAATGGCAACTCTCCTGCGCTATCTTTCAGCAAATCCGGAGCTTCCCTATCCTGAACTTTTCCCACGACTTCAAGTCTTTCAGGAAACTTTTGCACGCGCTCCTTGCGGTAACTTTCAACTACGTCTAAGTGTTGAAGTCTTTCAACTCTGCGCACTCCTTGCCACAACAGTCTTCAATACTCTTGCTCAGAATCACAACTCTGAATCTTAAATTAGCCTGTACACTCCTTGCACGGATCCTATGCTCAACTGCACTCTTGGGCGAATGAGAACAAAAGCTATCCCTATCTGAACCCTTCGCCAACGCACTCCTTGCGGACACTTCGACTGCACTCCTTGTAGGAATTCTCTGGCTCAAATAGAGAAACAATTGAAACTCATTCTCACTTCCTCTCAAACTTCAATTCAAACATGAAATCATATGCACAACATGACAACAAATGCATAACAGGAAATAAACATTCATGAGCATATCATTCAGTATCAATACACAGAGAATAACACAAAACCATGAATTTGAATCAAAAGATTTCTATTAATTCAAATGTCTGTACATGGGTGTTCTTCCTCAGCTCTCTGCATGCTCTTCCTGGATAAAATCTTCTATCCTATGCTCAAGCTAATATTACAATGATACAATGAGGGTGTCTATATCTGTTTTCCCCCCAGCTCCTACAAGCTATCTAATCTACAATTAAATATTCTATCTACTTTACATTTATTAACCTAAATGCCTCCACCTACCTAAGGACGAGAGGAATCCACTCAAGGTCCATTACAATATACAAGTGCGCTTTCTCTTAATGGCTCATTTAAGATTTTGGCGCATCACTTCAAGGGAAAATTCAAAAATGTTGGCTGGCTTGTCCAGCTGTCTTCCGCTTTCCGCGCTGGCTCGCTTGACATGGGTGATGCTCCTGCATCATAATACCTATATATTAGACCCTATTCCTAGACACTTATCCCCTTCCCCACCTAGTGGAGCTTAGTCCCCCATAAATCTTTCTTCGTGGAGGGTCTACACGCAGCAGTGTAATTTTATTAATGATATGTGTGTATTTACATATACAAAATTAGGCTCATTGGCCTTAGCATCTGTCTCACCAGCCTAATAAACACATAATTCTCTCAGCTTATAACCACTCGACTCACCAACCTATAAGCATAATTACAATTCAGCAGGGGCTCAGCCTTGGGGTGTTACAATACATGTAACTACGTCCGAACAAGATATTGTAAACAAGTGGGGCGTTGATAACTTCAATGTCAGTCAAGATGGTTTTTCCCCCAAGTTATATAGGAACATTTTGAAATATCCCTTCAGGGGATGATGGTCGACCATCATAGGCTCTCGGGGTGATGGAAGATGGTACTAGCTCAGGTGAGCCGAGTTTTTTCCATACTACTTTGGAAATGATGCATGTGGATGCACCTTCATCAATGATGCACTGATGAACTATGATGTTTCAGATATTAACTGGTATATGAAAATCTACCAGGGTAGGGAGGTGTGGTTCTCCGCTATCTAGATCAAAGGTGATGAGTCGAGTATCAACTAGGTCGACTACCCCCCAGGGCTGAAAGCAAGGATTTGCGTTTTGATGGACGGGTTTGGAGGACCTCCAACACAGACATGGCTGCAAGATACTATGATAAGTCATCGACTAGACTATAGTTATGGGTTGCCCTAGCATGAGGGTTATGTACATTCCATCGTAACGACATGTGAGGTATACGAGGGTTTGGTTCAGTGTTAGGGCGAGGAATCATCAGAGGTTTCTCAGATGTAGCTGGAGTTGTTTCTGAGGTGGTTGGGGTAGAGTTAGGAGGTAGGACATATTTATGACCATGTGTTTTAAGAAGAATCTCTTCTTCACCGGTAAGAAGGATATTGCGATCGATCGAATTGCCAGGTTGATTGGGATCTGGGTTTTGATATTTCCCCATTTGTGGTGGGGCTGGGATTGTCTCTTGTTGGGTATTCATCACACCCTGGTGTGGAATAGGGTTTTTCAAAACGATCAGAGGTGGTGGTTGCAAATAACATTGTGGGGCCTACTGAGGGACAGGCAGTGCTGGAGGGCATTGTGTGTTCATGGATTCTTTCATCCATTTGAAATCGACAATTTTGGGGAAATGGTGAGTATAATGTCCATACTCACCACATCAAGCGCAAGGGAAGTTAGTTCTGAGGTTATTGTTCTTCCCTTGTCGTGGTTGATTGTTATTGTTTCCCCCTTGGGGGTTTTGGTTGCCTTGATTCTGGTTTCCCCCAGCAGGACGATTTTGTTGGGGGTTATTTCCTCCTGGTCTCGGGTTGTTGTTGTTTCAATTTTCTCCTTTATTCTTGGCATTATTCAGCTGATGGGATGGATTTTTCGGGTTCAACTATTCAAAAGTGTGAACCTGTTGAATGGGAGAGGAATGAACAAAATTAACATCTTCATGTGGTTGTCTCGGTGGAGGAGAAACTGGATGGGGAGGAACAAGAAATGGGAAATATGGATTGTTTTGTGGAGACGATCCACATGGCATGTAGGAATTTGAAGCGCTTCCACTACTACTGGGGTTATATCCGGGGGTTGGGGGGGACCCGTACTAGATTGAGAGACTAGATTCCTATGGGGTATTGGTGGGGGTCCCCCTAGTGGTTGAGA
The DNA here is from genome assembly GCA_009831015.1 of Picea engelmannii. Lineage (NCBI taxonomy): Eukaryota > Viridiplantae > Streptophyta > Pinopsida > Pinales > Pinaceae > Picea > Picea engelmannii. Next base: position 1,049,088 of record ML780849.1, on the reverse strand, counting down.
GGGAGCAACAGAATATGACTGTTGGTCAGTGGGGGGAGGGAAATAAGATGTCCCTCCATATGGTTGTGAATATTGATTTGCACCATAAGCAGGTGACGAGTGGCTGTAAGGGTTGAGATGTGTCATAGAACCAATCATTAACCCATCCGTTGCATGGTCGAACATCCCAGGTTTTTCCTGGTCGGATGGTATGGGCCTGGGTGCATCAGGAAATACTATGTACAAGTAACCTGATTGAGCATATATGAGGTCAAATTGTTGGGCCTTATTGATGGCTTCCTCTTTTGATTAAGGAAAAGTGGATGCTACATTCTTGGAAATAACAGAGACGAGTGATTGAAGAAACCAATTGAGGCATTGTTCTATGGTGGTTTCTTCTTTACGCCATTCATGGATGTGGTCAGCTATATGTATATCATTGGTTTGTTTGAACTCAAAGAGGAGTTCTAAGTCAGTATCATGACGAATTGCTAATTGGAAAAAGGACAAAAAGGCCTTGACCAATGATTCAAAAGTCACATGGGACCCTGATTTTTCATCCACATACCATTTGGCTGATGAACCAGTGAGAGTTATTTGAAATAACCTCAAGTGGATGGAATCATCCATGATGTTGTTTGAACATAACCATAAGTGGAAGGTCATGACATGGTTGGAGGGATTTTCCCCTTGTTTTCCTTCAAACTTTGAAATATCTGAAGGCAATTGTGTAGGCATATTAGGCCAAGTGGCATCATACAAAATGGGATCATTTGTGAGTTTGGTTAAATAATGAATGTTGAGGGATGCCAAGTATGGAATAGGGAGATTTGGCGGAGGATTTGTTCCAGCCATTGTGTGTGTAGGTAATGGACATGTCCCTTGAGAGGGATTTGGTGGGCTTTTACTTCTCCCTTGAGAATAAGTTTGACCCTCGCCTCCTTGTGAAGGAGAACTAATAGATGGATGACCTTGGGTATTTGACCTAAGCAAAGTGGAACCAAGTAAAGTTGATCCCAAAACAGTAGAACTCACTAGGGTGTGAGATGGTTGAGCCGGTGAGTTGGCAAGACTAGGGACTCCTCCTAGAATAGGTGGGAGATTCTGCAAGCATCTAGAATGACGGGGATTATGTGGTTCCCCTATGGTTTTGAGTAACAAAGTGAATGCATGCGAATGGTGACAAGAGATAAATAAATGAACAAGACATTTTTATATTTTTTACCTTCACAAGATAGTATAACTCACAATTGCATGTAATCAAAACAAATGCTCGTTTCCTAAAATACCTATCATCCTTCCTCTTAATTTAGCATTGTGCCTTCCAATAACACTCAACAATGGGGTCTGAAGCCACCGAAAGAGGAACTAGTGAAGTTTGAAGTAATCAGTTATAATGAGGGGTAGAGGGTACATATCCCGAAAGAGCTGGTGATATTTACCAATAGCCACACAAAATTTAATCAAGGTACGATTGCAGCCCACAACCGCCACCTGGGTATATATCCTATGTTTGGCCACTAAGTACCTCAGTCAAAGTGTGGCATTTATATTTTAGGCCTTAGAAATGGGTTACGTGATGGATACCCTCACAAGAGTTGGGTGACTCAAGGAGGGATGCGTAGAACAACTGGACCTCGGCCTTCGACCCTTCATGGGTATATCCCTGCCTTATGGTGTAGGAACACTTGACTTGGAGGATTTGAAAGATCCCTTTTCTCAACTTCTATTGTTTCAAAATGTGAGAACCTGATAACGGGGGGTTATTTGGATGCCTACCCCCAAGATCCTACCTAGACTAAAAAATTAATTTGACACCTCCTGTGGAGGAAAATTTAGTGTGTTCTTAGAAATTTTTTTATATGTGGTGGCCTGAGAGATTGGGGTTATGGACCAACCTCGTTTGAATTAAATTGGTGTGGATAATTTTCAAAAAATTAGTCGGATCTTTCAGAATTCCTTTTAAGGAAGCCTACGTCAACCTCCATTATTCCAATAGAAATTATATCTGTGATGAGTGGCTTTGTGTGCAAGAAAGTGAAAAGTGTGTAAGATTTTTAATAAGTTAAGTGTGAGATTGCAGCATGTGGAATTCATGTGGTCCTTACAAATATTCTTACCTAGCTTATTGTTGGCACAGGGGTAGACCCAGGGTTCAATGCTACGACAACACACCAACAAAACCCTACCTACTGACCCTTTCGGCAACACCTATGAAGAAGATGAAGTCTCACCCAAGGTAGAAGCAGGGGTGGTTGCAAGACTCTAGTGTTTGCAACCTTAGCTGGGACATAGATCTGTGATTGTAACACCTTAACAGAGCACTTAGTTATTATAGTTCATCAATATTCAACTTAGTTCACAGCGCAACTAAACCCTAACAATAGATCGGTGCAGTATTCACACAGATCCAATAGATTCAAGCACTAAGCATAAATAAAGATCAGATCTAGCATTCATTCACATTATTCAACACTAAACTATCATATCAGACCCATCTATCATCTAACATCGCACTAAGCATTGAATCACATAAACAAAAGAACAACCAAAATCACAAAGAATTCACAACACGTGATATATGTGGTTCACCCCCACCCTGGGGTTACGTCCACCAACTCTTTGTCTTCTTTATTATCTTATTTCAATATTCTTATATGCACAAAGCCTCAAAATCAACTCTGCAGAGGACAGGAGATTTGTGCACCTCGCTAGATCTTCCTCCCTTGAGTTATAGCACAAAGCCTTCCACAGTCTCTTACAATCACTTGCACTTAGCTCTACAAGCCTCAGACAGTATGCACAAAGCAATTAGCACTCAACACTTAGCACACTTGCAACAGACTAGTCACTACTAGTCACTATTCACAATTCACTATTCACTACTTCTTACATTGCCTATACTTCTATTTATACATTACAAAATAGGCCTAAGCATGGGTAAACCCATGGGTTGACATCCCCATACCCATTACATAATCCCAAAACCCAAAAAGGCCCTAAAAGGGGGTCAAGATCCCTCGATCTTCACTTCGTCTTGTACTCTACCTTCAACATCTTGTCAAAGCCCCAAAAATAGGTCAAACATGACCAAGGATCCTAAAAACTTGGTCAAGGGCCAATAGGCCCCCAACACTCACTTGTGACTCATCTTGAGTCACTTTGATCTGGGTAATTCTGCCTCAATAGCCTCGATCTTGGCTCAAGCTGCTTCAACTTGTTGTTGTGCCATGGCCTCTTGCTCAGCAAACTCATGGATAACAGCTTCTTTGACAGGTCCCTTTAAGCGTTGTTCAGCCGCAGTGATGACTTGCTCTAGTTATGCTCCTTGGCCTTCGATCTCTAAGAACAGTTGGAAAGCCTCATCCTGTATAGGTTGGATCCTCTGAGTCACTTCCATGAATCTACTCTGAATGGTGTGGACCTAATGTTGAGAAGTGTGCTTCTCTTGGGTTCGCTTCATCCTTTCAACAGCTGATAGGGGCTTCAACTATGCATGTATTGTTTCTTCTTGCTGCTTTGCCTCCTAGAGTTGTGACTCCAGTTCCTTTAGTTCTCGATTCTCAGTGAGTCGCTCATAAGTTTGGGCACTGCGATCAGTTAGTTGTTTACATTCCATGGCAAGGGCCTTTATTCTCTTAACTGTGCTTTGAGCAGTTGCATCTCTTTGATCTCTCACATCCTGCGGGGTGTCGGGCACTGCGCAGATCTCTAAGTCTGTTATTCTTTGTTGTAGCTGCTAGATAGCTTCTGCGAGTTGTTCTACTTGATGCTTGACTCGGTCTTCTTCCTTTGGCTCTAAGACTATCATAGAGATAAGTTCTATGTTGACTGCTTCTCTCACTTCGAGTTGTTCTGTGAGCAACTTTTATTTTTCTTGTTGAATCTGTGCTTTCTCCTCTTCAAAATTTTTATGGAGAGCAACTGTCTCCTACTCTGCAACTCGACGTTGTTATATGACTACTTATTACACTTGCTTCAAGGCTTGGGTGGCTTGTTTTGTTTCTTTCTATGCACGACTAAGGCGAGCTTCAGTCACATCAGCTAGTTGGTGGAGTTGGGTTGGCTCATCTCCCAACTCTGGTTCTTCCAGCGACAGGGGCACAGTGGACACTGCGCGACTGGACTGAAGACCCTATTGTACCCCTCAGAGCTCAACCTCTATTCTGTCGTACATCTCATCCTTATTGGATTCATTTTTCTGCAAGATTTCCTGTGATGCGTCGTTTACAGCTGTGATGATAAAGTCAAAGGCATCGACAGTGAGCATAGTCTGCATATTGGTCAAGGTGGATCTAGATTTCTTTCAGGAAGACGGTTTCAGGGAAGAAACTTTCCTCTTCTTCAAGGGATCAACCTCATCTCTAGGCTTTGTTACTTCTCCTTGCTTCTGCTTATCTTCTTTTCCATTTATCTCTTCTACTTCGTCATCACCCCCTCGGCCAGGTGATTCTAAAGAAGTTTTTTCTGATGCGCTGCTTAAGTCTTGGACTTCTACAACCTTCTTCCTTCTGTTGCTTCCAGGTGTGTCATGTTATTTGTGAGTGGCCTTCGAGTTGTCAAGTTCAGGGTCAGACATCTCTGCAGGATCAATGGGGATAAGGAGGTCTGTTGACCAATCCTTATTTATCTCCGCGAGGTCCTCTTCTATGAGCTTGTAGTATGAATGAAGGTCCTCCTTATGTTCATCTTATCACGTAGTGATAGAGATGAAGTGTCAATTTGCGTGGAACTTCATGAGGAGTCGAAACCATTGTAGGATGTTTGGTGTCATGCGAGATTCAACTTTGATAGCCCTCTTCAGTTGAAGATAATATGTCTGAAAGATTGTGTTCAACTATCACTGTTTTCCCATATCGCTCGAGTACCAGAACATGGTGAACTTCACAGCAAGTGGTTCGAGCGGCTCAATGTCTGGGAAGGTCGCACGTTCCGGCATCTCCCAAGCAATAAACGCGATGAGGATCAGGAGCCAGCTAAAGTGGAAATCGCAACCCTGATCATGTTCTTTGCAACAGTCTAATTACAGTTGATTAACTAGGTATTTCACCTAGTTCATCTGTAGGCCTTCCACACATTTCCCTGCAAGGTCAATGACAAACCCTGTGAACTGCATGGGTCTATTCTTCTTTACTATATTTTCTGCAATTAACTGGCATGCTAGACACACTACGCCATTTTGGATGGAAGATACCTTATAGCCTCACATCCCCTTCTCAACATCATTGTAGGTATCCTTGATCTTCTATGCTAATGCACGATCTATGGCTTTCCCCGGATAGAAGTCTTGTGGGTCGGGTCCTTGCATGCTTAATCCGGTGATCCTATGGATCAATGTCAGATCGACTATGATACGTTGATCTAGCCATAAGTAGCCACCATGGTAACATGAGAGAAAGATCTTAACACAAGTGTTAACCTCCTGGTGCCTTCCAAAGTGTGGGATTTTCATCACATTCAACAGGGTGGACTACGCAAGGTTCATCGTCCATGGCTGGGGGATTATTTTCGATTTCTTCCCCTTCATCCTGGTTAAGTATTTATACGGGGCAAGCATAGTATGGTTTTTGTGGCCTCCTAGGTTGAATTTGTTGAACTTCAACATTGTGATCTTGTCCTACTGTGCTCTAACTACGTGTATCCCCTTCGGGAGGTATGCAGTAACCATGGTTTAATCAAAATATCTTGGCACACTATCATGACTCACCGTGTCAGCTATAGGTGAGATGTAGTCGGGTAAGATGGTCAGTATTAGCTTCGCATTTTCTAGGTCATATCTGTGCTTGGTTCTCTTTTCTTTGACGACTCGGGATGGTCTGGATCCGCGAGTGGTCGACGAAGAGGCTTGTACTCCTCTCGTTGATGATGCTTGTATACCCACATACATAGACATTTCTCTTTCAGTCATGAGGTCGATGAGTGCCTCCTTCACAGACTCTTAGTCTGTGCTAAGTTCTTTGGAAATGCACACTCGTGGTTGAATATCTCGGTTTTGAAGAGTAACTACTCAATGCAATGGGACAGATGGTGATAGCTCAATGATCACTGCACGAAATTAATTGATATATAGGCTCAGATAATCACGTTTGGAAAAATTGTTCTCAGTGCAAGGCTCAACGGAATAAGTAGATAACTAGGCAATGAATCTCTCCAACGGGCGAGAAGCCTTCATTAATTCAGTTATCTCCGTTACGGTGTAGTCCCAACAGTCTGATGGTGAGCCTTCTGACCACAAATGTTGTTTTAACTGTTTGGGGAGTCAGTATAACAATTATATTGTTTCCAATGGCTATATTGCTTCGCCATGGCGAAGTGCCATGTGGTGTTGTTCTGCTATCCTGACAAAGTTCCAGTTTTGCAAATTTTCCTTCTGTGAAGTTCCCTCTGGAACTTTATGTAACTTTTCGATCTTTGATCTCTTCTTACTTAGTTTTCTAACCTTCTTTCTAGTGAGTTTCGTCTCGGTATTCCTCTTTCCATTATGATTCTTATCTCCTCTTGGCATAGTAACTTCACGATGTTGAGATTCTTTCCTAGGAATCAAGGGCAATACTTCTTCTCTATCAGGGGTAGGTACTTCAGTCTTTTGTGAGTCTTCTTGTGTTCTTTCAACTTCGACATCCAAGTTTCTGGTTCTAAGTAGCTTCGATCTGTTCTCCTGTTCTTCAATCAAGTGTGCGATCCTCCTAGTCATGACATATTTTAATTATTTCTTCTTCTTCTCTAAGACTTATTCTTCTTTCCTTCTATTTTGATCCCTTCCAATCCAAGGTTTTCCTAGTAATATAGCAAATGGGGTGCTATTCTCAATAAATTTAACAACCTCAAAATCTTCTTTTGTCGAACTTCCATGAGCACTCATAGATATTTGGGTAAGTCTTCCACATAGGGTTATCAGCTTTCCTCTAAATAATCGTATTCCCCCTAATGAAGGAATCATAGCAGGCTTTCCTAAAGTTTCCCAAGTTCTTTCTATCATCATATTCACCTGTGTTTCTTCATCTAAAACACAATCAATGTCGAAGTCTCCTATTCTTGCTTCTATGTACTCTTTTTCTTTGAAGATATCTGATAAGTTGATATTTCAGTGGTCATTCAGGGTTTCTTTCATTTGTAGCAATACAATTTCTTATTCTTTCTAGGGTTCTGCCATGGTCTTAGTGTCTTGACCTTTCTCATGGTATTCTTGTCTCATATTCATTCTTTCAAGTTTAGCAATCATTCTAGGGAAATCCAAAACTTCATGATCCATAGCTTTACAACAAAGACAACTGGGTCTTTTGCCAGGGAATTCCTTAGCAAGATGTCCTAGTCTTCTACAACTGTAACAAAGATTTAATCCTTTATTTCTCTTAAATGATCCCCATCCTTTCCTGTACTGTGCACTAGGATCATGGTAGCTAACCTGAAAAAAAAATCTTTCTAGGATCCTGCATCCATTTATTAGTCCAAAGATTCTTTCTATGCATAGGAATAACATATCTTTCACTATTCTTATCATATCTACTCATATCAAATCTTCTTTCTTCTAGTTGCACCCTAGTTTTCAGGTAAGAACAAAATTTATCAAACATATCTAGATCCATATTCTTGAAACAAAATTTTCCAGTTATCTTACTTTCGGCAGAGCAAAAATCTCCCAGATCTAAAACTTTTCACTATTCTTACCTGTATTAGAGCACAAAGCGTTCAGATATTACCTCTTTTTTTCAGATCTGCTTCCTTCCTTAGCACAGAGCTTCGTAATTCAAGAAGCAGATCTATGCACAGGGCTTCCTTTCTTTTCCTCAGTTCCCAGCAATCAAAGTTTCAGGTCAGATCTTCGCACATAGCTTCTTTTTCCTCAGTTCCAATCAATCACAGTTTCAGTCCTGGCAATGGAACCATTTGTTGGCACAGGGGCAGACCCAAGGTTCAATGCTAGGACAACGCACCAACAAAACCCTAACTATTGGCCCTTTCGGCAACACCTGAGAAGCAAATGAAGTCTCACTGATCCAGGTGGATATTGGTGGCCACCCACCTTTTCCGATTGGCTCAAAACAGTTTTCTGCCAATTTTGGCAATTTACTATTTTTAGCAGTTTTTTGGGTCCTAAACTTCTGGAGCCGTTTTGAGGCCCTAAACGACGTTTTTTGGGGTATGTTGTGGTTGCAAAATTTCTTCATGAAATTTTGTGGAAAATGTTGTAGTACTCGGATAGATCTTTCCAATGGGCTATCATACGCCTAAAATGGAGATCGTATACAAAAGTTACGACCCCGGGAAGTTGATGTACCAACTTACCCAAACGGGGCCCACGTGACTTTTGGAACTTCATCTCCCAGGGTTAGGTTTTTGGATGTCTAAGACTTTTGGAATTCCCGTTTATTGTAAAAACGCCTTCAGAGCCTCATTGTAACCATCTTCTTGCGAATGCGAGTAGCCATCACATCTCTTCTCAGAGATAAGCTGCCACCATTCTAGTGAGTCTTTCACTCTGTATTTTTACAGTCTCTGTACATTTCTCTGATTAATAGAAATCGTGTATTATTGTATATCTTTGTTTATGGTTGCATCTATGATACATTTCTGTTATATTATTGAATATCTGCAATATCTCTGTGCATTTCATTATTATATCTCCGCTCTCATTTCGTGCCGAAAATAATCTGGATCAGTGGTATCAGAGCAGGCTGCTCTTGATCGTTTTTTTCAGTGCATGTCCCCGATGAGGTCCGAGTATAACAAGTTGGGTCTCAAGCTTGTCTCTCTTGAGGACAATCGCTCTCACACACCCAAGAAACCCTCAATGGCAGAAGAAAAGAAAAATGATGGAGCAGACGATCCTATCAGTCTATTGCTTGAGCAAGCTCTCATGCGACAGAGGGACGAACTGATGGAGAATTTTTCCCACATCCTTCAACGCCTACTGATAGCATCATGCACATCTTCATCAAGCAGCCACTTTGGAGGCACCTCGCCTTTCAAGGTACAGGTTAATTTTGATATTCCCGTATTTGAAGGTCAAATAGATGCAGATGCCCTAGATAAATGGTTAAATTTGCTAGAAGGTTATTTCTCTGTTCATAATTTTTCCGACAAGG
>ML780849.1:1009804-1033193 GCA_009831015.1 Picea engelmannii | reverse complement strand
AGAGAGGGTGGGGTAAGAGAGGGGAAGGGTGAGATAAAGGGAAATAGGGAGGGAAAGATAAAACAAGAAAGAAAGAGAGACAAATTGGGGAAGAGGGGGAAGGGGGGGAGCAAGGAGAGAGAGAGAGAGAGAGAGAGAGAGAGAGAGAGAGAGATTGTGTGTTAGCAGGAACTCATGCATGTTCATGTTCCTAATAACATGCACAAACGTTTTAGTAAAGCACGCCTTCTTAGTAACATGTGCATATTCTTAGGAGTGTATGCATGCTAGTTCCATTTCAATAATTTTGGGGGAGGGAATGACAACTCTAGCGTACCTTTTTTGTTGAATTGGTTGCCTCAATTTAGATTCGGGATGAAAAACCTAGTGGTTTGGTCTACAAATAAATAAAAATATCCATTTTTATGAATACCTCTCAATATCTCTATTTTTTATGTTATTTTTCTATAGGCTACACAAATTCGTTTTCGATGAAACTACAAACACAATAGAGTAGGTTATGTAGATTCAAAATATATAATTTAAAAAAATATATCTTGTTTACTATTTTTAATCTATTTTTGTCTTGACATATATCAGAATCCTAAAACACACAACTCTTTTATTTCCGCTATAATTGTTTTTCATCTTAACCATTTTAAAAATAAGTTATACACCGCACCAGAAAGTATCGATATCTACAACCTAAAACTTTTTTTTAATAATGTTAATACCCTCATAGCCTATACTAACGGAAGGTGTTGTAATTTCAAAGATATATCAACTTTCATAATTTAAGAAATATATAAAATTAATATTATAAATTTTGAAAACATACATCACACTAGAAAAATGGGTTCTCTGAAATTACACAAATTATATTAAGGAAATTCCATCATTAAGGTACTCAACACCTATTCTAACGGAGACATATACCTTATATTTTATTGAAAAATAACAAACCAAGGTTGAAAAACTCAAATTTTACATAGTTATTGACAATTTCTATAAATGAAAATTATATATTCGAAAAGGTAATTCAATTTCCTACATTTCATCTTTTTACACCATATTCAAATTCATTGTAAAGTACCTTGAATAATCCCTTCAAGTTAACAAATTGTTGTTTTTCCATGTTTGCATTGCCACTAATGCATCATGAGAGACCATCATTAGCTTGCACATCCCACAATTTCTATATAATCTTATCTTAATCCCAACCTAGACCTCCCACTCCCTATACCCTGACATATTCATCTCTTTTTCTTGGTCTAAGATGATAATGACTAGAGGACCTATGTCTTTCTTAAAATAAAGTAGACCTATATATAATCTTTCATTTGGGTTCATTACAAGGACCAAGAAAAGACCCTAAGTTTTCATTGTATCCTAAATAAGAGGTGGATTTACTATAAAACCATGAACCCCAACTCAAGATTCCCCTATGATCTAGAATCGGATCCAAGAGGCACCCCAGTTCCAGAAAAGGCTCTAAAATGAAATTTCTTGAAATCGGATGAAACCAATTCCATTATGATCGGCTCGTCGTGCTGATTTTGGCCATATATTTACTTTCTCAAACGTATGTTGTATGCGAGAGTTATTTTACTCTAACTATTTTCCCAAACAGGTAAAACGTCAATAGGTCAATGGGCAAAAAATGTCAATGTTGACATCAGAATGACGTCATCATGTTGACGTAGCATTGAGACACGTGGCAGCAACGAAGCAGGTTGACTGGGAAGATGACAAATCCATTCAGATGTTGACAAGTGACACTTTTCAGGCAAATGAAGAGGTGCCACATGACCCATACGTGGGTTTCCATGTGCCACCCTATCATTTGATGGTTGGTTAAAAATTTTGGAGATCATGGGATTCGAACCCATGACCTATTGGTAGAGCAATGACTTGGGAAAGGTCCATTAACCAACACGCCACCATTAGAACTTGTGTTTTAAAACCCACTTTATATTTTATAAAGTGTATTATATGTATTGGGTGGAAGGGGGGGCTAGGGCTAAGCCCCAACCCGCGGTTTCACCATACCACTTGACCTATGCATAACGACCAGCCCGCAGGTTTAATAAAACCATGTTTTCTTTGCATATACTATACAACTAACGACCAGTGCAACACAGATTCTTGGCATGGATTCTTAGCGATTTGGGCCACAGATGGATAGCACATGCCTGCCATATATTCAGGGGTGGTGACCTCAATTTTGGGTGCATATCTTGGATTGGTCCTATTGTTAGCACAATATGACTAGAGAATTGCGGGGTATATGCCAGTGCGTAGCCCTTAGGGGTTGGCGCTTGGCCACATAGTTTCCATGTGACCATATTTAGGGGGCGTGTGCCCATATTGGGGGGCTTAGCCCAATAATTTTGGCAAAAGTGGGTTTTTACTATATATTATATGGATTTTTAATTCATTTTATGCCTTTTATTGAAGATTTTTGACCAATATTGGGGGATATTGGGCCCTTTTTGAGGCCAGATCTTGGGAGGAAGTTGGGAGATGGTTACTAACTTCAGATATATATAAACCAGGCCTTCTTGAGGCCATGGAAGGGGATTCAAAATAGAGTTATGATGAAGGAAATCCAATCCAGATCCATTTTATACAGGGAATCTGTTGAGGAGCGCACCTTTGCGGGCCATTTCTGGGAGCTCTGGTCATCCAATTTGAGTGTTGTTTCTTATGATGGGTTGCTAAGATCTGGGAGAACAAGACCAGATCAGTTTTGTAACCTTTTTTCATTGTTATGATGTACTTATTGATATTTGAAAAGAAATAAGAAAGCCTCACCCACTGAGACAAAGGCCCAGAGACGTAGGCAAGATTGTCGAACTCTGTTATCACATTGGTGTTATGGTTTTTTGTTGTTTATTGCTTCATTTCAGTTATGTGCATGTTTATATGGCTGCTATGATAAATTCTCATATATTCTTCCTCATTCTTTAAGCTTCCTTAATTGGTTAATGAACACATGCATAATAACTCAACCATAGTCATTTAAAAGATCTTTTCGGATCAAGTGGTATCAGAGCTAGTTAACATTTGGATTTGAGTTTTGCATGTTAACCAGGGAAAAGATACTCTGTGGTGAAGGCGAGATTGTTGGATATAATCCATTGATTGGATTGAGAAAAAGGACTTCTCACAGTGATAATATGGCATCAGAAGAGGGGCTTTCTCAGGATGAGAAATATTTTCGAAAAACATTCTTTGCTATGTCGGAGATGATGAAAGTTTTGTACGAGGATTACTTGGAATGGAAGAAACCAGTTTTGGGTGAATCTTCAAAGGGAAAAAGTGAAGAGGGAAAGGATCCTCCTTAGATTCCTCCTTCACCTCCATCATCACCTCCTTCTTCTCCTTCTTCTTCTTCAATTTCAAGTTCTAAATCCAATGCAAAGAAACATGTTCATAAACATAAGAATGAAATTCCATTGTTAAAACTTGATGTTAAATTTGAGTTACCCATATATGATGGTGAAGTTAATGCAGAGAAAATTGACAATTGGGTCAGGAAGATGGAGGTTTACTGCAGTGTGTAACAGATCAAGGATGAGGCCACACAAATCAAGTTGGCATCATTGAGACTTGCAGGCACAACTCTAATCTGGTGGCAAAGTAAGTTGCAAAACAGAATGCAACAAGTGGGTAATGTATTTCCATCATGGAAAAGTTTCATTTCTGCACTTAGGAAGCAATTCTATCCTTTGGATTATAAATAAAAAGCTTTAATTGAATGGCAAGCTTTAAAACTAAGAAAAGGACAAACAATGCAAGAATACACCGATTTCTTTTGTAAAATGGCTTTGATGTTAGATATCCCTTTACATACATAGGAAACTCTTATGAAGTATATAGGAGGTTTACCTGCACACATTAGAAACATTGTATTCATATTTGGGCCCACTAACCTTGATGAGGATTCTTTTCAAGCGACATATATTGAAGCAGGGAAAACAAGTGTATCAGAGGAATCGTCTTCAAGGAAAGAGGACAAGAAGAAATGGCATGGAAAGAAGTCAAATGTGTTGAATTTGGTGACAACGAAATCCACCAAGGATAGATTTTTTATCCTATTATTCAACATTGGTTGTAACTAATAAGACCAAGTTAGAATATGGATGAGATTGCATTTAATAATCAGTTTCTTGTGTAAATGTATATAAATTTATGTAAGCCCATAGAGGCAAATGAGAATGAGAGGAGGATGTGAGAAAGGATATGAGAGATCTTGCAATTTTGTTGTAATCTCCATGATCTGAATAATAAGACAACCAATACCTCTGCTTGGTGGACGTAGCCCAACGTTTGGGTGAACCACATGAAATCTTTGTGTTTCTTATCTGTGTGATTGTTGATTATCATATGTGAATTGTGTTTTCCGCATTTTCAATTCTAACAATTGGTATTAGAGTGAAGGTGAATTGAGTAGTTGTCACAGGTGGAAATTGAGTAGAAAGTCATAGGCGCTCCCTAGGCAGTGTTAGAGGCGCATCGACGCACTCACACTTGTGAAATTCCAATTTTCGGAAAACTCATGCACTCGGTTAATGCATCACAGAGAACTAGTGCTCCCCCATCCATAGTGAGGGAGCGTTGATCTCACACTAGCGCTCCACCATCCATTGTGAAGGAGTGTCGATTTCCCTTAAGAAAACATTCGTATGCTTTTTTTTTGGAAACATTTAAGGTATGAAGGTTTTTACAATATTTGGAATTAAAATATTGTATGCATAAAACAAAAGGTGGAGGAATTAAAAAGTGAATTTTTAATTATCTCAAAAGTGATTTTTTTTTAAAACGTGAAAAAATCAAGTGGGTGGTTAAAGAGTTGAATCTTTTTAATAAAAGGTGAGGTTAGTAAAAAGGTTTTTTTATTAAACCTTTTGGAGTTTATACCATTATTTCTCCACATTTTAAAGGGATTTGTTTTATAAGAAGAAGTTTTTTGGAATTTTTTCTTCTACTAATGGAAAAAACTCAAAGTGCTAAATTCTAAATTGAGAAGTTTAATGGAAAGAACAATTTTGAGATCTGGAAGGTTAAGATGCATGATCTGCTCGTGCAACAAGGCGTGTGAAGGTGATTTTGGGAAAAGCAAAGAAACTCGTGACCATAACATATGAGGACTAGGATGAGATCGATGAGAGAGGATTGAGTGTCATATGTCTGTGTTTGGTCGATGATGTTCTATTCAACATTGTCTCGGAGAAGACAACAGTCGGTTTGTGGAAAAAGCATGAAATCTTGTATATGACAAAATCCTTGATGAACAAGATATTCCTGAAAAGACAATTGTACAATTTGCGCATGAAGGAAGGTAAGAAAATAGTTGATCATTAAAATACTTTTAATACTCTATTAGTCCAGTTGACTAGCATGGGAGTGAAATTCAAATCTGAAGATAAATAAATTACATTATTGTGTTATTTTCCTGAGTCATGGGATCACTTTTTTACCTCTATTAGCTTCAGCACAACAGAAAGTATTGAGTTTGATGTTATTGTTGGAGCTTTACTGTCTGAGGAAACAATGAAGAAATCCAATTTTGAAATCTCTACATCTGAGGCAATGGTGGTCAAAGGAAGACCTAAGGAAAGAGGACATGTTCAGAGGGATTTATCTCGGTCAAAGTCGAAGGGAAAGAAGAGCAATATTAAGTGTTGGTTTTGTGGCAAATCTGAACACCTGAAGAAGGACTGTTGGAAGCGACAAAAAGCCTCCAAAGAAGACCATCCAAAAGAGATGAAGGAAGCAAATGCAACCAAATCAGGTTCAACAACAGGTTCAAGTATGACTAATGAAGTTTTATCGATTAGTGTTGTTTCACGATATGATCAACAATGGTTATTAGATTCAGGTGCTTAAAATCACATGTGTCTTCATAGACAGTGGGTTTTTACTTACCGATCTATAAATGATGGAATTGTTTACATGGGAAATGACATATCATGTAAAGTTGTGGGAATTGGTAGCATTCGAATTAAGATGTTTGATGGAACTATTAAAATACTAACTAATGTGAGACATGTACCTGAGCTTAGGAACAACCTAATTTCTTTAGGAGTCTTAGACACTGGAGGATATAAAAGTATTGTTCAAGTTGGATTTATGAAGGTATACAAAGGAATCCTACTGGTTATGAAGGCGAATAAGTTTGGAAACTTGTTTCTATTAGAAGGAAGAACCGAGTCAAATCATGCGATCGTTGTATCCGAGAATGACAGTGATTTTGTTCGACTATGGCATCAATGGTTGGGCCATATGAGTGAAAGAAGATTGAAGGTATTATTTGATCGCAAGTTACTTCCTAGTCTAAAGTCTTTAAAGTTATATTTCTGCAATCACTGTATTTATGGAAAACAGAATAGGAAAAGATTTAAAACCGAAAGGCACACCAATGAGGGAATCCTTGAATATATCCATTCTGATGTTTGGGGACCATCCCCTACTGTTTCTTATGGAGGATCATCATAGTTTGTTACTTTTATAGATGATTTCTCTAGGAAGGTGTGGATCTATATGTTGAAAAGAAAGGCTGATGTGTTTATTGGTTTCAAGCAGTTTAGAGCTTAGTGGAAAAGAGCACTGGTAGGTCTATTAAATGTTTAAGAACTGATAATGGTGGTGAATTTACATCAATGGAATTTGAGAAATATTGCAAGGAGTTTGGGATTGATAGGCATAAAACCACTACCTATACTCCTCAGCAAAATGGAGTTGTTGAACACATGAACAAGATTCTTCTAGAGAGAACAAGGAGTATGCTTAGTAACGCCAACTTGTAGCAGGAACTGTGGGCAGAAGCAGTAACTACAGCTTTTTATCTGGTGAATCGATCACCATTAACAACAATAGAGTGCAATATTTTTGAAGAGGTATGGATAGGTCACCCTTGTAATTATTCTAATCTTAAACTTTTTGGTTGTGAAGCCTATGCTCTAATTCTGAAACATCAACGTTCTAAATTAAATCCAAAATAAATAAATAAAAGGATTATATTTGTTGGATATGGTGATGGTATTAAGGGGTACGGGTTGTGGGATCCTACTGCCCACAAGATCACCATTAACAAAGATGTAATATTTGATTAATCATCTCTCATCAAATCATATGTAGATGTTCAAATGAAACAGGAAGAACTACCTAAGTATCAACAGATTCAGTTTGAAACTAGTTCAAATACAGATGAAAGTGAACATGAACAAGTTTATGAATATGTTCATGAAGAGTTTCCCATAGAGGAAGACATGGTTGATGATAACAATCAATAGAATGTGGATGAGCCACAAACTTCCCTAAGGAGGTATACACGGGTCAGAAATCCTCCAAGAAGGTATGATGATTTTGTTTCATCAGTTTCTTTAAATACTAATGATGATGAACCTTCGTGCTATCAGGAAGTTGTGAAGGGTTCTAACAGTGATAAATGGAAAGAAGAAATGAAGGATGAAATGAAGGCATTAGAGAGGAATGCCACATGGGACCTGGTAGAACTTCCAAGAGACATAAAAATTGTAGGTTGCAAGTGGGTCTACAAGCTGAAGAAGGGTGTTGATGATAAGGTGGAAAGGTACAAAGAAAGGTTGGTTGTGAAAGGATATTCTCAGAAAGAAGGTATTGACTTTCATGATATTTTTTCACTAGTTGTTAAGTTTGTTTTAATTCGAATTGTGTTAGCATTAGTTGCATTACTTGATTTGGATTTGGAGCAGCTAGATGTTAAAACTTCCTTCTTACATGGAGATTTAGATGAGGAAATTTACATGGAACAACCTGAAGGGTTCATTCAAAATCGCAACAATAAATTTGTTTGCAAGCTCAAGAAATCATTGTATGGTCTGAGGCAGTCGCCCAGACAATGGTACAAGAAATTTGACTCTTTCATGGTGAGCCAAAATTATACAAGAAGTGAGTATGATAATTGTGTCTACCTTAAGAATTTGAATAATGGAATATTCATTATCTTAGTATTGTATTTTGACGATATGATTTTAGCAAGAAAAATCATAACTGATATCAACATGTTAAAGAATCAGATGGATAGGATGTTCGATATGAAAGATCTAGGAGCAAAAACACAGATTTTGGGCATGGAGATATTTAGAGACAGAAGGAATATTAAGATTTGGTTGTCAGAACAAAAGTATGTTGTGAAGATACTTTTGAGGTTTGGTATGAATGATGTGAAACCAATTTCAGTCCCTTTGGCTTCCCATTTTAATCTTTCTTCAAGTTTATGTCCTAGTAAAAAAGAAGAAAAGGAATATATGTCTCGAATACCATATGCTAATGCAGTAGGAAGTATAATGTATGCGATGGTTAGTACAAGGCCAGACGTTTCACATGCAGTTGGGGTTGTCAGCAGGTATATGGAAAATCTAAGTAAAGAGCATTGGGTAGCAATGAAATGGGTACTTCGGTATCTAAGGGGAACAAGTGATTATTGTATCACTTGTAACAGTGGTTGTGAATTAGTCTGTGGATATGTTGATTCTAATTTTGTAGGTGATTTGGACAAGAGAAGGTCGAATTTAGGGTATGTCTTTACTCTTGCAGGTGGATCTATTAGTTGGATGTCAAAGCTACATAACATTTTTGCTTTATCCACTACAGAAAAAAAATACGTAGTTGCTTAACATGCTTGCAAAGAGGCAGTTTGGTTGAAAGGTTTTTTTGGTGAGTTTGGAAGGATGCAGAACAAAGTAAAGTTACTTTGTGATAGTAAAAGTGTTATTCACTTGGCTAAGAATCCATCCTACCACAATAAAACAAAACATATACCTATCAAGTACCATTTTGTAAGACAGGTCATCGATGAACGTGGAGTCTCTCTTGAGAAAGTGCATACAAAAGACAATTGCACATACATGTTCACAAAACCAGTACTTTTAGAGAAGCTACGATGGTGCTTGGCTTCTCTTGGCTTACAAAAAAGGTGATGAACAAAAGAAAGAAAAAAGGTATCAGGTTTATTGTTGTCAAGGTGGATATCATTGAATTTGGTGACAATGAATTCCTCCAAGGATAGATTTTTGATCCTATTATTCAACGTTGGTTGCAAATAATAAGACTGAGTTAGAATATGGATGATTGCATTTAATAATCAGTTTCCTATGTAAATGTATATAAATGTATGTAAGCCCATAGAGGCAAATGAGAATGAGGGGAGGATGTGAGAGAGGATATGAGGGAGCTTGCAATTCTGATGTAATCTCCATGATCTGAATAATAAGACAACTGATACTTCTTATTGGTGGACGTAGCCCAACTTTTGGGTGAACCACGTGAAATATTTGTGTTTCTTATATGTTTGATTGTTTATTATCATATGTGAATTATGTTTTCCACATTTGCAATTCTAACAAAATGCAGTGACAAGAAAGGAAGAGAAGCCTTCTTGCAAGCATTGCAAGAAAGCGAGGCATGATGAGGATCGTCGTTGGTAGTTGGATCCCAAGAAGATTCCAAAGTGATTCAAGGAAAATAAAGGGAGGCAAACAATTGCAGCGACAACACAACCGACAGACTTGGGATCGGATTTGGGTGACGAATCTAAGGTCTCATTGGTTGGTATGACAGGTAAAATTGGTGAAGGAATTGATTATAGAAGTAATTTGTTTTACATCAAGGTCATCATGCGAAACACTAAGGTTGATACATTAATCAACAGTGGATTTCAATATAACATAATTTCAGAAGAATTGGTTAAGCAACTGGGGTTAAAAACACCAGTACATCATAAGCCTTACACACTTAAATGGATAAGCAACCATCATCAAATGCACATAACAAATCAATGCACAATCAAATTCGCTCTTTCATCTAAGTATGTGGACAAGGTAACATGCGATGTAGCACCATTAAGTGAATGTGTAATGGTCTTAGGTAGTCCATACTTATATGATCATAAGGAAATCTTCTACAGGACAAAGAATCAATATCAATTAACCAAAACAGGTCAAGATTATGTGGTTCATGCTCATCATGTAAAGGAAAATACAACTCTTCAAACAATGGAACAATTAAAGAAGGCAGTTCAAGAAAGAAACAAACCAATAATTGTTTCAAATGAAGTAATCTATATTAAGCAAGAACATGAAATGATTGTTGAATGGAAAATCAATCACAGTTTGCTTCAAGATAAGCTCATGTCGTGCAAATATTACAAGTATATCAGCTCATTTGTAGTCATGTTTTTGATACTATAATTAGTAATGTTATCTACATGGATGATATTGGCTTCAGTAAAATGTGACAGGGTTCAAATGGCTAACAATATGTTGTCAGTTGTCATGATTGTGTTACAGTTGATCTTGATGAGACATGTGCACATGCCAGAGTTTAGAGACAGAGGACAAGTTGGGTGGCCTATCCCGATCTTGTTGACTGGTCAGTAACCTTTTGGGGACCAAAAGGTCCTTAGTTGGGAGGTGTGATCCAGAATCGGATCCAGAAGGTGCCTCGGTTCTAGAAAAGGCTCAAAAATGAAAGTTCTTGGAATCATATGAAACCAATTCCATTGCGACCGGCTCGTCGCACTGATTCCGGCCATATATTTACTTTCTCAAACGGACGATGCATGCGAGAGTTATTGCACTTTGACCATTTTCCCAAATAAGTAAAAAGTCAACAGGTCAACAGGTAAAAAATGTCAATGATGACATCATCATGTTGACGTAGCATTGAGACACATGGTAGCATAACAACAGGTTGACTGGGCAGATGATAAATCCATTCAAATGTTGACAAGTGGCACTTTTTGGGCAAATGAAGAGGTGCCACATGGCCCAAACGTGGGCTACCATGTGGCACCCTATCATTTGATGGTTGGTCAAAAGTTTTGGAGATCATGGGATTCGAACCCATGACCTGATGGTAGAGAAATGCCTTAGGAAAGGTCCATTAACCAACGCGTCACCATTAGAACTTATGTTTTAAAACCCACTTTATATTTTATAAAGTGTATTATATGTATTGGGCGGAAGGGGGCGTTGGGGATAATCCCTAGCCCATGGTTTCACCATACCAATTGACCACAGTATAAAGGGACACGGGCCTATGCATAACCACCAACCCGCGGGTTTAATAAAACCATGTTTTCTTTGCATATATTATACACCTGACAACCAGCGCAGCACATATTCTTGGCGTGGATTCTTAGTGATTTGGGTTGTGCATGGATAGCACCTGCCCACCATAGATTCAAGGGCGGTGACCTCAGTTTTGGGTGCATATACGGGATCGATCCTATTGTTAGCACCATACGACCAAAGAATTGTGGGGTATGGGCCAAAGCGCAACCCTTAGGGGTTGTCGCTTGGCCATATAGTTTCCATGTGACCATATTTAGGGGGGGCACCCATATTGGGGGGCTTAGCCCAATATTTTTGGCAAAAGTGGGTTTTTATTATATATTAAATGGATTTTTTAATTGATTCTATGCGTGTTATTGAATATTTTTGGCCAATATTGGGGGATATTGGGCCCTTGTTTAGGCTAGATCTTGGGAGGAAGTTGGGATATGGTTACCAACTTCAGATCTATATAAACCAGGCCTTCTTGAGGCCATGGAAGGGGATTCATAGAATATTTATGATGAAGAAAATCCAAGCCAAATCCATTTTTACGTAAGGAAGTTGTTGAGGAGCGCACCTTTGCGAGCCATTTCTGGGAGCTCTGGTCATCCGATTTGAGTGTCGTTTCTTCTACTAGGTTCCTAATATCTAGGAGAACAAGACCAAATCAGTTTTTTAACCTTTTTTCATTGTTGTGATGTACTTATTTAGATTTGAACAGAAATAAGAAAGCCTCACCCACTGAGACAAAGGCCCGGAGACGTAGGTGAGATTGTCGAACTCTGTTATCACATTGGTGTTATGGTTTGTTGTTGTTTAGTGCTTCATTTTAGTTTTTTACATGTTTATATGGCTGTGACAGCTTCTCATATCGTCTTCCTCATTCTTTGAGCTTCCTTAATTGGTTAATGAACACATGCATAATAACTCAACCATAGTCATTTAAAAGATCTTTTCGGATCACCCTCGTTCAACCTCTTAGAATTTTAAGCCAAAGGAAAATTATACCCCAAAATTCCATTCCCCTAAACTCCAATATATTTTTTGATAGGAATTGACAGAGGCGGAAGAAAATGAGATGCAACTTTTCAGACAATTGGATCCTAAATATGATCCTACAATACTTCTTCCAAATGATCTTGCTCCTTTGATATTGGAATCATTTCCTCGGTACATATCTTGGAAGAAAACTCTAAAGGGGTTTGACAACTATTTCCTAATACCCTCTATTCATCCTTTAAAAGACCAACTAACCTTTTCATACAAAATCCAAGCTTTGCTCCTTCTAGTTTACTTTCTCATCTTATGGCCTAACATTTATAGCTTCCATTTTTCCTCTCTAAACTTTCCTGAAAAATGATTTTTCACAATCTCTAGAAATATGGCCTTTTACCTGGCACCACACATAGAGGCAGGGTATATTACAATATTCCAAATCATTGTGTGTGAATTCTACCACCCACCTCTACAACCACACTCTCAACTAACCCTTTCTTTGTATCAGTTTCTCCTAGAACATTTTCCATCATTCTAAAAACAATGGTTTTGAAGGAGGGATCTACCATGATAAACTTACCCAAAGCATTTCCCATATTTCCCATAATATTTTATATCTGAAACTCCAATGGTAGGCCTGGAACTTTCACCCATATTGGAATTTGGGTACAAACTTTGGCTCTTAGATAAAATAAAGCATGCCAACATTTCAAGGCCAAAAAGGATGTACCCCAAAACCAACTCCAAAATTCCAATGGTAGGCCTAGAAATTTCACCCATATTGGAATTTGGGTACAAACTTTGGCCCTTAGATCAAAGAAAGCATGCCAACTTTTCAAGGCCAAAAAGAATGTACCCCAAAACCAACTTCGGGATAAAAAAAATCTTGCATCCTACTCAATTCGAAATAATAAACCAATCCATCCATGAGCCATGATATGAAATTTAGGATCGTAACCTATGCTTGGTTTCCAAAAAAATTTCAACCGTGAGTTTAGGTAGTCTTCTACCATTTGTCTTCCAATGAATTTGTGTATCAAGAATTCCCTAGATATTCCAGAACTTGGCTAACTCCTAGGTCCTCTCACACTACCATGCTTACCTTTGCCTCTTTCTTTCAAACAATTTCCCTTCACCTTTTAGGGCTTCTTCCTTCCTTTGACTCTTTTAACTTTACCTCCTAGACCTCCACCCAAATTGGATCCTATAAAATGTACACCCTTCGCTTGGTTTATTACAAGCTAGTCCCATTCCTTCAACTCCTCCACTTGACAGTTAAAAAAATTTCCCTTGCCACCATGCAATTATTTTTCTCTACCCTTTGAATCAACCCCCTGAGCTATATAATGATTAGAGTGTCAAAGACCCATATTTCTCGAGCATAAAGATGAAATCCAATCTTATGTATTTGGTTCCATGGCATCAACCTAGTTTGACAAACCCTGAGCAAAACCACCATGAGATTAATTAGATTCTTCAAAGCATCTGACACTAGGTCCATCATTAGTGTTCATAGAATAAATCTCATCATCCACCAGAATATTTTTTCTACTAGAGATGTTATTAAATTTGGCAATCTTTCATATGAACTATATGTGAGATACAACACCCTCTTTTACTTCCAAAGGTCCTCACCATGTCTTCCACCCTTACTTTTCAAAGTGTTAAAGACTAGAGGTTTTTTCCCATCACAAGACGATATGTCCATCTTTCAATGGGATCTTCAAAATAGTTAACTAGCTTGATGTCTTCATCCATGCTACTCTCATTGACATCATGGCCTAATATGTAAAGGGCTTCGAATATATATATATATATATATAAGAACTAGATTATATGGAGACGTGTTTCAAAAATGGGTGAAATCATGAAGATGGGTGCTATTTTGCTTGTTTTATGAGAAAAAAAACTATATTTTCACAAGTTCTTCAACTTCCAACATACAAAAGCATTTTTTTATTTATAATTTCACTTTACAGTTAAAAAAAACTTGTAAATAATTTTGTTAGCTTTCCAATGACTATTTTTCAATTTTTTTTTTATTAAGTTTTGATATGTCAATTTGACAATTGTTTAACAGTATGTTCCTTAAACACGGAAGGAATGATAATGAGTTATTTTTTGCCCCAACAATGTATCTATTATTAAACTTTTATTTTTAACAAACGAAATATACTGCAACAATTTACAGAGACTCTATTTTATTATGACTATAATTTTGAATCTAATGGATGAATATTATAATTTCTAGAATTTTTTGAAGTTGACCAAGCTGAAAACGTTGTAGCTTTTAAACACATGTTTTCCCCCACCTTGTATCTATCTTATTTTTTACTTAAAAGTAAAATATAAAAATACCCTTCTGAAAAGAACAGTTTAAGGATTATGAATATAATTTTTTCTAAATTTTTCATTGTGTATTTTTAGAGATATAGATATTTCATTTCACTGAATCATAATGTCTGCTGAAAATATTATGCAGCGATTTTTTTTTTAAATTAAATAAAATTAGATAAAAATAATGAAAATGAAAACAAATTATAGGAATTGAAAGTAGATTCAATTTTGCAAATGTTGGTGTCATTTTCGAAACCAAATTCTGAGTATTTGCAGGAGTCTGCAACCTCCAAAGTTCAGGTAAGCTTGGGGAAATTCTTTGGTTTCTGGATACAGTCCCAATTTCTAGTTTTCGGCCGAAAGAAGCTTTCGGTCGAAAAACTAAATTCTAATGGAATCCGTCAAAATTAAACAGTTTCCAAGGTTTTCGACCGAAAAAACCTTGTTTTGGTTGAAAGATGGTTGAGTGAATTCCATCGTCTAGAAAAAATGAAAAGACATGTCGTATCGTTTCATTTCATGCCAAATCGTATAAATATGCTTTCATCCGAACACATTTAACACAATTCATAGTTTGTTTCATGGTTTTCTAGAGCACCTAAACAAAGTTTCGAATCATCTTTTTCGTTTTTGTTGAATAAGGTAATTGATGTTTGTTCAAGTTTTTATTGGAATAACAATTTATATGTTGAAAGATAAATGTTGAGTATTTTTTCAAGGTGAAGTCTTTGTTGAACATATCTTTTACAGATAACTATACTCATGGGAAACAAAAGTTTGTGCAAGATAAAATTTGATCGCACTCGATATGAAACTCACTATAACGATCAAAGGAAAGAGCATTATTGGATAAATAAATGAGAATGTGCAAATATTGAAGAAAGAAACAATGATAATGTAAATAGAGATTTTCAACAAGAAGAAGTCCAACCAGATATGCATGCACATATTGTCTATATTAAAAGTATAGAATTCAAATTTAAAATATTGTTTAATATAATTGATTGTAATTACGATTTGATCTTTTCCAAAAAACATAAATAGATTTGTCTCATAATGTCGATGAAGACATTGAAACCAAAATTGAAGCAGAAGACGTTGAAACCGAAATTGAATTAGAAGACTAATCACCTATAGGTATGTACATAAATTTAGATAATACAATATGAACATGTGTATATAGTTTAGTGAATTTATGTTTGGGTTTTGTTTTTTAATATAAACTTTAAATTGAAATATGCAGGAGAATCTATCAACATTGATGATGAAATATTAGAAAATGTTGATACTGACAAATTTGGGAAGAAAGAAGCTAAGCATTATATAAGATATCAAACTAAAAATATGTATAATACTTTTTTCAAAGATGAATCAGTAACACTACAAGCTCAACTTTTACTTTGTCTAATAAAGTCAAGAAAGTTAAAAGAAGCGACATCATTATTGGGTATTCAAAAGTCAACAAAATATACAAAGGTGAAATAGAATGTCTTTGACAATATAAGTAGTGTATTAAAATATTTTGGAAAATCTTGAAAAAAAGATGTCAGTGTTGCATGTACAACGATACAAACAACAATTGTTTCATATAGCAATATAAAAGATCGTTTGACACGACACATGGCAAAAACGATGGGAACGTTAAGAAAAACATTGTAAAAACATAGAAAATTTTGATTGCAAATAGATGCAAATGATGAACTGACTTGTTGGGCAGTGATTTCAAGACAACCTTACAAAGATAGACTTGAAAAAACTGTTAAAGAATTGGCCCGTAATTGTTGGTTGATAGAATCGCATGTTTCACCACATACAAGGGATGTGTTGCGACGAAGAATAGCACAAAAAAAATATGAAGAAGATCCAAAACATATATTTTCAATGAAACAAATAGAATTGTTCAATAAGTTCAAAGAAGAGCACAAAGAAGTTAAAATTTTCATCAATACATTTGTGCAACGAAAACCATGGTTTGTTAGACCCATCACTGTTTGTGACACTTGTTGTTGTCATTATCATGTGGAATTTGAGTTGTATTACGTCACTTTTCTTTATTTTGGTAAAACTTTATGGCCAAGTTCATCTCCTCCTTCTGCATTTCGTGCTTTTATATCTAAAATTCTATGTGAAAGAGAAGGTGATCAATTATTTTACAAAAAAAAATGTGTTGGTGGAAAGAAATTTGATCGTTGTGGAAATCTAAGTTTGTTTCACTCAAAGTATCCTATTGATATGAATGATCAATCATTTTCTAATGTAACAGTCAATTGGAAGAGATATGAGTATATCAAAAGCACAACTCCACATTCTTCAAATGTTATTTCCAAAAGGATTGATTTGAAAGTAGGTAAAATCTGTGTGATAGATTTTTTGAAGAAGTTTGAGGAAGAAATTTATAAATACACCAAGAATTCACATAGAGCTCGATGGAAATACCTACAATTTAAACAATCCCGTGAAGTGTTTCCACCAGGGACAATTTTGTCTGTAGTTGATTTTGCAGAGAATTACACATTCGCTACACAAAAAGAAATACAGAGTGAATATTATCATTCTGATCAAGTCACGATATTTGTCCACGTTCTATATAGACATGTTCAACGAAGTCTTAATAACATAGAAAGCACCAACGAAAATCGACATGTTATTAAAGAATATCGCTTTTATATAAGTGATGATCGAGCACACAACACACATTATGTACACCATTGTTTTGATAAATTTTATGATTCATTGAAAGAACGTGGAATATGATTCGATCAAAATTGGATATGGTCAGATGGGTGTGCAGGTTAGTTCAAATATTCACGATCATTCTATTGGTTATGCCATCTTCATAAAAAATCAAATATTACACATTGTTGGAATTTTTTTTAGACTGGTCATGGAAAAGGAGAGCACGACGGTGCATGGGCATGTGTAAAACGAGCACTTCAAAGGTATCAGATGAACCCTCATGTCGATCGATTTGAATCCATTGATCAAGTTGTTGAATGGTGCAAAATGGCACTAAGCCATGAAAATAATTCGTTAAGGGATGTGCGCAGGTGTGTCTATATATACATGTTACACATGTACACATGATATTTTTATTTGAATGTGTTCAAATTTGTATTCAATCTTCAATCATTTTCTTGAGAGATTTCAAGTTAACACGTTCTTATCTTATGCAGGTTTTTTGGTATGTTGGAATCCAATATGTAAATAGATCAATCCCATATGAATCCGATACAATACATGAGACACAAAAAATACATTCAGTTAAAAAAAAACGTTATCAAAATGTGTTTGCATTTGAAATAAGAAATGAGTCTTGTTTTTGTTCAGTTTGCATAGAGGACACATAATCCATAGATATTTGCTAAAACGAAAATGCAGAATATGTTAAAGCTTGGAGACATATTGAACTTAATATAAAATTGAAAATGCCACTTGCAAGCTCAGAGGAGATGGAATCAAATGAAACTATAGTGTTAGCTGATGGTGATAGAGTTTTTGATCTTGTTAGAGAAGGTAATTTTTATGTTTAATTTTTTTCAAATAACTTGTATATGTACTTGTGTGATAATCTAGCACGAACTATTTGCTGTCCAATATATCCAATTATTTGTAGGAGATGTCTTTGCCATGGTTGCACCTGTAGACAACAGTGAAAACGTGAAATATTATTTGATGTGATGCACAGAACAAAAGATGAGGTTATTAGAAGATTTTGATGATGATGGTTTTATATATGAAAGAGGATCCATTGTATTGAAAGGATATTTTTTTCAAGAAACCCATCAAACCGATACTCATGTTCACTTTCAAGACTACTAGTCAGATGTCACAAGTTGTCAATATAATCATTTGGTATGTGCAGCACGCATAAAGTTAATAGAAGTTCAATAAATAAAAAAGTTAGAAAATGGAAAATGTCCAAAGTCGATCATGAACGAATAATTGAAAATGGAATACCATTACAATTTCTTTAAAAAAGTGACATGTACATTCCATAATTTTTTTATTTTGCATCGAAAGTACATGTATTTATGAATATCTAGGATTCTAGAATCATTTCCAGTTTAGTTTATTTTCATGTTCCATTCAATTAAGAAAAGTTGTATTTTTGATGAATTATAAATTTTACCAAACCTTATTTACAATTTCAGGGAATAACTTATAGATTGTATCTAGAGAACCTAAATTGACCTATACTTTGGATGATTATAATTTAATCCTACAAATTATCCAAATCGTATACACAAATCCTTTAATGCATGTAACCAATTTACTACATATAGGATAAATGCATTCATTATTTGCAATTTGATTGTTCAGTGTTTTTTCATATGAAGAGGATAACTTCATATCAAAACTAGGACCCATTTCCATGTCATTGTAAGGGACTATTGATGGCTTAGAAAAAATTTAAATTTTGATAAATTTTAATATCAATATAAATTTTAATGAAGATCGCTTACTTATATTAAATTCGATGACTTGTTTTGACTATTTTCATTGTTGGACTTATATTAAATTTGATGACTTGTTTTTACTATTTTCATTGTTGGATTGTCATTTCATTGTAAAATTTCATAAGAAACAATAAATTTTGATGACTTGTTTTGACTATTTTCAACCATATTTCCAAATTAAACAAAATTTAAATTATAAGTGAGGAACTATAATTTTTATTTCACATTTTCTTGAATATTTCATTGTGAAATTTCATAAGAAACTACAAAATTTGACGAACTATAAAATTTAATTTTTATTTAACATTTTCTTGAATATTTCATTGTGAAATTTGATAAAATATAAAATTTGATGACTTGTTTTGAAATCAAGAAAATAGTATATTGAAATTATTTCATCCAATATTTTATATAAATAAACATAGTGCAAGTAAAATCAAGAGAAGACAAAATATTTACATTACTAAGATGGTGAATAGTGATAAAGTATTCATGTTTAGTGATGATAAAGGTGAAAGAATGTAATGAAATATAATGATAAAAATAATATATATATATATATATATATATATATATATATATAACATGAGTGATCGCAATATCTCTTCTATCTCTTCTTGTGATTTTATTAGCTATTCTTATCATCTTTGTAGTTTTCTCATAGTTGTCTGTATGAGAAAAGCTTTCATTAAAATGTTGATGTAAATGTGAGACCATGTCTCTCTTACTTTGTAATATTTATGGTGGTTTTCTTCAATCTTCCATTTGTTCAAGTGATTCTTTCTTTCTATGTCTTCAAACCCATTGTCACACTAATTTTCTTACTTCTTTCGTACACATGATTATGTTGAATTTTGATAACCTATAACATAAAAGGAAGCATTTAAATTAATACATAGTAGGAAAGTATTTAAGAGTTTAATTTAATACATAGTAGGAAGCATATGCTTAATTTAATACATTGTAAGAAGGAGAATATACAAAACATTAGTTCAAAACTAACAACTTTGCCACTTTTTTTTCCATCAACTTAGTGCAGACAACTTTGAGCATTGGTCATACCACCACAATATATCAAGCCAAGTCTTGAACCAAACCAAAACAAGGTTATTCTTACATTAGTATTGGTGATTAACAGATTAACAACAAAGCAATTTTATTTCAACATTGACATAGTAAAGATAAAGACTCTCATCATTTTAATTTCATAGAGATCTCTATTGGTGAAATGGAAATGCCACAAGCCTACCATTCAAAGACCATTAAAACCTTTCATTGAGATGTTGATGTAAATGTGAGACCATGTCTCTCTTACTTTGTAATATTTATAGTGTCTTTCTTCATTCTTCCATTTGTTCAAGTGATTCTTTCTTTCTATCTCTTCTAACACATTGTTACACTAATTTTCTTAGTTCTTCCATACACATGATTATGTTGAATTTTGATAACCTATAACATAAAAGGAAGAATTTAAATTAATAGATAGTATGAAAATATTTAAGAGTTTGATGCTTAATCTAATGCATTGCAAGAAGGAGAATATACAAAACATTAGTTCAAAACTAACAACTTTGCCACTTTTTTTCCATCAACTTAGTGCAGACAACTTTGAGCATTGGTCAGACCACCACAATCTATCAAGCCAAGTCTTGAACCAAACCAAAACAAATATATTCTTACATTAGTATTGGTGATTAACAGATTAACAACAAAGCAATTTTATTTCAACATTGGCATAGTAAAGATAGAGACTCTCATCATTTTAACTTCATAGAGATCTATATTGATGAAATGGAAACACTACAAGCCTACCATTCAAAGACCATTAAAACCTTTCATTGAGATGTTGATGTAAATGTGAGACCATGTCTCTATTACTTTGTAATATTTATAGTGCCTTTCTTCATTCTTCCATTTGTTCAAGTGATTTTTTCTTTCTATGTCTTCTAACCCATTGTTACACTAATTTTCTTAGTTCTTTCATACACATGATTACGTTGAACTTTGATAACCTATAACATAAAAGGAAACATTTAAATTAATACATAGTAGGGAAGTATTTAAGAGTTTGATGCTTAATTTAATGTATTGTAAGAAGGAGAATATACAAAACATTAGTTCAAAACTAACAACTTTGCCACTTTTTTTCCATCAACTTAGTGCAGACACCTTTGAGCATTGGTCACACCACCACAATATATCAAGCCAAGTCTTGAACCAAACCAAAACAAAGCTATTCTTATATTAGTATTGGTGATTAACATATTAACAACAAAGCAATTTTATTTCAACATTGACATAGTAAAGATAGAGACTCTCATCATTTTAATTTCATAGAGATCTCTATTGGTGAAATGGAAACACCACAAGCCTATCATTCAAATACCATTAAAACTTTTAATTGAGATGTTGATGTAAATGTGAGACCATGTCTCTCTTACTTTGTAATATTTATAGTGGCTTTCTTCATTCTTCCATTTGTTCAAGTGATTCTTTCTTTCTATGTCTTCTAACACATTGTTACACTAATTTTCTTAGTTCATTCGTACACATGATTATGTTAAATTTTGATAACCTATAACATAAAATGAACCATTTAAATTAATACATAGTATGAAAGTATTTAAGAGTTTGATGCTTAATTTAATGCATTGTAAGAAGGAGAATATACAAAACATTAATTCAAAAGTAACAACTTTGCCATTTTTTTTCCATCAACTTAGTGCAGACAACTTTGAGCATTGGTCAAACCACCACAATATATCAATCCAAGTCTTGAACCAAACCAAAAAAAAGTTATTCTTACGTTAATATTGGTGATTAACAGATTACAACAAAGCAATTTTATTTCAACATTGACATCATTTTAATTTTATTTTATTTCAAAGTAAAGATAGAGACTCTCATCATTTTAATTTCATAGAGATCTCTATTGGTGAAATGGAAATGCCGCAAGCCTACCATTCAAAGATAATTAAAACCTTTCATTGAGATGTTGATGTAAATGTGAGACCATGTCTCTCTTACTTTGTAATATTTATAGTGGCTTTCTTCATTCTTCCATTTGTTCAAGTGATTCTTTCTTACCCATTGTTACACTAACCCATTGTCTTCTAACCCATTGTTACACTAATTTTCTTAGTTCTTTCATACACATGATTATGTTGAATTTTGATAACCTATAACTTAAAAGGAAGAATTTAAATTAATACATAGTAGGGAAGTATTTAAGAGTTTGATGCTTAATTTAATGCATTGTAAGAAGGAGAATGTACAAAACATTAGTTCAAAACTAACAACTTTGCCACTTTTTTCCCATCAACTTAGTGCAGACACCTTTGAGCATTGGTCAAACCACCACAATCTATCAAGCCAAGTCTTGAACCAAACCAAAACAAAACTATTCTTACATTAGTATTGGTGATTAACAGATTAACAACGAAGCAATTTTATTTCAACATTGACATAGTAAAGATGGAGACTCTCATCATTTTAATTTCATAGAGATCTCTATTGGTGAAATGGAAATGCCACAAGCCTACCATTTATGAAACATAAATTGTGGTGCAATGAAGAAATGGAGAAAACACAAAATTAATGTCCTATAAAGACAAAAGTTAGAATATGAAAACCATATTTATGTTATAGCTAGCTTAAAGAAGAAAATCAATATTACTAAAATAAGAACAAAGTCTTATAAGCTTCATAGTGCAACTCTCATTGAACAAATCCTATAAAATAGTAGTGGTGTGAAAGAAAATATAGCCAATGTGATGACTTGTTTTGACTATTTTCAACCATATTTTCAAATCAAACAAAATTTAAATTATAAGTGAAAAACTATAATTTTTATTTCACATTTTCTTGAATAAATTGATATTTTGAGAAATTAACATAAATTAACAGCATCATATAAACAATATAAGAGAAATCAAATATGAGACAATAAATTGATATTTTGAATTCCATATATATATATCAAAGTTTGAATAGTTTAACCGCCAAATACATAGGTTCCACATCCATTTTAGGATGATAACAAAAACTAAGACATTTAACTCCAAAATTCTAGACTCTAAGCCATTGCTTTAAGATAGATCACTTCATACCTACAATTCAAACCTGCAAATAAAACAAAATTCAAAAATTAAAAATTTACAACAAAATTTATGTACAAATTTAAAATAAAATGTACCATTTTAGATTTAGATAAATACAACAAGTTGTGATTAAAGAAAAATTGACATACATACCAAAAGATTTAAGTATCATCCTCCAACATACTCATTTCCACCAAATATAATGTAAACATATTTGTAACATCCCGCTCTGGCGCACTTACCAAACTTATTCTTTGAGGACACTTGCTCGCAAATGATCTGGATTTTTATGATGATAAAACTTTTTCCTTCATTATGATGCGTTAAGATATATGACAGGATGTTTTTACTACGTTGATGTAGACAGGTGTTGCTGACTCAGTTTCATTGAGTGTGCAGGGTTTCGGACCCTGAGGAT
>ML780849.1:980583-1007138 GCA_009831015.1 Picea engelmannii | reverse complement strand
GACTTACGTACAATAAATTACTCCGAGTTAGTAAATTAAGGTGGTTGTTCATTTAAACAATGTTGAACTTGGGTTTCATTGTCGGAGTCCTTTAGTCACGCGCCTTCCGTAAGGGGCGTAATTGTTCTTCTTATTTTGTTATATTTGATTGTGGTCAGTTTTACTTTGTCGCTAAATGTTTGCGTTGTGCACCTTATGCCTATGGTCGTTTATTGATGCAGTTACTCGTCGTGTGCCTTTAGTCTTCTTGTGATGAATATCGTGGTCGCGTCTTGTCGGTTGTCCAGGGCGTCGCACAGTTAGCGTGTTGTTACTTCTACACGCGCGCACACACTTAAGGAAAAAAAAAAAATTGCACCTGTTATTAGAATGGTTGTCGTAACGAGGCGGTTCGTTACAATATTTTCCACCAAATATAATTTAGACATCTCTAACAATAAAAACAATGATAATAAAAAATGATAACACATATTAGCATATATACTTTAACTAAATATTAAATAAACAATAAGAAATAATAACATATCCAACCACAGTTAAACAGATTTAAGATTCTCCCTCACAAAGTTTCAAAACTTCCGAAATAGTTACCCTTCACATTAAGCATACATGATTTAAACAATTTGTAAAATCTTATCTAAAATCTCAAAAACATTTAGAGAGAAAAATTGTGTTCTTGGTAAAAATAATTGTGTTCAGAGTTGGATAATAATCTGAAAATAAATATAGAATTGTGTATGAAGAAAGTTCACAAATCTCCATATTAAGTCATTCTTCCAATGAAATACTTATCTCCTGGTGGATAAAGTCTCAAATCCTTCAGGTGAAATTCTCATCCCAGGTGATCTTATTTTATCTTATTTACTCATCAGTAAAATACTATTCTCCTCGGCAATAAAATACTTATCTCCTCTTCTGTAGTGGTCATATAATAAAATTTCATAATGCCCTTTCAAATTAAAGGACTCATAAATCTCCATATTAAGCCATTTTTCCGGAAAATACTTATCTCCTCTTTCTGCGGTGGAATAGGTGTTCTCATATAATATTTCATGTACATGAAGAAAACACAAATATGCACATATATTAATTCATTTTTCAAAAACCATTTAAATATTTCATCTTTGGAATGTATTTATATTACATATAATCAAACGCTCTTTGAAATTATCTGTGAGCTAGCTCACATATACAATATGCATAGCTTATTTGTAAATCTACTTGAATGTTGTTTTTTGTGGTTAGTAACCAATTTAGTTAAGAGTTTGACAATACCCTAGCAAGAAGGAATTCACTTAGTTGTATGTAGAAAACACAAATGTCCATAATACACCATTCTTGGACAAGAAGGCAAGGAATGCAATCGAAGAAAATTTAGGAACTTCCCCTTTTCTGATGTGGGATAGAATCTGTTCTCAAATAATCAAATGTTCAAGTTCAAAATTAGGTCGTCATCATGATCTAAACTTAAATAAGTTTGAATGTACCATTTAAGACAACTATAAGCTTATATAGGGGTTCTATATATTTCAAAATAATTGATCAAAGCGTTGAATAGGAAAGGATAAACTAAAAATTTGAGAAAACAAAAAATTGACAAAAGTAAAAAATATAAGCTTATTCAACATAAGCTTGAACACTTTTATATAAAACCCCAACATAAAAGAAAATTAAAACTCACTAATGTGCAATGAACATACATTAATGAATCATCATGAATGGATGCATCATTCCCAGGTATGGGTGCCTCATTTGCTTCCTCCTCAATCCCAATCTCCCTCCCAAGCACACTCTAAGGTACTGTCTTCTCCACATTACCCTATATAACACATTTCAAATTTGAAAATTTGAAAATTAAATTTAAATGATTTTAACACATGCAATGATACTTGTGAACTTCCACCCTCTTCAAACTCTCCCAATAAGAATTGAGACAAGCATGCCCAAGTAGTAGGAGATGGAATAGGGATTTGTGAGCAACACAACTAAGAACTAAATCTAAGATTCAATGTGTTCACATTTATACAAAATTATAAATGTTGTTGATCTTATTCAAAATATTGGAGATTGGACAACTAAAGTGCTCATATGTGGATATTAGAAAACACATACCTGATTCAACCCATCCAAATTTAAACGTGTGTAATAAAGTTCCCTATTTACTGGAGATTCATTTAACATATCTCTAAACTGCAATTAATGACAATAACAACTCAATTATTTCTATAGATACAATGATATGTATCTAAATATAGAATTAGAAGTAAACTATCCTAAAATGTGTCAAAAATTTACTAACTAGAACACATATCAATCTGTTATTCGGGTCATCATTCGAAATGACCTTCTTCCAACCATCATGGTAAAATTTTGCATACTCCTTAAGATATTCTACTGACATGGTATCTAGCTCCGCATATGTTTTATAAACAAATATGGCCCGAGAATTGGCTTCTGCTTGTTGACGGTTCAAGCCAACATCAACACCATAAAAAAAAGATTCCAAATTTTTCTCGATTGCATTCCTAGCCTCTTTTCCAAACTCTGATGAAGCTCGCAACTCTGAATGTGAATAAAATGCCCCTGTTGGGCGAGATACTAAAGGTCGTGAAGGCCTCTGCAATGTCGCATTTTGATATGCTCATTTTCGATCATATGTTTATCCTTTACCAACCCCATAATAATCAGACGATAGACTAGTATAATCAAGGTTCATGTCCATGAAAAACTCTACATAAAAGTGTCTTGCAAAATAATTTGGAACCTCATCGTTCCACAGAAATTTCTCATATGCTACCAAAACTTTGTTATACAGATGTTCTGCAATGTCGGGGTGCTTAAAATATTTCACCTTCAACATCTTCCGCTTTGGCCCATATTTGAAATTGAACATCAAAATTGTGTTTTATTTTGAAACTTCATTTTTTACTACGTCCCATTTATCAGGGTCCATCACCTCTAACTTTCGTCGTCTCATTAGATCAATAAAACTGTCAGTGGTTGGCCCCATCTTTTGATATGCATCCATATATTTTCCAATGAATGCAAAATAATCTGCAAGCTTTGTTTACTCTCCTGTGGGAGTTCCAAGATCTTCAAATCATTTTCCAACCTCCTTTTAACACCTGAGCATTGCTCAATGTTCATTGCTTCAGTAATCCCTTTCCAAGGAAGTTCATCACCAACATCTGAAGGATAGGTGGACGTAGGTGTGTAATCTTGTGTTTCTTGATAACGCGACCTCCTAAATCCACCTTCACCCTCTACACCAACATTAGAATTTTCGTGACACCCACTCTCTCTTTCATTGTCGTCCCTTTCTCTACACTCGTTTTCTACACACACATTTGAAAGTAATTACAACATTTAACTTGACATAAATTTAAATACACAAAAATACAACAAAAATAAACAAAATCAAAGAAAATTACAAAATATATTCTCTTGTCCTGAGGTATTCCCTACATTATCAGGTGTAGGATTATCAATGAGCAACCTATCTAAGAAGGTTGCATCCATAAAACTTTCTTGAGTACATTCTGGAGTTGATCTATTCACAGACTCATTTGATAATCTTCTCTGACGATATTGTCGTTGGTCACTCGGAGTCTCGGTCGAAGAAGGGGTTCCTCTTCTTCCTTCTTGGGAGAGCCTAGAGAATTTGTGAGGAATGTTTGGAGACTCCCATGTCGACATCTTGCCTCAATATCTATCCTTTGGAAATTCATGAAAAGTTAAGCATAAGACAAGTATGAGTTAATATCTCCAACATTGACCAACAAAAATTATGAAGAAAGAAAAACAAAATAAGACAAATTTAATAGAAATGTTCTTTATGTTAGACAAAATTATAATAGGGTGATGCATAACTCCACTACCCATGCCCATTTCAAATATATTTTGGTTGCTTACTATTAGCACAAATAACCTTGGTAAATCCACCAAAAATGGACACAATATTTAGACAAGCACATATTAGGACATAAAGTTGATGGAATGCTCCAAAAGTACAAGTGGAAAAGAAAAGTCACAGCATGATAAACACTTACTATGATGGAAACACATATTATATGAAGAGTACATGGGTCAAAATATAGTAGCAGAGTAGTGGCTATCTATATGGGCAATCATATTTCATGCATCCAACGGGTATGGAGCACAGTCCATGAAAATCAACATTTAAATGTATGCCATGTTTGCTTGGATGGAAGAAATCTATCATCTAATTAAATTTTAAATCGATGACATCATTACTTAATGATATAGTACCAAATTACATCAAGTCAAACATTTGCTAGTGAAGATGTAGCATAAAGCCATGGTCGAGGCCAGATAGAAGAAGAAGTTGAAAATTCTACTCACGTCCATTCGAAATAATTTTCATATTGTGGTGGAAAGGAGGAAGTTGTTGCCATGTTTCATCCCAAAATAAAGCATTGGTTCCATACTTTAATTCCAAAAAACAATGAGTGTGGATAATATCCTTCTTTTTCCATACATTGTTCCATATTGAGGAGCTTGAAAAATTTCCTTAAAGTATGAGC
This sequence comes from Picea engelmannii, assembly GCA_009831015.1. Taxonomy (NCBI): domain Eukaryota; kingdom Viridiplantae; phylum Streptophyta; class Pinopsida; order Pinales; family Pinaceae; genus Picea; species Picea engelmannii. The sequence continues at coordinate 1,002,594 of ML780849.1, read as the reverse complement.
AGGTCCTGAGGCTCTATGAGAGGGCAGTACCTCTTGCACCAAAGGAGGGCCCATAGAGTGTAGTACTTCATTTAGCTCCACAAAATGAGCTGGGGACATCTGGATCTTTGAGAATGAGTCCTCGCTTAAGGTTAGGGAGATTGAGCGTGTCCAAGTGACTAAATCCCATTTCTTTTCTTTGCAAGTTCCACCCCACACAAATGATCTTTGGAGGTTTCCCATGATGAATTTCATTGTTTGTTTTCAATGAGAAGGAACCAATATATTTTGATGGAATAGATCTCCTTTGGAATCCAAGTATCTTGTATATGTGAGCCTGTACAATAGAGGTAGTGTGAAAGAAAAAAAAACTGAGATCGAGCCCGTGCCTGGTTTTGACTAAGAATCAGGTGCATGGTTTTACCATTAAGGCCTTTGATATTCCAAGAGATAACCTTCATGAGGAATGTGTCGAGTTGGGTAGGAACTTATATTTCATCAAGGTAAGGTGACCTGAGTTAACCAAAAAATCTCCCAGATATATAAGAAGTTGTTTGTGGCTTTGCCAAACTCTTTTTCCTTTTCTTTAGGTTTTTTAGGTTGACCAAAGGAAGAGGATTTAATTCTTGTAGAAGGAACATAGGGCATACCTTTTATTTTTGTTATTGAATTGCTAAGAATTTTATTATGAACCATCAAGTCCTTCAGAAGCTGAGCCTATTTCTCAACGATTGAATTCAAGTCTTGATGCTAGTAGGAAGAAGAAATGGACTTTAGGTCAAGATCCCCAAGGTCCATTTCCTTATCATTGCAATAGCAAGGCAATAGCTTAACCTGTAATGTACCCAAATTTTCTACAGGAATTATTTGCTACAGGAATGTACCCAGATTGTGGAAGAGGACACGCATTATTATAAAGTTGGGGACTTTGCTCAAGCTTTTCCGAATGGGTGCTTGTCAGCTCATGGAGCCCCGTACCAAGTGGCATGTGCTCAAAGACTGTTGAAAATGATGAAAATGCTAAGGAAGTTTCAAGCTTGAGTGGGCATCATGATCTTGTCTAATGATCATCTAATTTTGTGTTTTTTTCCCCTCTTTGAACAAAAAAATTCTTCTTTGCCTTCATGATTGATTGTGGGTTAGCTTAGCTTATTACCATTGATTGTCGATTATATTAGTTTATTACCATTACTTGAATATGGAAATTAGTACAAAACTAACTATGAGTACAACTTCCTGATATGAGTAATGTATATGATTATGAACTACTGATTACACTGGTTTGAATCTCTCATTGTGTAGTACTAGCTAGTGATATTGCTTCCCGTTAATTTCATAACATTCCATACTGTGAATCTCATCCTGATACTAGAAAAATGATCACTATAAGGAAGTAAGTCCATTGAATAGTGATACTACTAACCTCTGCCCTATTTGTCCAGTTACAGTTAAAGGTTGTTGTATGAGCTATAATATAAGGTCATGAAGCAAATAACATGATTGTTAACTACAAAGGGCAGTATATAATAAGAACTAAATGAAATAGCTTAACCTGTAGTACAAGAGGAATAGAGCCATTCCATTACTATGATATCAGTAATACAAGAACAACTTAGCTTAAGGTTCAACAAGGTGATATCATGTTACCTATTTACCATAATCAATATGTATTGTGATATTAATCTTATCTCTTATTAACTACATAGGATGTCACTACAAATAATTGGCACTAAGTATCAACACATGTATTACACTTGTATGTGATTCCAATGCTTTTGTCACTACTACATATGACCAAATTTTCCACGGTTTTTAGTTGTTATTTCCACACATATCCGTTGCACTTTCCCCGAAAGCAAAGACTATTTTTCATGGAACTTTTTTCGTCGTTATATCCACAAACCAGTTATTCATGGAAACAGCGACGAAATAATACCTCCACATGTCATCATCCTCAATATAGGTTTACCTTATAAATCATGGCAATAGCGACGAAACTTCGTAGCAATAAGGATGAAAAACCATGCCAAAGTAAAAAAACTTACCAACAAATTACGACGCAGATGCCATATGTGCAACAAAAAAGTGTGGAAAGTTGCGACGAAAAGGCATGGCAATAGCGACGAAAATGTTTGGCATAGAAAAAATTTACGACGCAGATGCTATATGTGCGACACAAAATCGTGGCAAAGTGCGACGAACTTTCGTCGATATTGCCATGCTTAATAAAACTTATTCATTGCCTTGCGAAAAAAGTTCGTCGATATTGCCATGCTTAATAAAACACATTCATTACCTTGGAACGAACTATCATTGATATTTCCATGCTTCCTGTAGGTTTTTAAAAAAAAAATCTACATGAGAAGCTGGATGTTGGGATTCGTGATTGACCCATACTCAATATTTTTATGTGTGATTGACCCTTCAAAGGGGTTCTTATGTGAGAAGGGATTATCAAAGGGGGTTTTGGGACTTATTAGGTGTCTTTCTTAGTGGACCAAAATGGAAACCCAAGGCACCTTGGGATGAAGGGGAAGATAAAATACATTCCCTTGAATGAATGGTTTTAAATGAGATATTGGGGCTCTGAACTAGAGGTCAAAAACAATTTGGTAGTGGTATCCCAGGGGGACAATATGGGAGATGTGTTTTTTTTAAATCTATCACTATGCTTGTGAGAGTGGGCCAACCCTTTACTTATCCACTTCAATGCACTCACAACCATTAATCGATATTAATATATATTGGTCACAATAATTACCTTGAATATAAAATTTAACCTATTAATGTGAAGGAATAATCACAGCATGAGGTTAAAGGCATTCATGCCCTTTCAAAAACTATGTTTGTAGATTTTTGGATGAGGAACTTGTAGCCTTGTGGTTGAGTCATTCCCTTACCAAAAAAATGAAGGTTCCTCACACTCATATGAATGAAAGAAGTTAATCATCTAGATTTACCACCTAATACATTTAATTTGTCAACCCAAGGGCCTGAATGTTTTATAGGCTACCGTGCACTGTATGTGTAGACTGTGCTTCTTTCAATATTGATCATGTATGTAAACAATTATTGCAGTAAAATAAAGAACAAAAAATAGATTATTGGTGCTTAAACATAAATAATTGTAACATTCAAATGAAGCAGGAAAACTGTAAATGAAGCAGAACATGCTAATCTAACAGATTCCACTCAAAACCACATCAAAACTATATCATAAGCTGACAACACCTGACCAGAAGAGTGGGCCCAACTCCTCGATCAGGGCTGCAGTGAACTAACTTCCACGAAAACTAAGAAACTCAGAAGAAACTCGATTTCCATTAAATAAAACAAGATTACATAGGTTGCATTCTTGATATAGGACAACTCCTATCTAGCTAACTGACTAGCTAATCCCTTCTCTATATTTGTTCGGCCTTTTATACAATCATGGAGAACAGAGCGTCCCAATATTAGGGTAACAAATCTTCCTAAAAATACACAAAGGTTGAACTGATTAACAGAACCTAATGTTGGACCACGGAACAAATCTTGTTTTTCACCTTCAAACCGTGGATTGCGCTGCATCCTTGACCTCATCATCTTGCCAGAATGTGTTTACTCTGTTCCTACGAGATTTCAAAGATTAGTGATTCGCTTTGGTAAACCCCCAACCAATCTCTAACATTTTTGAACTAATACACACAATGGCATAATAGAGGTGCATTCTTACCCTTGTGGTTACACACAATAGCTCAAGGAATATATAAATGGAGGTAAATAATGATAGAAAAAGGTGGTAGAAAACAAGCAATTTCATGGGCCAACATCTCCCCCAAACTTTAGTCATGTGCACGTCCTCATGTAGGCCGTATCTTTCACATATCTGGGTTGGAACCTTGATGTTGGGAATGAATTTTTGCTATGTCATATGCCGCAGCCATATCTGTCCATGGAAACTTATATCCCCCAGTCAATATTATATCCTTCCACCATTCTCCCTGAACCTTGTAATAAGGTTTATATTGATCAAGTGGCATCCAGATGATGGGGAATGAAAATCTCAAACCTAGCCATCGAACCCCATTAAACCTCATATATGTTATATACCTGGATATTATTTCCATGGCTCTGCGAAAATTGGGAGCCCCAAATGCTTCATGTTCCCTGACAGTAGGTGGTGATAAGGTCCATCTCTGGTCACAATTTTCAAGTGCCTCTTCCTTGCAATGAGTCAACTATTTTATGCAAAGCTCATCACACCATTTCTATGTAGTTTCCATATTCTATGGCCAATTGGGAATCCATCTGAAATAGTTATATTTTTTGATGATCTGTGTAACTTGAAATTTCTTCATTCTAACCTGAAGGGGTCTGTGTACTTGATTTTCCTCGAAAGAATCAAGTGCGTTCTTACACTTCACCTAGTTAATGGTGTAGGAAAGGAAGGCCCTCAATTGGACATCTCCCACATAAGGAACTGGATTGAATTTTTGATCATCTCTTAGCAGGTAGTTGTGCATGTACAATTCATACATGAGATGTTTTGTGAGGATGTCATGACTTCTCAAAGTCCTAAGAAACTGTATGGGGTATTTAAAATTATAAACCATATCCTGGTAAATACATTCTAGACAGAAAAATAAATATTGTTCATGAAGGAATAGTGCATAGTTGAGAGAAGGGGAGCGGCACGTTACTACCTGTTGGGTGATATCATACATCTCTTGTTTGTCATCTATTAAACTCTATATCTATGCCTCTAGCTTTGTAATATTTTCCTTCTATTTCTCACCCTTGTTCTTCTCTTCTTCCAACTTTTCCTCATAGTCACCAATGACTCTAGCATCCTGCTCCCTTATGTATTTCAATGTCCTTAGGTGCACTGAAGAAGGGACAGCTCTTGTCTGAAACTGAGCTACATTTTTCTTCCACTTATGTATCTTGGCTTTCAACAAAACTACCTGAGCTTCAGTTTTATATGTCATTGGCTCATCTTGAGTAGATGTTGTTACTATGGAAGTGTGAAAAATAGGCTCTGTCTGAGTGGTTGCTGGTACTGTAGAGGTGTGAAAGATAGGCTCGGTATGAGTAGCTATTGTATGCAACACCAACTCAGTTTGAGTAGCTATTGTTACTCTAGGAGTATCGACAGTTTGAGTAGTTGTCGATATTGTGGGAGTATTGGTAGTTTGGGTAGCTGCCGAAATAGTCTCCTTGTTATTTCTCCCCACTGCTTCCTTGGAAATTCTTTTGTATCTTCGTGCTCATTTCTTCAGGTGGAGCACCTTCTTATTTAGTTTGGCATTCTCAATCCTCAATTGCATACTTTCTCTAAAGGTTGTCCTATAATGGTCCTAAATAGGGGTTCTTCTCCTTGCACAAAATTCGACAAATTCCTATTTGACAGAAATTCCTTCAACTCATCCCCTAGGAGGAAGCTCATTCAGAGATTCATTGTCTGCATCCTCTATGCATGGCTCTTGTTTAACTTGCACTTCTCCTAGAATAGCAGCACCCAACTATGGTTCTGGGTTTTCGGGAGGAGTATGCTCTGACGCTGGTTCTTATGTAATAGTGTCAGTCATTTCTTACTCACAAACTGGAGGAGTAGTTGATGTGTCTTCAAAAATAGGGTTTTCAGGAACGGCTTGTTCTGACGTTGGTTCTTGTGTTACAGTGTTAGTCATTACCTACTCATCGATGGGAGGAGTAGCTAAACCATCTTCACAGACAAGAAATTCAAAAAAAAATGGCATTGGTTCTTGTGTGGCAACACCAGTTACCTCTTATTAATAGATTGGAGGAGTAGCAACATTCCTCTCCTGCTCATCGGATGAAGGGGTATCAACATCCATCTCATGATCATCTGCTGGAGAAATAGCAACATCTCTTTCTTGTTCATCTGTTGAGGGAGTAGTAGCATCTCGTTCTTGCTCATCTGCTGAGGGATTAGTAGCATCTATTTCTTGTTCAGGAAAAGGGTTTGGAGGAATAGAACCCTATGCTTCCTCTTCTTTTGAATCCAGGTTAATGACCTACCTCATTCCCCCAACTTCTCTAACTTCCACTGATTCTTTCCATGCTTCCTCATCATTATATGAGGTTGATTCATGTGTATCAGCACCCGTTATCTGCCCTTCTGCAATAGTTTTGGCAGCCTCTGCTAACCTTCTCAACCCATCTCTCTCTGCTAGGGTTTCTGCTACTTCTGGGATAAGTTCTGACAATTCCTCTTCTAAGAGTCCTATGAACTGCGACCAACTCACAAGGTTTTTCTCTAGCGCATGCATGACTAGTAGCTTAACAAGGCCATGATTTGTGAGGGTTTTGAGTGGTTGGCATGAGCGTTGAGCTGCTCGTGCCATCCGCTGAAAGTTATTCCACAGAAAATAGGGCATGTCTATGTGTTGTTGGAAACACATAGATGTGAGCAATTTGAGATGATATTTGTAAATGGTAGAGGGGCAGCCTTCGCATGTCACATACCGTATGAAGAACAGTGCTACCTCAGCCCATGGAGGTGGCAAATAAGTTTGTTCATATCCTTTCCCTTTCGGCTTTACTTCTTCGCCTTCACGCAAAAACAACTCTGTAAATTTCAGGAGTGGTGTTTTCCAGACAAACCATCATTGACCGGATATTGGAAACCCACTAGATGCTACAATGGTTTCCTCCATGACTCTGATTTTTAACCTGTGGACCATGGAGGAGTGTCCGTCCAAATTTTGGGTGAATTCTGCTATAATATCTGCATAGAATCCCTGTAACCTCTCGAAATACACGTCCCAACCTACATTCTGGAAAATTTTCCAGACTTACGGATTTCGACGAACCTATGTAGTATTTCCTGGCTCATAACTTACTACTCCACCACCCATTATGATCCATCGAATTTTCCTACTCGAGGAGTACCGATGACCAGTTCAGGAGAAACGATAGGCAAAACAGTTTTGCAGAAAATGTGTTGTGGAAAGAGTCATGGATATTTTGTTTTTTTTTAAATAAATGATGTGGCAGGTAAGTAATGATGATGATATGACATCAAATTTAATATCTTGGTGGATGATTAATGGTTTTGCGGGTGTGTCCATTCCCTATGCATACAACGGTGTCAGAAATTTTTAAGTAATGATAGCGAAATCATGTGATTAAAGAGGGTAATGATGACTCTTTGGGAAAGGACATAAAATCTCCCCCAAACTTAAAGTTAAGACCATCCTCGAGCGTGAATGCCTATTCCATGTGTAATATTACACAAATCCATTAAAATTGGTTGAGGACGTACCTGGTGATTCACCTGTTATGGAGAAGCATCATCGCAGGAATAACGTCGTCTGCATTCACGGAATATGACAGCATCGAATCGAGCAGCGACATTGGAAGTGGTGGCATCTAAAATATCAGTATCCATGTTGGCGGGAGTGTAGATGAGTAACTGCAACCACAGTAGCAATGGTAGGAGTAGAGAAAACTAGAGAGTAGTGGAAACTGGAGTAGCGACAACCAAAGAGTAGTGGTAACTGGAGTGGCAGCACCTCAAAGTAACATCATCCGGAACAATGGTGATTTTAAAGTAACGACACCCAGAGTAGTAGCAACTAGAGTAGCAGCAACAACAGTAATGACATCTTGTACAACGACGATTTTGAAGTAACGACACCTGGAGTAGCGGAAACAAGAGTAGTGGTAGCTGCAGTAATGGCATCTCGTACAATGATGATTTTGAAGTAATGGCACACGGAGTAGCAGCGACTGGAGTAGCGACAACCGTAGTATTAGCTCGTTTAGCAGTATTTTGGACAACCACCAATCGAATTTCATCTATCTCGTTTAGCTGCTCTAGACAATGTTTTTGGGCTTCTGAAATATCCAAACCTACTTCCAGGGTTGTTCTAAGTGTTTTAATTTCGAACTCTATGGGAAACAAAGGAGATTTTTTGTAGACAAGCTCATATGGAGAAAATCCCATTGTATTCTGCCAAGTTGTCTTGTATTCCCACAATGCTTCAGGAATCTTTTATGCCCAATCTCGACGATGACTTGCTACAGTTTTTGTAAGGATATTTTCCAGTACCTTATTTTTTCTCTCAACTTGACCATTTTCCTGGGGATGATATGGAGTTGTTATCCTGTGCTTGATCCTGTATTTATTCATTAACCCTACTATCATATGTGATGTGAACTGTGCTCCTCCGTCTGAGACTGTTTCTCTAGGGGATCCATATCAAGCAAAAAATTCTTCGAACGAGAAGTTTGAAATAGCCTGCTCAGTTGCTTTTACAACTGCCTTCACCTCAACCCATTTTGTTACATAATCCATGCAGACCAGAATATGGAGTTTCTGTTGTGAGGGGGGATTAAATGGTCCCACGAAATCAATGGCCCATTTTTCAAAGGGCTCAAGGGATACCTAGGGGTTCAAGGGAATTTCATCTTCTTTACCACGTTGCCTCATTTGTTGGCATCTATCACACCCCTAGACATACTTCCTTGAATCTTGAAAAATGGTGGGCCAGTAATACCCCATTTGCAACACTTTGTGACCTGTTTGTCTATCTGCAAAATGGCCTCCACAAGGACCATCATGAGAAGCCTTGAAGACATAATAAATACCATCTTCTCCTATGCAGCATCGGATTTGTTGTTCAGGCCCAGTGTAAAAGAGGAATCCCTCAATCCATGTGTAATGGGCACTATGATGGATGATCTTCCACCATTCCCTGTAAGGAAAATGTTGAGGCACCTTTCATGTAGCAAGATAGTTAGCAATATTTGCATACCATGGAACATGAGTAGAAATTTCAAAAAGGTGTTTGTCTGGAAAACTATCTTCTACAAGTTCCCCTTGTGTATCATTTTCTAATCTAGACAAGAAATATGCAACCACATTATCCTTCCCAGGGAGATCCATGATGGTGATATCAAATTCTTGCAGTAATAATAACCATCTTGTGATCCGACCCTAGGTTACAGGTTTGTTCAAGAGATACCTGATGGCTGCATGATCTGTGTGCACAAAAGTGGGATAACCTGTAATATAGTGTCAGAATTTATTAACAGGATAAATCACTGCTAAGAATTCCTTTTATGTTACCGTATAATTTAGTTCAGCTGGAATCAAGTTCTTGTTGATGCAGTATATTGTGTATGGTTTCTTGTCCTCCTGTTGTCCCAAAATAGCTCTCACTGCCATGTGAGAAGTGTCGGCTGAAATATGAAACGGAAACTTCCAATCTGGTCCTCGAAGTATAGGAGCCTTATAGACCAGTTCTTTGATTTGTCCAAACGTTGTCTCACATTCAGTTGTACACATGAATTCTTCATATTTGGTTATTAACTGAAAAAGAGGGTGTGCTATACGGGCTCTAATCGTAGACCTTCTTATATGCTAAGGCAAAGTCAAAGGCCTGGTGATGGCGTATATGCTACAAAATTTTAATTACACAACCATGAAAGGCAAAGTCCCGGTGATGGCCTATATGCTACAAAATTTCAAGTATTATCTTCTGGACCAGTCCTTCAAGTTGTCCATTGATAATTTAGTTTTCAAGTATTTGGTTAACAATACAATGTTGGAAGGTTGATTCTATCGATGTTTGCTACTATTTTAGGAGTTTGATTTTGAAGTGGTGGTTAAACTAGCTAAATAAAATGTGGGACCTAATCACCTCTCGAAAATCCACAATTGGAACAATGTTGGGATAGCTCATAAAGTGTTGAATGTAGATATATTTTGCATGGAAGTAGTTCTTGAATTCTTCACTAATATTTCCAACTTCAAATATAAATCTACGTGCACTAGAAGAATATGGTGATAGTAAAGATTGATAGCTCATAATTAAGGATACAAATTATTAGTTAATCATATGGTACTTGCACACATTAGCAATGGATGGGATTCTTGACTACTATGTGTTGGATCATGAATGATAGGTGGTGCTCTAGGAATCCCATGATGGACATAGAAACATACATTATAGTGAGAAGACACAACTATCACAACATACATTACAATGAGACATGTTGGATGAAAGTATCATTCAATTCAAGGCTAGAGTGCACTCTCCACTCCATTATTCATATTATTATCTTCATTCACTCCTATCAATACATATTCTCCCTTTATCTTCTGACATTTGTTTACTTAGGGTTCATGTGTGTGTGTGTGTGTGTGTGTGGTTAAGCTTTTGTACTAAAAATATGTTATAGTTGTACTGGTCAATGTAAGAATACAAAAAATGGTTTTTCCCACGGTCTATGATTCATACTTTGTTAAAAATATTGATGCTTGTCTACCAAAAATGCAATTCTATCCTTTCATGAGGATTGTGAACTTTTACTAGTATAAAGCTTACTTTAAAAAACACGTCAAAACCCTTACCTTATCATTGTCCTTTCGCCAGATCCATTAGCCCATACAACTTGATAAGAGTTGTCCACGAGATGCATTTCCATCACCAAGACCTGCATGAATCATAAAATACAAATTCTTTATATGAGTAAATAATATATAAGCAAATAAGCATGCATTTAGTTATGTAAAATACTCTAGAAAAAACTTAAGTGCTCGCATACCTTAATGAGTTTCTCTTTTTTTCGAGAATAGGCTATTATCTACTGAACAGGGCCAACCACATGAAGTTGCAAACTCATATGGCCCCTCCCCCCCCTCACATCGCTCTCAATTCCCCATACCCAACAAATGATTTTGTTTATATAGAAAACATATAGACATTCATGCATAACTAGGATAATCATCAAAACATAAGAACATATAAACATTGAATCATATGAACATATAAACATCGATAAACATCCAAATACAAGTCATGAATTTATACATCTAATTTTTCTTTGATTTATGTTTTTTTACATTCATAAAATTGACAATTGGGGACCGGGGTATCATAATCATCCAAGGACATGTTTTTTATGTGCCCTATCCTTCTATTGTTTGTGTTTCCATGCGCTAATGTACCATACTTTTGGTACGTCGCTGATAAGGGTGTTGAGGCATTTGTGCAGGATCATGAACTGCAACAATGAAAATGATCATATCGATATGTTGAAATATAATTGAAATAACTATTTCATTATTTGTATTAACATTACAATATTGCTCTTTACCTGTCTGTGTAGCTGTGACAATTGGTGCGTTAATTTCTTGTCCACTTGGTTCCTCTCGCAGTTCACCCTCCTGAGCTACATGCTCTTCAATTTTGAGAAGATAATATATAAGTATAAGTCAGGAAATAAATATCTAAAATCATAGAAAATATTTCTAATTCTGAAGCATACATACCGGAATGGGTGCTCTGCTCCCCACTATCATTGGACATGTGCACCCTTGTATGATGTGGTGTATGTTGAATACCACTAGATTCACTATTGTGGTAGCACTGTTGCTTGTAAAAAAACATAAATAATTAGTTAAGGGTGATATAATAAAATATGAATAGACTTTACAAGCATGCTATTGCAGTTTCCTTATTCATTGTATTTACATGCATGGCTGGGGAGATAGGAGTCTGACCCAAAAAATTTCTATATTCAATCCCACTTTTAAAACCATGCTTGTAACCAAGCTTTAGGTCCTCCTTGGCGACAGCAATGTCGAACATATTTAACTGCAATGCATAACACCATTAAAAATACCAATAACAAAAACATATATTTGTTCGTTATTGTTAAATAAATATTAACCACAGTTAATCATTTAAATCTTACGATTTGGGATTTTAGTTTTCCATAACCACCCTGGCCTATTTTATGTTGCCCGTTCTTTTCCACTTTGGCCTTGGTTTCTTTGGAGGTGTCTGGTAGCCTACATATGGAATTTTTGAAAAAAAATAGATATCGGAATTGTTACTTAAAACAGGAAAGAAAAACATAAATGATTATATTTCACTGGTAATATGACATGTGTTGTACCTTGCTTGACCAGCTTGTGGATGTCTTCCTTGTTTTTTAAACAAGTTCTCCTTTGCATCCTCTATCAGGGCCTTCCACTCTTTCTCCAAAACCATGGGAGGGCACTCATGCTTGAGTTCTAATTGCAATTTCTCCCTATACTAGGCCCTGGTATATTTTAAATTCTCAACGGCTAACTTTGTAACCACTTTCTTGTTGAAAGTGTTTCCGAACAAGTATACCATGTGGTCTATTAAATCAACTTTCTTTTTTCTATATTGGCCATTCCACCATGTGCGAATGGTGGGGCCAAACAACTCCAATGATTTGTCATTTAAGTTTCTATAGAAAACATTGTTTCCTGTAGAAATGTGTTATCCATTAATTTATAATAATCTCAACAAATGTCCATTTCAATTTCATGAAAAAAATGAATCAATTAATTAACAATTACCTACAATCTTCTGAATCTTGATCAGAACACATGTGTCATCCACCAGAAAGGTGACATCTAGTGATCTAGTGCTTTTAATTCATTATGCTCCATGTAGAATAGTTTCCTCTCCATCTACAATATGTTCCTCTCTGGAGTCATGTGGAGCCCCAGACTCCGACTCATCATGCTCTGGTGTGTCATGTTGGTAAAAATCATTTCGCTCATCAATGGATTCGAGGGGAACCTCAAGAGGCTCAAAAAGCCTCACTTTCACTTTGTTATGTCGACATTTTTTTTGCATTGGACCATCACTGCTACCTATAGCAGTTGCAGGATCCGTAAGTTCCCAGCCCACAGGGTTTAAAAACTCCTACAAACGGAAAACTTTACTTTATCAGATCATGTAGAAAATAGAAAACAAAAAAACGGATATGAAATTGTCATAGATGATAAAAATATGTGAAGATGCCACTTACCCCAAAATTAATCATTGTATTTTGTAGCTCTACAATTCTTTCCCTGTCCTCTTGTGTCAGGGGTCTTTTGCTAAGCAAACCAAGATATTCTATTTTAGCCTTCTTCAAGGACTTCGTTACAGTTGTCATTGGGTCAATGGAATAAAATATTTCCTCCTTACCAATATCCTCAGTGGGAGCCTTCCCAGGTTGACCATGCCACAATACATTGATGAATTAAATTAATGAGATGAACTTTAAAATTTGTGAAATTTAGTTATTCTAGTCATAAGTTATTACTATATTTAACATTTATCTGTTGAGGCACAGCGGGTGCCTTTCCACGACCACCCTAGACAGATGTAGTGGGTGATTTTCGGACATGGTCACCCTGGACAGAAGTTGAAACAATAAATCAATCAAAAAAAGTTATGAAATTCACCTGTAACATTTAAAAAATGAAATATTGGAGTAATATCAGAAAAACAAATAATGAAATTTCATAAATTTAGTTGTTGTAGTCATAAGTTGTTACTGTATTTAAGATTTAGCTGGTGAGGCACAGGGGGTGCCTTTCCACGGTTACCCTGGACAGATATAGCGGGTGATTTTATGCCACGGTCACCCTGGACAAATGTTGACACAATAAATCAATCGACAAAAGTTATGAAATTCACCTATAACATTAAAACAATGAAATATTGAAGTAATATCAGAAAAAAAAAATAATGAAATTTCAGAAATTTAGTTGTTATAGTCATAAGTTGTTACTGTATTTAACATTTACCTGTTCAGGCACAGCGGGTGCCTTTCCATGATCACCCTGGACAGATGTAGCAGGTGATTTTCTGCCATGGTCACCCTGGACAGAAGTTCACACAATAAATCAATCAACAAAAGTTATGAAATTCACCTATAACATTAAAAAAATGAAATATTGCAGTAATACCAGAAAAAAATAATGAAATTTCTGAAATTTAGTTGTTGTAGTCATAAGTTGTTATTGTATTTAACATTTACCTGCTGAGGCACAGTGGGTGACTTTCCATGGTCACCCTGGAGAGATGTAGCATGTGATATCTCACAGTCACCCTGGAGAGATGTTGACACAATAAATTAATCAACAAGAGTTATGAAAGTAATTGTAACATTAAAAAAATGAAATATTGCAATAATATTAGAAAATAAATAATGAAAAATGAAATATATGCAGTAAAAAATTGAAATATTGCAGTGATAAATTGTAACAATGATTGATCAAAGGTTGATTTGAATGGTATATAAGATATTTACCCCCATAGTCGCACCCCCTCCATCTATTAGATTTAAGTTGTAATCGATCAACAACTCTTCACCTAGAACTATTGTTTTTGTTGCACATACAAATATATGATTTCCTTTGCGTCCCTCAAATATGGAATTCGGTTTCTTAGTTGTAGCCACTGGTCATGTACTATTTATAAATCCCGCAATGTTTCCAGTAGCTTTTGGCCTTCCATCAATATACATAGTTGCCCCTTTATTTTGATTGTTATCTACTAGTTGTATATAATTTGCGGCAGCTATGTATCTCTGCATACTTCACGTATATTGGACCAACATCAACCAGTGATTATATTTGTATAATGGTCTAAAATACTCAATCAATTTAGTTACAGTGCCATATCCGACCTTTATGCCATCCATGGAAAATAACCCCAATCCATGTAAGGACGAAGGAGGAATGCGATACATCCTCCCACTGATGAAGAAATATGTGTCCACTTCAACTAGCTCCTTAGGTGCCCATCGTTGCACTAGATGTTTATACCTCAAGGGAAACTCAATGTCACCTATTCTCTCAGCATCATAATTACATGACCCTCCGTTGGCAATAAAAAATTGCATGCATATGCGAAATCTTGTCCTTACCTTTTCAAATCTAGTTGATCTAGAACCGGTAGATCTAGTACAACACGTCTCACTTTCAACCTCTCTTAGTATATCTTGATCATCACTCGAGGAAGATAGATCTGACGAGTACCTATTTGGTGGTACCTACACTCGTTAAAACAAGAAGATAAGGTATAGTGTCAATATACATTTGTGGTACCAACACAGTTGCATATAGTTGCAATATAGTTGCATAAGTTGCATTGTTGCATAAAGTTACATATAGTTTCATATAGTTGCATATTTTCATATAGTTGCATACAAAATTGTCATATAGTTGCATACTAAATTGTCATATAGTTGCATATAGTTGCATAAGTTGCATATAGTTGCATAGTTTCATAAGTTGCATTGTTGCAATATAGTTGCATTGTTGCAATATAGTTGCATAGTTGCATAAGTTGCATATAGTTGCAATATAGTTGCATAAGTTGCATATAGTTGCATAGTTGGATAAGTTGCATATTTTCAAATAGTTGCATATAGTTTCAATATAGTTGCATATAGTTGCATAAGTTGCATAAAGTTGCATATAGTTGCATAGTTTCATATAGTTGCATATAGTTTGTAACGACCCCTTCGTTACGACTACAAGCGAAGCGGAAAGTGCAAAAAACAATTTTGCACTTAACAAGACGACAACAATGATTACGGATCAACAACACATCTGACGGTGAGCACCACGCCCGTAGAACAGGTAACAAACAAATATGACTCCACGAAATGGCACAAGAGCACCTGGGAGAAACATGTGTAAAACAACAAGGAGAGACGACTACCCGCCCGACACAACATGACCATGCCTACAAGCTAGGGACAACATCCCCATCCTAACACAATGGCCTCGATGACCAGTTAATTAGAACCTCGATGGCATGCAAACCCAATGCATGAAGGTGTCCCACCCCAAGCACGAACAACAACTAGAACAAGCAAACGCCCACAATGGGTAGTACATAATTCGGCCAATTTATCCTTCGCCTCTATCCATTAGGGCATGCAATGATCCCCTCATCAAGAATCATGTCATCGCCAAGTGATAGGCACGACAAAAATCGTGGCGCAACAACAAAATTGGACCCTCAATACCCGCTAAAAACAACGCACTAGGAGATCAAGAACTATCTAAACACCTGACTACTAACCCTAGCACCCAACGACACATCAGTAAGATGAATTGGACATTCAAGCAACACCAAATTCCTTGCGCAACAAATCAATCGCACACCTTAAATAAAATTATTAAGGTACCCATCTTTTTAAAAGAAAAACTTGCAATAAAGGATAATGGCAATATCTTTGATAAAGTTTAATACCAGATAATGGTTAACACCACTATTTTACAATTATTTTAAACTATAAAGATAATGGTTAACATAACGATATACAAATAATAATATCGTTGAGAAAGGTTAAAATAGATATCGCACAACTATATCTAAAGGTCAACCACTAAATTTATAAATAAAGATAATGGTCAATAAATAACCAATAAAAATTTGCAAAAGGATAAAGGTTAAAGGTATCGTTGTGTAAGTTTAAAAATGATGAAAATAAAAGTTTCCATAAACACAGGCGTTCATATGAACAACTAATAAACATACAGATAGATAATAATAAGGAAATTAAAGCGGTCTACCATCACTGATGATAAATGAGTATCATTGTTCAATAAAGATAACAATCAAGCGTTGTCCACCAATCATTTCTATTATGAAATGTCATCTCATTCTATGATTATAAAATTTGCTAATCAATGCATACAAGTCGTTGTCAAAAATATTACAGCCACTGAAATTAAACCTACCCAATCATTGTGCGTAGAGAACTATGAGTCCATTGTGCATCAAGGAGAAAATGCAGGCATAAAAGGATCATTGAACCTTCATAAAATCGCTAGGAGATTTAGTCGTCAAATACAACCTCAAGCGGTTTAGTTGTTGTCCCTTATTATAAAAAAAAAAAAATCATCCAAGGTAATTGAACTTTGCATAGCATATAATGTTCAAGCTGGCAAAAGATGCGAAGGTGCAGAGGTGAATTCACTGCCACCTCAAGATAAAAAATTTGCGTTGAGTATTCCATAAGAAGGCACATTCATACAGTGGTTAAAATGTTGCCTCAAGGTTACGGAAATTCCGGTGTAATTATGTAAAACGCAAAGGGATATAAATATAATCGATAGCAGGGTTTAATATTGTTTTATTATCGGTGGATGGAATTGCAACCCATCATAACATTAATACAATAAGGTTGGAATAGTTGGATCGTTCAATGACAGGGAGGCTATCCTCGACACAGTTTTTCAGAGTTTAATTATATAATTTATGAATAAGTAATAAAATTAACAATGTAAGGAAACCCGTCATAAACCGTATAACCAACAAGATCGTTGTCAACAGTGTAAAATTGTTGTCTAAAGCTATTAAAATAAAGGTTTTCCCTGGGTATAAATAACAAGGCAGATTCACATAAAGATACGCCAGAGGTAAGGCTATGATAACGCGGATTTAAGCATATCATAACGCAGAGACGTAAAGTCAAATCGCAGGTATAATACTGGGTAGGATGCCAAAATCGTGGAGCTGAATGGTGCTTACTGCCAATGCAAGCATGGGTTAAAAACTGTTCTTACTCCATTTAAAATCGTGGATCAGAAATAGGGAGAGGTGTCAAAATCGTGAGCAGAAATGTTGTCATCTGCCAAGCGTTTCGTTGTTGTGCGTGTCATTCAAAAATAGAGTCTTAATAATGGAATTTGCTAAACTCTACCCTTCCGAATTCACTGAGTATACCTTAGATATTGCATTCAATCACAGTAAAGAAAACACTTCCAAAGACAAAAATGAAGACAACACATATATACAACAACCGCAGTCACACTAGAAGGTATTAAATCGTTGTAAGTCTAGGTGTAATAATGGTTAAATTCATTGACTAAAATGGTATAAATAAAGGGTAATTTTGTTGGGTAAAATTGCCATCAATATTTAATGGAAAAACATAGTACATTCACCATTCGCCATCAACTATTATTTAAAACACCGAGTGCATTCACCATCAACTAAATTAAAACACAGAGTGCATTCGCCAACAATTGCATTAAAACGCAAAGCACATTCTCCAGCAATTACATTAAAACGTGGAGTAATTACATGTTCACACGCATTTTCTCATGGGTAAGTCTGATGCCTATCATTGGGTGATTTTGCTGACTTCCATAGGTTCTAAATAACATAGTCCAAATACTTTAAAAACTGTCAATCGAGTCAAATTAAAGTGCATAGGTAAAATCGCAGGCCATAGGTGTGAAAACTTAAGGTAAAATTTGCACAGTAAAGGCAGACCAGATGTATAAAAAAACCACACAGTAAATTTGTCGGGAAAATAATTAAAAATGAAAATGACATTCATTTAAAAATGTAGAGATCATTCATTAAAATGCAAATATCATTTCATCAAACGCAGAGGTAATAAGAGGATCGTGGGAGGAAGGATAACAATCGCAGAAGTACTCATTCGTAAAAGGAGCAAGGAAATCCATCAATCATGAACTATCTGACAAGGGTAGATAGATGGGCAAGCATCCTTTTATCATCATCCAAGCACAGAAAACCAGGGCATTAGAATCTATAGGTCGTTGTGCACCGAAGTGATAACCGTTGATTCGGCTCCTAGTCGACTGCCCAGGCATGGACTAATGAACTAGGGATGAGGACGAAGACCAGGCATAAAATCTTCATAAAAATCGATTTAAAACCAACAGGACAGTCACAACATCAAGGATCAAATGCCAAGGGAATCAAGTCAAGCAATGAGCTTAAGGCTATGGGAATTTAAGTTCTCGATTAAACTTCTAAGTCAAATACCTTCTTTACATAGTTAAAAAAAATACAAAAATGAAAGCGTAAGGTCTATAATACTCTATCATGCAGAATCAAATTAAGTGTATCATAGCCCAAATCGTCCGCTCTAATTCGTTGTCCTGCGTGCTTCGTGGAGCTCTCTCTTGTCGACCGATGAGACTTCACTGACACCTCCCAGCCAATGCTAGGGGTACTCTTCTTCCCCCTTATCCCCCCAAGATGCAAAGGGGCCAAGCACACTGAACCAGAGAACAGCTAGCTCCCAACTCGCCTCACAAAGTCGAGCTACTTCTCATCACCGAGCTGGGTATCCCAACTCCCACAAGCTAAGTCAGTCAAGTCTAAAATTATGTAGCATAACGTTACGCATAACAGAGGAGCTCCATCCTTCCTCTCCTCCCTCCTTTATATAGAATTTCTAAGTCACTTCTTTCCCAAATTCCCATTTAATTTTAATGTTCAATAAATTAATTCAAAAAAATCCTCCCCGTACATGTGTCACCCATCCCCTTCATTGCACCATAAATTAATTTCATTCATTATTTAATTACTCCTATTTCCCTCACCCACCTAAAAGAATTCTTGGAATCGCTCCTAGGTGTCCCCATATTCCCTTAGACAATTTAATTACTTTCCCCCTTACTAATTTACTAGTTGAGTTCAATTTAGAAAGTTCTTAAAGGCAAGATTCCTTGCTAAGTTGGTCATTCTGTTTTTTCCTTATGTTTCCCTTTTTCTTTAAGTTTCCCTCTTTTTCCTTAGTTTCCTAATTCTTTTAAATTTCTCTCTTTCCCTTTTCATTTAAAACTCAAATTGGCAAGTGTACAAAATTACCTTTTTCCCCTTTCTCTTTTTAATTAATAAATTTTTAATTAGCATATGTAACAAAACAATTAATTCCCCTTTTTCTTCTTTTTTAAATTTTGTCCCCCAAAATATTTTTATATATTAATTGAATTGCTTTCCCCCCTCTCGTCACATGATTAATGATTATTATTAATATTATTTATTTATTTTTATATAAATATATATCTTTTTTATCACAAGTATCACTTAGACCTAGATTTTATTTTCCTAGGTTGGGCCATCTAGGTTTATTCATTTATTAATTAACAACATGATGTGCCCTTTAGGACGCAATAAGTGCTCCAAGGGTGCCACTCACCTCATTATGTTTCTCTTGCATGGCGTGCCCTTTAGGACGCACTACGTGCTCCAAGGGTGCCACTCACCTCTTTCCGTTTTTCTTTCGTGACGTGCCCTTCAGGACGCACTATGTGCTCCAAGGGTGCCACTCGCCTCTTGACTAACTTGGTAGACATAAAAAACCCCTGGAGTCAATAGTCCGCTAGGTGATCTTGTGGGAGACTAAGGGTCTCTAAGGAATAAGGCCCCAACCTTATTGCGCGCCCCTTAGAATCATAGTGAGTGACTGTCACAGTCTTTCCTCACGGCATCATGGGTCTTCTCGAACTAGGTAGTCATTAACCTATAGTTCGAGCCACGGTGGGAGTGCTAGTAGGTTGTGGAAAGGTTGTTGTCCACAACTCTCCCTCAACGTCTACGTTATTCATGCATGACCCCTCTACTCCACATGTGAGTCCGGTCAGCAAGATATCGTCAGCCTGCATCATCAACGAATCATGTCAGAAATGAGATCCATAATCATAACATCTAATTAGATGAACATATGTCATATATACAACAATAAAACCCAATAGTCCACTCCCTAACTCGTTCTATAGTCCAAGGGTTTCATTGATGCCTCTGCATCCTCGAGGTCAAAAATCCTGCACACTCAGGAGAACCGATTCAATAGCACCTGCCTAAGTCAATACCAAAAAATAACATATAATCACATCCATAATGCCTCATAATCATAATCAACGGCCAATAGTATAATAATCCGGATCACTTGCAAGCAAGTGTCCTCAAAGAATAAGTTCGCTTAGAGAGTGCAAGAGTGGGATGTTACATTCACCCCCTCTTAGTCTAAAATTCGTCCCAAAGTTTCACAGTAAAAGTGCCAAAATAACATGTATCACAGTATCATAAGTCTATCTATCCAACAAAAATGGAAATTGTTGGCGCATATCATATGCGTCCTTCGAGGTCGCCGAGTGCAGACTATAGTTGTCCCTCTAGGCCTTGACCTCATCTATTATTTGACACAGTAGTTGTCAAATGAGATGATCTAGGATGTCAATCGGCTCAATCATGAGTGCACCCTCATCCGACACCCTCAAGGTGCTTAAGTCAAACATTTTTAGGATCACTCATCATAATGTCTCAAATAGAGACGTGAAAGACATTGTGCATACGCCTCAATAATCAGGCAAGGCTAGTTATTAGGCCATGAGCCTCTCTTTTCCACAATCTCGTAGGATCCCATGAACCTAGGAGATATTTTGTCCCCTTTTTCAAAGTTGATCGAACTCTTATGCAGTTTCGGCCGCAAAAATACTCGATCGCCACATCGTAACTACGATCGACATGATGCGCATAGACATAACTCTTCTACCAATCCTGCGCTTCCTTGATCCTTTGTCTTATAGTTTGCATTTAATCTTCCAACTCTTGGATCGCTTCCAGTCCCACCAGGACCCTATCCTCAAGCCGATCCCAACTCAAAGTCGTTCGACATGGTCGCCCATAAGGGAGCTCGAAAGGTGCCATCTTAATGGTTCTTTGGTAACTGTTGTTATAAGAGAATTCTACTTGTGGAAAGAATTCTTCCCAGCGCTTTTTTTGGTCCATCACGTACATGTGCAACATGTATTCCAATATTGGGTTGGTTCGTTCGGTCTTCCCGTCTGTCTCCGGGTGATACGCAGTACTAAATTTAAGTTGGGTTCCCAAGGCCTCTTGGAAACTAGTCTGAAATCGTCCAGTAGACATCGATCCTTGATCGGATATAATCCTCTTAGGTATGCCATGCAGCCTCACAATCTCACTGATGAAAAATATCCTAACATCTATAGAGAGAACAATGCTCCTTCTCCTAAAACACCTCAACCTACAAGGTTGACACCTCAACAATTGGAGGAAAGAAAAGCAAAAGGTTTATGCTTTAATTGTGATAGCAAGTACAGTAAAGGACATAAGTGTGGTGAGAATAAATTATTCTACATAGATTGTGAAGAGGAAGAAGACCAAGAACAAGAACCATCTCAAGATGAAAATGTAGAAGCAATTTCGTCTGAAGAGTTGACTCCCACGATATCATGTAATGCATTGGCTGGAATTAGCACTCCTCAAACCCTCAAGATCGAAGGATACATCAAAAAGAAAAAGGTAATAGTCCCAATTGATTATGGCAGTACTCATAATTTCATTCACTATAAATTAGCCAAAGATCTCAATTGCTTTGTATATCCAGTGCCAAAGTTTCAAGTAATGATTGCAGATGGAGGAACTATCAATTGCTCAGGAAAATGCAATAAGATCA
>ML780849.1:962927-976980 GCA_009831015.1 Picea engelmannii | reverse complement strand
CATCTTGTACTTGAACATTTAAGTGGGGTAAAAGGAGGTTGCCCCCTCGAAGAGGCTTATTATCTGAAATTATCTCTTTTTCAAGGCGTTGAGTACTTTTCCTGAGGTTTTTCTATGCTATATTGATTTTTGGTTCTTAACATGGGTGGGCCATGTACACTGCTCTGTGAGCCTCGTTTAGGATCAAACTCCTCAATTCGTCGTTTGGTGGTACGTAAATTTGATTTTGAAGTCTCAATAGTCCATCGTCGTCCAACGTAAATCCTTCAAATCTTGGTACCATCATTGTGTTTTGTCCGATAAAATTCTTGACCTCTTTGTACCATTCATCATGGCACTGTAAATTTAGAATCTTTTCACGTAGATTCATCTGAAGAGCCAACACCGAAAAGATGCAATGTCTTCGACTCAATGCATTTGCCACTCGGTTCATTGTTCCTTTTACGTAAGAAATCTAGAAATCATACTCGCTAAGCAATTCCAACCAACGTCATTGTCATGCATTCAGGTCGCTTTGCGTAAAGATGTGTTATAGTCTACAGTGGTCCATCTTTAGTTCAAAATTTTTTCCAACAAGGTAGTGTCTCCAAACCTTCAAGGCATAAAAAACTGCTAACAAATCCAAATCATGTGTCTCATAGTCCTCCTCATGCCTTCTCAACTTCCTTGAAATGTAAGCAACCACCCAACCGGCTTGCATCAAGACTCCGCCTAAGCCTTTCTAGGATGCATCAGTGCATACCAAAAAGTCAATGTCCATGTCAGGAACCTTTAGTATCGGTTATGTTGTCAACAACTCTTTGGGCCTCGGAAATGATTCTGCACATTCTCGATCCAAACAAACTTCTTTCTCTTCGTCTGCAATTCTATGATGGGATTTGTTATCTTCGAAAATCCCTCGACGAACCGTCGATAGTATCCTGCTAAACCCATGAAACTATGCACTTCTGGGACATTCGTCGACACAGGCCATTCCATAATAGCCTCGACCTTTGTTGGATCCATGGCAATACCTTCGCCAGAGATGACATGCCCTAAGTAGTGAATCTTCGATTGCTAAAATGAGCATTTGGACAATTTCCCATACAATTTATGTTCTTCCAGACATTGTAGTACTAAGCGCAAGTGTTCTTCATGCTCCTCCATCTTCTGAGATTAAATCAAAATATCGTCAATGAATACTTGGACGAACTTGTCCAAGTACTCGCAGAACACCTCATTCATCAAACTCATAAATACCCCTTGGGCAGTTGTCAGTACAAATGGTAAAACAGTAAACTCGTAATGTCCAAACCTCATCTAAAAGGCAGTATTAGGGACGTCATCCTCCTTGATCTGTAACTGGTGATACCCTGATCACGAATCGATCTTTGAAAACACTGTATCACCCTTCATCTAATCAAATGGATCATCAATCCTTGACAACAGATATTGATCCTTGATCGTTTTCTTGTTCAATTGATGGTAGTCAATGCAAAGTCTCCACGACCCATCCTTCCTTCATATGAAAATAACAGGTGTGCCCCACAGTGACACACTTGGGCGTATAAGTCCCAGGTTCATCAACTTCTTCAGTTTCATTCTCAACTCTTGTAACTCCGGGGTCGACATCTGATAAGCCGTTCTAGCTATCATTTCAGTCCCCAGTTTTAATTCTATGGTAAAATCCAATTCCCTCTCTGGCGGCATCCCAGGTAACTCCTACGGAAATACGTTCGCAAACACTCTCACCACAGGAAGATGTTCTAGACCTTTCGCTACTCCCTTCTTGTTTAACGCAAGTATCGCATAAATCTTACATCCCTTGCGCATGTTTTTCCGTAGCTGCAATGAAGAGATGAACCTCAAGGAAACTCCCTGGTTCCATCCTACAATCACACGTCTATGTCCCTCATCATCAACCAATCTCAAATGTTTCATCTTACAGTTGAGTATCGCCTCATGTGATTCCAATCAATCCATATCGATCACGACGTCATAAGATCCTAAGATCATGATGTAGAGATTGGCCCTAGTGACAAACTCTCCCAAGTTAAGGTACAACCCGTAACCTTTCCTCCAACCCTCTGTTTGGCTCGTGAAGCCATCTCTACAAAGCTAAACTCATCTTGTTCGACTGCCTTTACCTTAATCATTTTTAGCATTGTACCAGAAAAGGAAACTCTCGGTAGCACCGAGATCAATCAAAATACTAAGTGTCTAGTCAGCGACGATACCTGACATCTCAAGAACAGTCGACTGGTGCTCTGCTTGGCGGTTATTCACCGCTGCATGAATCTGATGGGCCTTGACCAAATCTCCCATGGTAGTGGGTCCGACTGATCCATATGCTCTAGTCCTCTTCACTGGGAAGTCGCGCTAGAAATGTGGCTCCCCACATTCCAACATACTTTCTTCAGTCCAGTAATCCTGGAACTAGAAGTAGAAGTTGAATTCTAACACTAAGGCCAACACAAAGTTGTTGACCTTAAGTTTCTCGGTAAGGGGGCAGAGCATACTGAAGCAGCTCCAAAAATGGGTCACGTACTCGGGCACCATATGGCTTCCCTGTCGTAAGGCATTTGAACTCATTGAGTTGACACTCAATGAATTCCTTAGAAGATACCTCTCGTGGAACCGTTCCTCGAACAGTTCCCGTGACATGTCTTCGACGACCATGTTTAAAAGTGGCAGGAGTGTCTTCCACCATAGAAGAGCGTTCCCCTTCATTTGAAAGACCACCCTGTGGACCTTCATGTTGGAGGTATAGTCGTGAAGTGCAAGCACCTTGACTTATTCTCCAACCATGCCTCAACGGCTGCACTGTCTGGGGCACCAAATAACTCAGGAAATTTTACCTTCTTGAGTTCGCAGTGAAAACTAATGGTACTTATTGGGTGCGTTGTGGACCCTCGGGGGTACAGGCGCCCCGGCCTCATCTCAGTACAGAAGTTGAGTCAAGGCCTCTAACCATCTCTAAAAGGACCCTGGTCAGATGATCATCATCCCTTACAACAATCGAATCCAGCCCAAGGGCTTGTTCCTCCCTCATGGGGTTAGACTTCGAGGGTGCAGGCACTTCTGGAGGTGTCGCACCTCCTTCAATGGCACCACGTCGAAAACCTCTGTGGAGTCCTCTAATCGAGATCAACACCTAGATACGTTAAGGTTTTAATTAGCGCTAGGTTAAAACTCAAAGGCTTACTGCAGTGGAAACTTTGGCGATCCACAGTCGCAGGGTTGAACCCCCTTTGATACTAGATGTAACAACCCCTTCGTTATGACTACAAGCGAAGCGGAAAGTGAAAAAAAAAATTGTGCACTTAACAGGACGACAACAACGATTACGGATAAACAACACATCTGACGGCGAGCACCACGCTCGCAGAATAGGAAACAGACAACTATGACTCCACGCACTAGCACAAGAGCAACTGGGTGAAACATGCATAAAACAACAAGGAGAGATGACTACCCACCCGACATAACATGACCATGCCTACAATCTAGGGACACCATCCCCATCCCGACGCAATGGCTTCGACGGCTAGTTAATTAGAACCTCGATGGCATGCAAACCCAATGCATGAAGGTGTCCCACCCCAAACACGAACAACAACTAGAATAAACAAATGCCCACAACGGATAGTACAGACTTCGGCCAAGTTATCCTTCGCGTCTATCCATTAGGGCACACAATGATCCCCTCATCAGGAATCATACCATCGCCAAGTGATAGGTGCGACAACAATCATGGTGCAACAACAAAACTGGACCCTCAATACCCAATAAAAACAACGTGCTACGAGATCAAGCACTATCTAAACACCTAACTAATAACCCTAGCACCCAATGACACGTTAGTAAGACGACTTGGACATTCAAGCAACACCAAATTCCTTGCACAACAAATCAATCGCACACCTTAAATAAAATTATTAAGATACCCTTCTTTTTAAAAGAAAAACTTGCAATAAAGAATAATGGCAATATCGTTGATAAAGGTTAATACCAGATAATGGTTAACACCACTATTTTACAATTATTTTAAACTATAAAGATAATGGTTAACATACCGATATACAAATAATAATATCGTTGAGAAAGGTTAAAACAAATATCGCACAACCATATCTAAAGTTCAACCACTAAATTTAGCAATAAAGATAATGGTCAATAAATAACCAATAAAAATTTGCAAAAGGATAAAGGTTAAATGTATCGTTGTGTAAGTTTAAAAATGATGAAAATAAAAGTTGTCATAAACACAAGCGGTCATATGAACAATTAATAAACATGCAGATAATAATAAGGCAATTAAAGCGTTCTACCATCACTGTTGATAAATGAATATCATTGTCCATTAAAGATAATGATCAAACGTTGTCCACCAATAATTTATGTTCTGAAATGTTCTCTCATTCTATGATTATAAAATTTGCTAATCAATGCATACAAGTCGTTGTCAGAAATATTGCAGTCACTGAAATGAAAGCTACCCAATCGCTGTGCATAGAGCACTATGAGTTTGTTGTGCATCAAGGAGAAAACGCAGGCATAAAAGGATCACTGAACCTTCATAAAATCGCCAGGACATTTAGCCATCAAATATTACCTCAAGCGGTTTAGTTGTTGTCCCTTATTATAAAAAAAAATGTTGCATCCACGGTAACTGAACTTCGCATAACATATAATGTTTAGGCTGGAAAAATATGTGAAGGCACATAGGCGAATTCACTGCCACCTCAAGATAAAAAAAATTGCGTTGATTATTCCATAAGAAGGCGCATTCATACAGTGGTTAAAATGTTGCCTCAAGGTTACGGAAATTCTGGTGTAATTATGAAAATCGCAAAGGGATATAAATATAATTGATAGTAGGGTTTAAAACCATTTTATTATCGATGGATGGAATTGCAACCCATCATAACATTAATACATTAAGGTTGGAATAGTTGGATCATTCAATGACAGGGAAGCTATCCTCGACGTGGTTTATCAGATTCTAATTCCATAATTTATGAACAAGTAATAAAATTAACAGTGTAAGGAAAACCATCATAAACCATATAACCAACAAGATCACTGTCAATAGTGTAAAATCGATGTCTAAAGCTATTAAAATAAAGGTTGTCCCTGGGTATGAATAACCAGGCAGAGTCACATAAAGATATGGCAGAGGTAAGGTTGGAATAAAATATTTTCTCCTCATCAATATCCTGAATGGGAGCCTTCCCACGTTGACCATGCCACAATACATTGATGAATTAAATTAATGAGATGAACTTTAAAATTTGTGAAATTTAGTTATTGTAGTCATAAGTTATTACTATATTTAACATTTACCTGTTGAGGCACAACGGGTGTCTTTCCACGGTCACCCTGGATAGATGTAGCGGGTGATTTTCGGACACGATCACCCTAGACAGAAGTTGAAACAATAAATCAATCAAAAAAAGTTATGAAATTCACCTGTAACATTTAAAAAATGAAATATTGGAGTAATATCAGAAAAACAAATAATGAAATTTCAGAAATTTAGTTGTTGTAGTCATAAGTTGTTACTGTATTTAAGATTTACCTGGTGAGGCACAGTGGGTGCCTTTCCACGGTCACCCTGGACAGATGTAGCGGGTGATTTTATGCCACAGTCACCCTGGACAGATGTTGACACAATAAATCAATCAACAAAAGTTATGAAATTCACCTGTAACATTAAAACAATGAAATATTGCAGTAATATCAGAAAAAAAATAATGAAATTTCAGAAATTTAGTTGTTATAGTCATAAATTGTTATTGTATTTAACATTTACCTCCTGAGGCACAGCGGGGGCCTTTCCACAGTCACCCTGGACAGATGTAGCGGGTGATTTTCTGCCACGGTCACCCTGGACATAAGTTGACACAATAAATCAATCAACAAAAGTTATGAAATTCACTTGTAACATTAAAAAAATGAAATATTGCAGTAATACCAGAAAAAAAAAATAATGAAATTTCTGAAATTTAGTTGGTGCAGTCATAATTTTTTATTGTATTAAACATTTACCTGTTGAGGCACAGTGGGTTCCTTTCCACGGTCACCCAGGACAGATGTAGCCTGTGATATCTCACAGTCACCCTAGATAGATGTTGACACAATAAATTAATCAACAAGAGTTATGAAAGTAATTGTAACATTAAAAAAATGAAATATTGCAGTAATATCAGAAAATAAATAATGAAAAATGAAATATATGCAGTAAAAAATTGAAATATTGCAAAAATAAATTGTAACAATGATTGATCAAAGGTTGAGTTGAATGGTATGTAAGATATTTACCCCCATAGCCGCACCCCCTCCATCTATTCGATTTAAGTTGTAATCGATCAACAACTCTTCACCTAGAACTATTGTTTTTGTTGCACACACAAATATACGATTTCCTTCATGTCCCTCAAATATGGAATTTGGTTTCTTAGTTGTAGCCATTGGTCGTTTACTATTTATAAAGCCCACAATGTTTCCAATAGCTTTTGGCCTTCCATCAATATACATAGTTGCCCCTTTATTTTAATTTTTATCTACTAGTTGTATATAATTTGCGGAAACTCTATAGCTCCGCATACTTCGCGTATATCGGACCAACATCAACCAATGATTATATTTGTATAATGGTCTGAAATACTCAATCAATTCAGTTATAGTGCCATATCCGACCTTTATGCCATCCATGGAAAATAACCCCAATCCATGTAACGACGAAGGAGCAATGCGATACATCCTCCCACTGATGAAGAAATATGTGTCCACTTCAGCTAGCTCCTTAGGTGTCCACCATTGCACTAGATGTTTATACCTCAAGGGAAACTCAATGTCACCTATGTTCTCAGCATCATAATTACATGACCCTCCATTGGCAATAAAAAATTGCATGCATATACGAAATACTTTCCTTACCTTTTTCAAATCTAGTTGATCTAGAACCGGTAGATCTAGTACAACACGTCTCACTTTCAACCTCTCTTAGTATATATTGATCATCACTCAAGGAAGATAGATCTGAGAGATACCTATTCGGTGGTACCTACACTCGTTAAAACCAGAAGATAAGTTATAGTGCCAATATACGTTTGTAGTACCATCACAGTTGCATATAGTTGCAATATAGTTGCATAAGTTGCATTGTTACATAAAGTTGCATAAAGTTGCATATAGTTTCATAGTTGCATATAGTTTCATACAAAATTTTCATATAGTTGCATAAGTTGCATATCGTTGCATAAGTTTCATATAGTTGCATAGTTGCATAAGTTGCATTGTTGCATAGTTTCATAAGTTGCATTGTTGCAATATAGTTGCATAGTTGCATAAGTTGCATATAGTTGCATAGTTTCATAAGTTGCATTGTTGCAATATAGTTGCATAAGTTGCATTGTTGCATAAAGTTGCATATAGTTGCATAGTTGGATAAGTTGCATATTTGCATATAGTTGCATAGTTGCATATAGTTGCATATAGTTTCTATATAGTTGCATATAGTTGCATAAGTTGCATAAAGTTTCATATAGTTGCATATAATTTGTAACGGCCCCTTCGTTACGACTACAAGCGAAGCGGAAAGTGAAAAACAAAAATTTGCACTTAACAGGACGACAAGAACGATTACGGATAAACAACACATCTGACGGTGAACACCACACTCGTAGAACAGGCAACAGACAAATATGACTCCACGAACTGGCACAAGAGCACCTGGGAGAAACATGTGTAAAACAACAAGGAGAGATGACTACCCGCCTGACACAACATGACCATGCCTACAAGCTAGGGACAACATCCCCATCCCGACACAATGGCCTCGATAGCCAGTTAATTAGAAACTCGATGGCGTACAAACCCAACGCATGAAGGTGTCCCACCCCAAGCATGAACAACAACTAGAATGAACAAATGCCCACAATGGGTAGTACAGACTTCGACCAAGTTATCCTTTGCCTCTATCCATTAGGGCACCCAATGATCCCCTCATCAAGAATCATGTCGTCGTCAGGTGATAGGCATGACAACAATCGTGGCGCAAAAACAAAACTGGACCCTCAATACCCGCTAAAAACAACACGCTAGGAGATCAAGCACTATCTAAACACCTGACTACTAACCCTAGCACCCAATGACACATTAGCAAGACAACTTGGACATTCAAGCAACACCAAATTCCTTGCGCAACAAATCAATTGCACACCTTAAATAAAATTATTAAGGTACCCATCTTTTTAAAAGAAAAACTTGCAATAAAGGATAATGGCAATATCATTGATAAAGGTTAATACCAGATAATGGTTAACACCACTATTTTACAATTATTTTAAACTATAAATATAATGGTTAACATAATGATATACAAATAATAATATCATTGAGAAAGGTTAAAATAGATATCGCACAACCATATCTAAAGGTCAACCACTAAATTTAGCAAAGAAGATAATGGTCAATAAATAACCAATAAAAATTTGCAAAAGGATAAAGGTTAAAGGTATCATTGTGTAAGTTTAAAAATGATGAAAATAAAAGTTGTCATAAACATAGGCGTTCATATGAACAATTAATAAATATGTAGATAGATAATAATAAGGAAATTAAAGTGGTCTACCATCACTGTTGATAAATTAATATCATTGTCCATTAAAGATAATGATCAAACGTTGTCGACCAATCATTTTTTTTCTGAAATGTCCTCTCATTCTATGATTATAAAATTTGCTAATCAATGCATACAAGTCGTTGTCAGAAATATTACAGTCACTGGAATTAAAGCTACCCAATCATTGTGCATAGAGAACTATGAGTTTGTTGTGCATCAAGGAGAAAACATAGGAATAAAAGGATCGTTGAACCTTCATAAAATCGCCAGGAGATTTAGCCGTCAAATACAACCTCAAGCGGTTTAGTTGTTGTCCCTTATTATAAAAAAATAATTGCATCCAAGGTAACTGAACTTCACATAGCATGTAATGTTCAGGCTGGAAAAAGATGCGAAGGCATAGAGGCGAATTCACTGCCACCTCAAGATAAAAAAAAATTGCGTTGAGTATTCCATAAGAAGGTGCATTCATACAGTGGTTAAAATGTTGCCTCAAGGTTTTGGAAATTCCAGTGTAATTATGAAAAAAGCAGAGGGATATAAATATAATTAATATCAGGGTTTAAAACCGTTTTATTATCAGTGGATGGAATTGCAACCCATCATAACATTAATACATTAAGGTTGGAATAGATGAATCGTTCAATGATAGGGAGGCTATCATCGATGCGGTTCATCATAGTTTAATTATATAATTTATGAATAAGTAATAAAATTAACAATGTAAGGAAAATCGTCATAAACCGTATAACCAACAAGATCGTCGTCAACAGTGTAAAATCGTTGTCTAAAGCTATTAAAATAAAGGTTTTCCCTGGGTATAAATAACAAAGCAGATTCACATAAAGATACGACAGAGGTAAGGCTGTGATAACGTGGATTTAAGCACATAATAACGCAGAGACGTAAAGTCAAATCGCAGGGATAATACTGGGCAGGATGCCAAAATCATGGAGCCGAATGGTGCTTACTGCCAATGCAAGCGTGGGTTAAAAACTATTCTTAAGCCATTTAAAATCGCAGATCAGAAATGGAGAGAGGTGTCAAAATCGTGAGCAGAAATGTTGTTGTCTGCCAAGCATTTCGCTATTATGTGTGTCATTCAAAATGTTGAGTCTTAATAATGGAATTTGTTAAACTCTACCCTTCCGAATTCGCTGAGTATACCTAAGATATTGTATTCAATCACAGTAAAGAAAACGTTGTCAAAGACAAAAATGCAGCCAACACATATATACAACAATCGCAGTCACACTTGAAGGTATTAAATCATTGTAAGTCTAAGTGTAATAATGGTTAAATTCACTGACTAAGATGGTATAAATAAAGGGTAATTTTGCTGGGTAAAATCACCATCAATATTCAATGGAAACACATAGTACATCCGCCATTCTCCATCAACTATTATTTAAAACACCAAGTGCATTCACCATCAACTAAATTAAAACACAGAGTGCATTCACCAACAATTGCATTAAAACACAGAGTACATTCTCCAGCAATGTAAGTTTTAAAGCTGTGAAGTAAAGCAATGCATATAGATTCTTAAGAAAAACAGAATTTAATCAATGGCTCATCCAAATAGTACATAGAGATTTATACCAGAAACCCTCAACTGGGAAAACCTTTCTTATATTCATTATATCAAATTTCACCATTCACTATACAATATATATACAATGTTTTTAGGTATTCCATAGATACCAAAACCCTAATCCCTTAATCCGGGATTAATTTACAAAACCGCTAAAAATAGCAAAATCTAGGATCATCAGACACAATTGTCATATCTAACGCACCCACACACACACATGCAAAGAATATAACACATACCCAACATTCTCCCACTTGTTGTTTTCTTTGCATCTAGGGGTCCAAGGGATTATATAGTCAACAATCCAGGGCAGCAATGCCCATTGTTACTCTACACCAGGAGAACTTTTCTGTGCTCATAGACTTTGTCAATGAATCTGCAACATTCTTCAAAGTGTCAACCTTTTCCAGAAAAACCTTATTTTCCTCAACCATGTCTCTCACAAAGTGATATTGTACATCAATATGCTTTGTCTTCGAATGGTAAGTTGGGTTCTTTGCCAGGAATATTGCACTCTGATGGTCACAATCTAATCTCACTACTTGTTGTACCAACCCGATACCTGAACACAATATTTGTAACCATACTGCTTCCTTTCTCGCATGAGTGGCTTCCATGTATTCAGCTTCTGTAGTTGAGAGTGCCACTACAGCCTATCTTTTGCTCATCCAACTGATTACTCCTCCAAATAGGTTAAACACATACCCACTTGTAGATCTTTTGCAATCCAGATCTCCAACCCAGTCTGCATCAACAAAGCCATGTATGTCCACCACTCTATCCAATCTTGGTCTTTATTGGTAGCACAATCCATAACTGGTAGTGCCACGAAGATACATGAAGACCCTCTTTACTATTGTCTAATGCCCCTTCCCTGGTTTTGACATATACTTGTTCAAAACTCCCACTGCATGTGCAATGTCCGGTCTAGTACAGACCATTTCATACATCAAACTGCCAACTGCACTGGCATACAGAACATGGGACATGTCCTCTTCTTATTCCTGTGTCTTGGGACACTGATCTGCAAATAACTTTACACCTATAGGAATAGGAACCTTGACCAGTTTACTTCTATGCATATTAAACCTCTACAATATCGTCTCAACATATTTTCTCTGATTCAACCAGAGTTTCCTATTTTCACGATCTCTTTTAATCTTTGTTCCCAGAATGAAGTTAGCAGCACCGAGATCCTTCATGTCAAATTTGGAGGATAGCTGTGATTTCACCTCCTTGATAGCATCCATGTTATTTCCTACCAACAACATGTCATCAACATACAACACTACATAAATGAAGTGATTACCAACCTGCTTGGAATATACACAGTGATCAGCCCTTCTTCTTACAAATCCCAATCCAAGGATGTATGTGTCAAACTTTTGGTACCACATCCTGGGTGATTGCTTTAGACCATATAGTGACTTCTTTAGCTTACAAACCAGCTCTTTATTTCCCTTCACTACAAAGCCTTCTGGTTGCGTCATGTAAATTTCTTCTTCCAGATCCCCATGTAGGAATGTTGTCTTTACATCCATCTGTTCCACTTCAAGATCAAAAGCAGCAACAATAGATAAAAGAAATCTAATAGAAGTTAACTTAGCAACAGGAGAATAACTTTCACCAAAGTCAATTCCCTAAACTTGGGAATAACCTTTTGCTACTAACCGAGCTTTGTATTTCTCCACTTTACCTTGTGCATTAAAATTCTTCTTAAATAGTCATTTGCTACCAATAGATTTTCTTCCAGCTGGAAACTCAACTATATCCCATGCCTCATTCTTATCCAAGGCATCTATTTCTTCAACCATGGCCTTCTTCCAGAGTTTACTATCCTCTGAATTCACTGCTTCCCTAACAGTTATGGCATCATCATCAGTAATAGATAAAGCAAAATTGGAATGAAAATCAGGTGGACTATACCTTTCTGGTTGCCTTCTATTTCTCACTGATCTCCTCAATACTGGGGTATGAGGTTCTTCTTCTTCTTCTTATTCTTCTTCTTCTGCTTCCTCTTCTTCAGATGATTCAGATTTTGCATCATCCAACTCAATCTCTATTTTCTCAAGTTTGTCTTGCATTGGTAGGAATTGATGTTTGGACACATCTTTTACCTCTCTGAACACAACATCTCGACTGTAAACAATTTTCTTGGTTTCTAGGTTCCAAAGCTTATAACCTTTCACACCATCTTTATAACCAATAAATATACACTTTTCAGCCTTTTTATCCAGCTTAGTTCTATTTTCCTTTGGAACATGTACATAAGCATCACAACCAAACACTCTAAGATGTTGAAGAGAAGGTTTCTTTCCATACCATACCTCGTGTGGAGTTTTATCATCCAACACTGATGAAGGTGATCGATTGACCAGGTAACATGATGTACCCACTACCTCTACCCAAAATTCTTGTCCTAACCTGGCACCGCTGAGCATGCTCCTTGCTTTTTCCATCAGTGTCTTGTTCATCCTTTCTGCAACTCCATTCTGCTGAGGAGTGTATGGAGTAGTCTTCTGCCTTTCTATACCACACTTCTTACAGAATTCTTTGAATTCATTTCCATAGAATTCTCCACGATTATCTGTTCTCAATACCTTTATTTTCTTCTCTGACTGATTTTCTATCAGAGCCTTAAACTCTTTAAATTTATCAAATACCTCAGATTTCTTTCTAAGAAAATAAATCCATGTGTTCCTTGAAAAATCATCTATGAATGAAACATAATACATATATTTACCTAGGGATTGAAAAAGAATAGGTCCAAACACATCACTATGTATCAACTCTAAGATCCCCTTTGCTCTTGTAGCACCAGATGGGAATCTTAC
This sequence comes from Picea engelmannii, assembly GCA_009831015.1. Lineage (NCBI taxonomy): Eukaryota > Viridiplantae > Streptophyta > Pinopsida > Pinales > Pinaceae > Picea > Picea engelmannii. The sequence goes on along the minus strand of ML780849.1, from coordinate 963,944 downwards.
TCGATTTTGTTTACCATATATGCAATGTTCACAGAAATCAAAATCTAGAGTGCAATTAGACATACCTTCAACCATACCTTTACCATGTAGTGTTCGAAGGTCCTTTTCTCCAATATGCCCCAGTATTTGATGCCACAACATGGTCTTCTTTTCAGGGGCAATATTGTTTTTGTCTTCTTTATTTGTCTGCTCAAGGACAATAGAACTATTACACCCATTAGTATAAGTGCTTCCCAACAACTTGTACATAGTTCCATACCGAACTCCCCTCATCAACACCATTTCCCCTCGTACCATCTTGCAAGTGTTCTTTCCAAATATAGTATCCACTCCTGCATCATCCATCTTGCTTACAGATATTAGGCTCCTGGCTAGTTTTGGAATGTGCAAAACCCCAGGAAGTGTTCGAATCCTTCCATCTTTTAGCAACAACTTAACCCTTCCACGTCCCAATATTTTTGTTTTCGAGTCATCTCCTAGGAATACATCACCACCATCATATTTTTCATATTCAGAGAACCACTCCCTGTGAGGAGTCATACGGTATGACGCACCTGAGTCGATCAACCATACATCACGGTCTGCATGTGTACTTGTAGATGCCAAGTAAACATCACCTCCTTCTTCAATGGAGACTTTATCCTCTGTGAAAGAGGTATTATCAGATCCCTTTGGTTTTTCAACCTTCTTAGACTTGCAATCTTTCTTATAATTCCCTATTTTACCACACTTCCAGCATTTCCTCAAAGATTTTCCTAGAGACTTAGATCTACCTGTAGATTTAGATCTCCACCCCGAAGGCTTACCAGGGTTCCTGTCTTGGGTATGACCTCTTACAAATAAAGCATATGTGCTATGACTATCCATGCTTTTACGCCCCATCTCTTCAGATAACAAGGATGAAACTACATCCTCATACTTCAATGTAGATTGAGTGGTACTACCAATTGCTACAACCAGATTATCCCAAGAGTCTGGCAAAGAACATAACAAAGTAATACACTTATCTTCTTCTGC
>ML780849.1:945537-956704 GCA_009831015.1 Picea engelmannii | reverse complement strand
AAGCATTGGAGGTAGCTTGCATTGGGTTGAAGGTGACATCCAATGTTTCATTATAGGTCCTATTATTTAAACACAAATATTTAAATTTATTTGCATAACAAAGAATGTGTATTTCCAAGTGTACACCACTTGCTAATGTGAATATAAACCAGCTTGCAAACAAATATTCCTAAGGAAACATTACCGATTTTGGCAGCATTGCTCGCACTATTAGTCTCCTCTTTTTCTCTCATTGTGGGTCTCCTCTTTCGCACTGTGGGTATCCGGCTCTCTCCTCTTACAGTCACACTATGGCTGACTAGCTAGGGTATCCAGATATGTCCTCTTATCCTCACATTGTGGTTGACTAGCTAGGGTATTGGGCTCTGTCAACGCTCACCTCTTTCGCATTGTGGGTCTCCTCTTTCACACTGTGTCTCCTCTTTCACATTGTGGGTATCTTCTTTTGATCAAAATGTGGGTATTTGACTCTCTCCTATTACTGTCACACTCTCCTCTTACGGTCGCACTGTAGGCCAGCAAGTTTGGTTCTGTTCTAAGTTTGGTTATGTTTTGTTATTTCATATTAAACAATACAATATATATTATATTAATTATAAAAAATTATAATATAAATATATAAATTCTATATAATTTTGAAGGTGTTAGGCCTCTTCCTATGCACCACGGCCAGATCACCTCTCATTGACAGTCTGTGTATTGATCCCTTTTAGTTTTGGGTTTTTAGTATTTTCAATTGCACGCACCTTTCAATCTAGTCAAAGTTCAATTAATGTCTCTTGTTACTGTAGGGTTATAAAACCTCATGATCCCAATGCCCATATGCCTCCAACCTTGTGATCTAATGATCGTTGGGTGACAAGTGTCATAATGGGTGATGTCTAAGACTAGGGGCAGCTTTCAATTCAAGGCTAGGAATGACCAGGCCCACATCAAGTGAAGGAATAAAATGAATAAGTTGTACATGTGTTGTCCCATTCCATGTCAACAACAACGCATCCATTCACTGGGAACACTAAAACCGGACAAATCGATGACTCCACTAAATTAGGGTTTATGGTTTACATGATAAATTGATGATGGGAGAAAGTGGGTGTGTGAGTCAAATATGAGTCCAGAAACCCTCCCATATCGTTAAGGCATGTGAATAGTCTATCCATGTCAAATTTCAATGCATACATAAACATTTTGAAAAAATTTCAATGTTGGCCCCATTCACAGGTCATTGTTTCCGGTGTCTAATCCTAGTACAATTTCCTTGTAAAATTTGTATAAGATATTTGGAGAATGATAATTTTGAAGGTGTTATGCCTCTTCCTACACACCACAGCCAGATCACCTCTCATTGACAATCTATGTATTGATCCTTGTTAGTTTTGTGTTGTTATTATTTTCAATTGTATGCACTTGTGTTGTCCCATTCCATGTCAACAACAATGCATCCATTCACTGGGAACAAATCGATGACTCCACTAAATTAGGGTTTATGGTTTACATGATGAATTGATGATGGACATACCTACATCATTGGTATGATTAGGCGCAGTCGCGCAAAGCTCCTCTTGGTTTTGAGAATAGTTCATTATCTACTAAACAGGGGAAACCACGTGAAGGTGGAAGCTCTAATTATGCCCCCCCACCGCTCCCTCACATCACTCCTAATTTCCCCATATTACCTAATTTGAAATTCTAAAGAACATGTATCATATACTATATTATACAAAATAAAAACATATAAAGATCATATAAAAGATATAAACACATGCCTCTTCTTTTCAACAATTAAATATCAGTCATCTTCTTCTTCATCCATCTCAACATCTGTATCAGGATCTGGTTCAGAATCGATATTGGTGAAACGCTCATTCATATCAACATCATCATCAACGTCATTTTCGCTAATATAGTTATCGATATCGTCAATGAGATCGTCGTCTCCTACATTTGGATGATCAACTTCTTCAACTTCTTTGTCTAACACATCGACTACATGAGCCACCTGCTCCTGATATTCATAATCATGATCTTCTTACTCGTTATTATCTTCATCCTCATCTACATGATTATACTTTATTGGTCTTCATCTTGGATCATATCTAACAACATATGACCAACCTGCTTTACCAGGTACCTCTGAGTAAAATACTTGCTCACATTGGCTTGGAAGAACATAAGGCTCTGTACCTGGTTCAAATGCCCTTGTATTAACCATGCTAAATCCATTATCATACTCAATAACAGTTCTTTCAGGATCATGTTCATGCATTCGTAGCCTGTACCATTTAACCTCAAACAAAACTATTTTAAAGCAATTAAAATCACACTCAATTATATCCTCGAAATGCCCATAGTACATATTCTCAGTTTCTTCCGAATTTATGTCACTTCTAGAGGAAATGTTGGTGACCTTAAACACTGCAGTTATCCCACAATCCGAGGTGTTCATCTTATCATTCAACATTTTGATACGAAATTTACGACCATTACACCACATAGCCTTGTTATGTTTCAACTACAACATGGACAACAAGTAAAAAATACATTTCCAATTTATAAACCTCATATAGGAGTTAGTAATTATATATTTCAAAAATTAAACAAACCAAATACATTGAAAATTTTGAAAAAAAACTAGGAAAATGTGGGTAAAAAAATGTACTTGCCTGTTTATCTTTTAAACCAAAGGCTAAATCAACTTCCCTTGATGTAAGATCAAGAAATTGATCTTGATGACGATCCGTTTTTTTAATCATCTTACTCACCCCTTCCCATGATAACCTACCAAAGTATTCTTCAGTATATTCTATCCAATGCTCCATCCAATCAAGGTTGTTTGCAATGTATAAATGTAAAGCATCCCACTCTCGAGCAACTATATGATAGCATAACAATTTAATATCATTAATTAGCTATTGTTAATAAACTAATAATTTAATAAATGTGTAATATATTAAATCTATGTCAACATCTAATAATTACCTTTCATAGTCCTCATGTTACCTTTCCCCAATAGGACCTCCCCTTCAATTTTGTTGATGGAGTCGAGATTCCAAATGCGAGGCACATTCATATTTATGCTAATTTAGGTAGATATTGATTAATATACACCATGCATTGATATACCATATATCCCTCAACCATAGAACCCTCTGGACGTGCTCTTTGTCTAACAAAAGCCTTCAGTGACTTCAACTGCCTCTCTACCATCCACATTGACCTTGTTGTTGTGGGTGGGAAATCCCTCCTATGGACTAGCACTAAGGGTTTTATCATGCATGTAGAAATGACCTAAAGATTCTTACTTTTTACCATCATACCATGCCTAGACCCCCATTACTCATATGTAAATACAAGGCTCAAGAGATTAAGTTGACGTACCTTATTCTTCGTGTTTGATGTCGATCCCTTTTCACACTTGGTCGTTCTTTGACTGCAACTCTCCTCCCAATGTTGACTTGCATTCACTAAAGACAAATAAATAACTCTGCATGCATTTGATCTATGAACGAATGGGTTAGAGATTTAATCAATCATACAATCAATATTTCAATAATGACAATCTCATATGACAGGACGGCAAAAGAAATTATTTTATTAACTTCATAATGATACCTTACAATAATAAAGTCGGCTACTGCTCCTCGATCTTGGTCCTGGGCTCTTCTTCCACTGTCTTCCAACTGATTTGCTCTATACTTCTCTTTGCACAAGGATGGCTAAAGGTTGGGACAAAGGGAGTGCTCAATCGAGTATAGTTTCTTTACTATGATTCTCCTCTTCCAAATGGGACCCCTACCCCTTCTTTTATAGGTTAGAAGGAGCTAGGTATTTGGTCGAATGTCCGGCCATTCATGGTCGAAAGGTTTAGTTAACTTACCCAAATATGTGTGTTTTGTCAACAACTTTCCTTTTTTCGTGCTTTTGTAGGTACACACTGGTTGTCTTGGGTCAGCTAGTGTGTACACGCATGCAGTAATAGATCAGGGCATGTGGGCCTTTATAAAAGGGGTTTTTAAGAAGAGTTGTTCAGCAGTGTTTTGGCAAAGAAGGAATCTGAGATTGTCTGATGCCAGGTAAGCATGTCCGGTGCAAATTAGGGTTATAACACTTGTGTGTACTGGTCCACATAATTCAATCTCCTCAACTTGGTGTATGAGGTAGTGTTCTTGTGCATTGAAAAATGTTAGAGGTAGATACTGTTGCATTTGACAAATTAGTCGGGGAATTTCTCTCTTCCAATACCTTATATCTTCTTTATGGATTTCTTTTGATGATCGCCACCTACAAATGCCGATGCAATAAAATAATATCAAGGCATACATAAATTTTCATATAAAACATAATATATCAATAAGTTCCACTACAAATCACATAAGAAGTACATTTTCCTTATAAAACAATACTTACCTCATGTATTTTCCAAGTACATAAATAATTTGTTTTCTGTTGTTGTCAAAATCATCTGGGAGAGATAAAGGTAGAACATATTGTAACAAAAAACAAATAATTATTATTTGTTTCCAAAAAATGTGTACCAATAAGGAAATATATTATAACCTACTAATTACCTTAATGAATGTATGCCAGTCATGTGTTTTAACCCCACCAAAATCACCTTTTTGCGTTAACATATTTTGAATGTTCAACGAAAACCCCATCGGAAACCTAATTTTTCAAATGACCTCTTTTACAATATTGTTTTGTTTCTCTGTCAATAACCAAGGAAGACTAGTATTCTATTCACGACCATCGCCATTAGAATTAATAATAACACTTTGCAATGCGTGAATAGCTTCCTGGATGTCACAACAAATCTTTCCAATTCTCTCTTTGTCAGTCCTTCCATCTAATATTCGCCATAACAATTCTGTTATGTTCTTCCTGATATGCATTGTATCAAATAGATGAACTATTTGTAGGTGCTCGTAGTATGGAAATCTACTGAATTGCATCAAGTAACTTTTCATTCCTCGTGGAAGCCCATTCGTGCCTTAACGAAATTCATGAAACATCAACAAATTGAAATTAACACTAATTAATGGGACAAAATGAAATTAATATTGATGAAATTAACCAAAGATTTATATAATATGTCATACATAAATAATTTGTGTACCTTGACGATTTCTAATATATTCCAACTTCCATAGGCGAGGTGTCATTCTTCGTGGTGTTTTTCCATTTTATTCTTTACCATTGAATTTTGCTTTGTCTGTAGTTCGATAACTATGGTTCTTAGGCAGAAAGTGCCTATACTCATCAAACACTTCCTTTCCTAAACTCCTCGAATGACGAGATTTTATCCTTAGACCACAAACTGGACATGCAAATTTACCCTTTGTTTGAAGACCTACAAGATATATGAATTAATGTAGCGTCAAATTAGAGTTACAATTTAAAATAATGCATGATATTTTCAATAAATGTATATAATATTAAATCACAAAATAAAGTAACAATATACCACAAAAATGTGTTAACCCAGGAGCATCATGAATTGTCCATGATAGTATTCCATGGAATTGAAATCGTTTTTTCCCTATTGGTCTAGAGATGTTATACATAGTGACGCAATCCCATGACTTCAAAAACTCATCGATAAGAGGCTCAATATATACGTTCACATCTTTAACCTGGTACCTACCTAATTGGTTCAACATATTGCATGATTAATTATACTTATCTAGATTTCGTTATATATAAAAGAAATAATTACCATGCACGAAACAAAGAAATGAAATATTTTTTCATACTTTAAAGCAAATAAAAGATAATTAAATACCTGGAACAATCATTGCCAACATTTTGTGCTCTCTCTTGATCGACATACAAGGAGGAAGTTTATTGTTTATAACAAAAATAGGCCACACTGAGTACGTAGAACGAAGCTCTCCAAATGGATTGACACCATCAGCTACCAACGAAAGTCTAACATTACGAGGTTCTTCTTTAAAAATTGGCCACTTTTCTTCGATGTACTTTAATGCAGAACCATCTGTAGGCATTTGAAGAACATCGTCTCGACTTATGTTCTTTACATGGAAATCCATAAACTATGCTATACTTTCGCACCTAAACAACCGCTAGAAACATGGAATTATCATAATATAACGAAGAACTTTGTGAGGCACCTTCTTTGACGCTTTATCAGTTCGATATCTACTTATTTGACATTGTGGGCATTCATTTTCTAATGCATATTGTCCATAATATATGATATGATCAATAGGACATGCATCAATAGCATGATAGTCCATTCCAATTTATTTCATAATCACAGATATTTCTCGATATGTGTGTGGAAAAATATTTGGCGTAATAGAACTTCACCTAACAATCTACAAAATTCTAAACAATAAGTCAATGTAAACAATATTAATCATCAATATCGCATCCAATATACTAATTTACAAATGATAAAACAATAGCAATATAGGAAAAATTGAACATTTTAAGTATTTGTGAACATGCAGGCATAAATAATTAACAAATTAAATACCTTAGTATCTGTGTGAGGCATGTGTTTGATAAACCATTCAAAACCTTATGGTTCACCAAAAACAATATAGCAGATAAAAGATTTGTTGTTGAGCCTTCATAAAGAGGTTGACGTAACTTCTCGAGTAGAGGATCAACATCATGAATATCATCCTGGTTGTCCTCATCCATTGGAGAAAATGTGTCTTGGATCAATCTATGTATCCCATATTCCTGATTTGAATCACTAACGTTATCTCCATCCATATCATCATTAATAACTTGATCAGCAACTTCAATATTCTGATCTCAAAGTTCATCACCCTGTAAAGGAGTATTTTTGCTAGCACTTGGCAAATAAATCTCTGGAGGTCGACATTTTGGGGGCATCGTCTATATATTTAAAAACAATGTAGAAAAGTTAGTGTGTATATAAAATATAAAAATCCCGATAAGAAATATTACTAAAATTCATGACATGATGATTATTACAGAAAAAACATTAACTATTGAATCCTTTTACCAAGGGATGATATTCATAACCCCCTTCGGCATGCCCCTTCTCCCTACAATGTCTTTTAGTTGTTGTTATTAAAATTATTTTTCTTTGCAAGCCTCTACAATCATAGCAAGGGAAATAACATTTTCCATCGCCCCTCACCTCTAATGTCGTTCTTAATCGAGCAAGCTTCCTGTCATTTTTGTTCATAGTGACAAATCCTTGTCCTGACAAGTAATTGTCTTACCTACACCATACCAAACAATAAGTTGTCAATATTTTATATTTTAGATACTCCTTCATGATATTTTAGCTAGTCCTTTCGATTATGATATGTTTATTTACAGTGACCTACAATCCTCACAATTATTCCTTCTAAGACATTTTGACATGATTTTTTTTTTTTTATCGATTAACTATTAAGATCGATATGCTTCAATTTGTACTTTAGAGTAGTGTGTACTGAATCACCATGGAAAATAATTACACACCATTTAACGAAAGTGGTAAAAAAATCTCAAACTTGAATTACTCAACACCATACACTAGCCTCTAAGTTCTTGTGTAGACAACTTACAATACTTCTTCAGGAAATATTTTTCTTGACATTTCACATGAATTTCCATAGAATATACTAACTAGATCCAAAAACCAAAGACATGAAATATGGTACTGCACATATAATATATTATCAAGGAAAAAACAATCTACATGAAATTTCGACATTTGAACAAAAATTTACAAGTTAAATGAGTACATCAATAAAAAAAACATACTAACCTTGCAAGTTCAAAATCTGAGCTATGTAAATTGAGAATTGGATTTGTTCAATCGGTGGGTGACGGAAAAAATAAAAAACCCAAACAAAAGCCATGAACAGTGTCGCAACTATAGCAATTGTGTCGCAAAGTCTCTTAAAGTCAAGTATATATAGATCAACTAGTCAACTAGCCATTAGCAGATGTTGTTTGAGATAGGAAAAATTATCGTGGCAATAGAGACGAAATTTCGTGGCAATTGAGATGAAAATCTCGACCAAGTTAAAAAACTTATTCGTGGCTATATCGACGAACTTTCGTGGCAATTGAGACGAAAACCCCACCCTATTTAAAAAAAACATGAAAATAATGGAAACGTGGAAACGTGGAAAAATTTTGTGGAATAATTCGCCCATATGTAGTAGTGTGTAAATACAAAGGGTAATAGATCACCATCTTCAACTAGTATATTATCCAAAGGGTAATAGAACATTATCTTCAACTAAATGCTTGTGTAAATACAAAGGGTAATAGATCATTAACAAGGGTCTTTCAAAGGGTATATACTCTTATCCAATACATATGGGTTTTGCTTACTCTAATTAAGAGAGAGATAAAGCAATGGAATCGGCTTCATATCTTACCCGTATGAGCTATGTGAATATTACATTATAGTTAAGAGTGTAGAGTCTCAATCTAAGGTATAGGCAACTAATCACAAGTATGAAGATGCAAGTTCAAATTGCATTTCTGCTATGAGATTTTTGTTGTGTTCTTATCAGTTTTCTTGGGTATCGTTAATTATGTTTTATTTCTGAGTCTTCATACTTTTAAGCCCTTCTTTGTTGAAAATGGAAGCTAGCTTGACTTATGAGAAATCGTAATTGGTATCTCAGTCCATGGCATTGGAGTTAGACATTTGGATTTAAATTTGTTATTTCTTATCATTCTATAAATGAGACATTGACATGAAATGTTCACTGCTTGTGTCTTTTTGTTACAGTGCAAAGTATTGTAACATATTTTAGTTGTGGGAATAATTGCAGTGGACATTTTCCCTGTGTTTCAAGGTTTATTTCTATCTGTTGTAAGTGATATTTTGTAGATTTTAAAATTGTTCTTTCTTCTAGCTTTGTAAATGAGGCTTTGACATGAAATATTGATGTATTTTATCAGTTTCGCTATCAATGCAAAGTGATTATTATATATTTCGGTGTATCTATTCTGGAGGTTGAGGGAATGACTACAGTGAATATACTACCTATGTTTCACTGTTAAGTGTTATATTAATGCAGATTTTCCATAACATATTACATTGTAATATGTTATAACATATGTACTGATATTAAAATTGAAAACAGATATTATCTGAATTATAACATATACATAAATATTAAAACATATGTACAGATGTTATACATATGCGCAGATATTAAAATTGAAAACAAACTATAAAATGTAAACTGTGAAATGTATTTAAAATTGTTCTTTCTTCTAACTTTGTAAATGAGGCTTTGACATGAAATATTGCTCTGTCTTTTATCAATTTTGTTATCAATGCAAAGTGATTGTTACATATTTCAATGTATATGTTCTGGAGGTTGAGGGAATGACTTCAATGAATATATTTCCTATGTTTCAAAGTTTGTTTATATTTATAATAGTTTTATAATAGATACCATTGTTTTTGGGTTTTCTAGTAGCCTTGTCACACCTCGAGAATCAATCTTTCATAAAGTTTGACTTCTGCAAGTTCTTGGAAAATACAATGCACCAACAGCTTTTAGATTTTAGGGGTACCAGGTCATTCATGTACCAGTCTCACTTAATCCATATGTTAATCCATCAAAACTACTCACATCTGGGTTATTTTAAGTCTAGGATGGTGAATGACCAGCCAGCATGTTGCTCTCCCAACCATTGAGTGGTTGCCTATGGTAAGAGAACATGTCACCAGTGAAGGTTTTTTGCAGTATGTAAACTCTTTTATGTCTATATTAGACTTTATTATCCACAATGAAGTATTCATTATAATTATTCATTTAGTCAAAGGATCACTACAATTGCAAAACAACACCAGAGTGGGAGACTGGTTCCTTTTTTAGCAGTTTACTATGATAAGAGTCTATGGTTTTGAAGAAGAGCCATATCAAAAGTGAGTGTTGAATTTGGTTGTTCTAGAGACTGGAAAAAGTGAAATTCAGTCAATTGTTGACTACAAATCCAACCATATTACATTAAATGTTGATAAGATGAATTTCAAGGACAAACCAAATCTGCACAAGTAGGTCACTCATGTCTTACACATAGATGTGACCAATACTCATGACAATATGAAGAATATGAAATAGGCATTAATCAAAGTGGAGAAATAGTTGAGGCAGGATAAAGTGGTTACTATAGCAAGGAATTCCATAATCAACAATCTGTAAAATAATATTTATAACTTATGATACTCTAATATTACATATGTAAAAATGGATTTATAAATTGAATTCCTGAAGATTTGAAATTTTTATAAAATACAAAACGTTTGAAATAAAAAGTTGGACAGTTTGAAATTTTTATGAATTTTTTATAAAATACAAAATGTTTGAAATGACTGTGACTTGGCCGCGGGGGCCAGCCATGTGGCCAAGCTGTGGGAATGCCCACAGCTTAGTCATAGGGTTGGACCCCCGCGGCTAAGTCATAGCCAATTTTAATAAGAGATTATCTATGCACAGAAAATAAGGGAATTTGAATCTAAATCTTTAACACCAAAGTGAAAGACAGTCAATTCGGCTCCTAACAGACTGCTCAGGCACAGACTAATCACTTAAATGCTTACTCTATTCTTAATATTTGATTGTTAAATGTCTATATCAAATTTAAATACTTAATATTTGATTGTTAAATGTCTATATCAAATTCACTAAATCCATATTATTTATAAATTATTTATTAATGTCTATGTCAAATTCACATTTTTAAGTAAATCCATATTGTTTATAAATTTATTGTTTGTGTGTATAATTTGAACATATAAACATGTAATTTTTAAATTGTCTTCCTATTTTATTTTTAAATTTATTAAAAAAAAAAATTAAATCTATATGTTTTAAAAATATTCCATTGTATGTATATTTCACAAATATTCCATTACAAATTATAAGATAGGCAGTAATGTACAACAATTATATGTATATATTTGTTGGGCACACAAATGATCAAATGAATATGTATATTTGTTGGGCACTCAAATTATCAAATGATTTTGTATATGTAGAAATCTAATTGACCAAGAATCACTCAGTGTTAGTTTTAGTTGTTTAAATTGTAATTTTGAATGATAGATTCAGAGCAATGTAATTAATCTAATATTGCAATTTGCAATGCAATAGTTGAACTTAGATGTATAATTTGTTTTTAGTGACAGTAAATGTTGTATAAT
>ML780849.1:906655-945487 GCA_009831015.1 Picea engelmannii | reverse complement strand
TATATATATATATAAGAACAGATTTATAGAAATAGAAATAGAAGAATAAATTTATTTGTATTATATTTACAAGAAATATTATTTATTAAAAAAAGAAAGATGATTTTCGTTGGATAATATTTTCATATAACCAAGATATTGAAATCTATTTCTATGCATAAATTTATTTGAATTAAACCACTTAATAAATTGTATGGTTGCACAATAGACCAGAATTGTTACCAGTCAAAAAATATTGGCTTTAAATCTAAACTAGACCAGAACAAATGCGCACATAACAAATCTAAAATCTAAATACTAATTAACAAATCTAAAATAAACATAAATATAAATGTTACACAGTCTCAAGAAATTAATACTAATTAACAAATCTAAAACTAACATAAATATAAAAATATACTTTGTAATTAAATACTAATTAACAAATATAAAATTAACATAAATATTACATGGTACCATGAAATTAATACTAATTAACAAATCTAAAATTAACATAAATTTAAAAATATAAATGTTACACGGTAGCAAGAAATTGTTATTCATAAAAAGTAATAATTCGGGAAAACCCCAAAAGGGAATGAATTTGATCGAAGAGTTTGTAGTGACACCTAGAATGTGACTTCGCCACGGGGGGGCAGCCCTGTGGCCAAGTCGTGGGCACGCCCACGACGTGGCCACAGGGTTGGCCCTCTGTGTCCAAGTCACAGTCTACGGGTTGTGACTTGGCCGCAGGGGGCCAAGTTGTGGGCACGCCAACGGATTGGCCACAGGGTTGCCCCCCCGCGGCCAAGTCACAGTGGAAATACGAAATATAATTCAATTAAAATTAAAAATTACAAAATTTAAAACTTAAGTTTAGGCTTACCTGCAACTCTGACCGCCTGCATGACTACTCGCCAACACGACCACGCCAAACACGTCCGCACCAAGAGATCACTCACACTCGCCAAGAGCTCACTCACTATCACTCACTGACACTCGCCAAGAACCCACTCACACTCGCCAAGAGCTCAAAAAAGTGTAACAGTCATGATGTGCATTAAATATATAAACATGTTTTCAGCCGAAACACTTTTTCGGCTGAAATATCTTTTTGGTCAGAATATCTTTCAGTCGAAAAGAGGTTACCGGATGAAAAAAATTCATCAGGCTAAAATTCAACTCGAAAATCGAGGTCATCATCACTGTATCGTTCGATTTGACATTCAAAGGTTTGGCCGAAACATATTTTGGCCGAAAAAAAAAAGATCTTTCGACCAAAAAAAAAGATCTTTTGGTCGAAAAAATGTCTTTCTGAATTTTGGAGATCTGATTGTCATGAAAGTGTTACCCACCTCCATGAATTTACCCAAATATCAATCACAGAATTACCCAAACCACAAATCAATAACAAGTTAACTATATTTATCTAGACTATACCTATGTAATGGAGAATGACTATGAAACTACAACACTATCAAAACATACTAAGTCAAGAGTCAAGAAATTTAAATAAGAATGTCAATTGATCTCCATTAAATGTCTCATCACCTATAGCCCAATTATCCCATATTGGTGCCCATATGAATGATCTAATATTCCATCATATGTTGCCCCTAGTTATCCCCCTCTTGGTTTCCAATTGATATCATTTGAAACCCTCAATTACCCCCTCTAGTGGTTGAATAATTTATAAAATATCTCATCATTCATAGCCCCCAATTACCCCCCTCCCATTGCTTGAATGATCCCTCTTAACATTGCATGGGTCCCTCAAATGAAACTAGTATTTATAGTCCTCATGAGATGGCATGATAACTCATCACATGGGTGATTACAACAAGCATTGAAAGCCGCAACACTTTTTTGAGGCTTTACTCGACTTTCAACATTAATAAGGCTTTGTATGTACATGGCTCTTTGGCTCCAAGTAATACATACAGGTCTAATTTAGGTGGTATAAGTTTGATGGAAGTATTATTCTGTCCTTGACCCAGAATTATAAGTCTTGATAAACATTCCCTCATGGGTATGGGCTTCCATAAAGTACTTATTGTCACTAGCTCTCCAACTTTATTTGTATCAAATCACTCGTTCTCATAGCAAATTGCATAACCATAGCTTATGTCAATATGCATTCATTGTTAAAACATCATATTTCATTAATCAAATAGTAATTAATAACACAATTATTCAATTTTACACAATCATGTAATAGTATCCATCAACACATTTTCTCCCTTATCAATTTTGCATATCCATTCAGCAAATACATTCTTTCAATAATCCATCTTTCATCCTTTCAATGGTACACTATTATTCACTATCCCTAATTCATAGTTCATTTATTCAACAATTCATTTGGAATAACCAATTTCCTCATTAATCATCATTTAGGTGATATACATCTAATTTGAATTCTCATATAGCCAATTGTATACAAAGCATAGATCAGTGACCAACATTATTAAAATTATAAAGCTTTATTAGAATCATAAAGTTGCATTTGAACATTCATAACCAACAAAAGTCATTAAGCATCATCATTAAAACAACATCTAGGTATACGTATTTTTGTATAACCAAACAAAATAATACTCATAAATACTTATAAATTCACATATCCCTCAAAAGTCATAAGATCTCAATAGATCCAAAATGCACAAGTACTAGTCAACTAAAAACAGTGGTTGTTACATATACTTTTTCGGAACATTCATCAAAGCTATTAACATATTTTAAAAATAAAAAATAAAAAATAAAAATATTTGAATAAGTGAAATAATAAGAGGTAGGTGTGTGTTGGGTTATGGTCTAAAACCAAGTTGGAGTTATAAACTTGTGCAAAGCTATTAACATATTTTAAAAATAAAAATAAAAAATCAAAATATTTGAATAACTGAAATAATAAGAGGTAGGTGTATGTTGGGTTATGGTCTAAAACCAAGTTGGAGTTATAAACTTGTGCAAAGCTATTAACATATTTTAAAAATTAAAATAAAAAATAAAAATATTTGAATAAGTGAAATAATAAGAGGTAGGTATATGTTGGGTTATGGTCTAAAACCAGTTGGAGTTATAAACTTGTGCAAAGCTATCAACATATTTTAAAAATAAAAATAAAAAATAAAAATATTTGAATAAGTGAAATAATAAGAGGTAGGTGTATGTTGGGTTATGGTCTAAAACCAAGTTGGAGTTATAAACTTGTACAAAGCTATTAACATATTGTAAAAATTAAAATAAAAAATAAAAATATTTGAATAAGTGAAATAATAAGAGGTAGGTGTATGTTGGGTTATAGTCTAAAACCAAGTTGGAGTTATAAATTTGTGTAAAGAAACTCTTTTAGCCTTAGTTAAATGCAGATTGCATCAGTTGAAGAAAAGAGTGACGCCGTTGTCGGGGATCGAACCCGGGTCACCTGTGTGACAGGCGGGAATACTCACCACTATACTACAACGACATGGACGCTAGATGGTTTAGAAGCATAGTCTAGTTCGTTACTAAGGGCGGCTTGCTTTGTTTGTGAAATATTTGTACATTCTTCAGACTCAGCTACAGAGACACAATATGAGATTCTTTTTCAAAAGCAATATACATAAACCTTCAACCAATCTCAAAACCTAAATCGAAAATAGAAGCTCGTCGTTGCTGGGGTGACAGGAAGAATACTCACCACTTGTCCATACAAAATTTAGAAATCTTGTTCAATAAATCAGAAAGAAATAGGACGAGATGAAGCAATTGAGATTCGTTATTAAGGGCGGCAAATATTGTACAATTCAGATTCAGACTCAACTACAGAGACATAAACCTTCAACCAAGCTCAAAACCTACTCAACTACAGAGACATAAACCTTCAACCAAGCTCAAAACCTAAATCAAAAAGGTAAAAGAAACAATTTTGATGCACCAGCCGGGAATCGAACCCGGGTCTATACCGTGGCAGGGTACTATTCTACCACTAGACCACTGGTGCAAGGATAGCAAAGCATTCATTTCGTTTACTCCTCAATTTTGTGTATATGCAACATATATACTACATCTTCCCTTCCTAGTTCCACTCTTGTAACCACATGTCACTAGATTGTTGAGCATCCTCCTAATGTTCAATGCCATAATAAAGAAGAAATTTGGCATATGCTAAAACCTTGATTGTTTTATTGAATTGTTACTTATCAATTAAAACATCTCAGTGAGAAAAAAAAATTACCTGAATCTTAAAGCAGCCGGGTATGTTGCTAGAGTAGGTAGCACCTAAAATCATGAAATACTCCCAATAGCCTTGACTTCTTAATGAAAGCTCACAAACAAGTTCTTGCTACATGTTTGCTCTGTGTGGTCACACTTGTGCTTGCGCTTGCCATTATGTTAACTTTTTAATCAAAGGTTTTTGGACTTAAGTGTATTATTTTGAGTGTAAATAAAGTAGCCTCCATTGGGAAGGTTTTGGAAAGTATACATCTTTTAGGAGCTTCATTTCATTACTTTACATGGTGAGCAGTGAATGAATATGAATAGGATTGAAATATTATTTCAATTTTAGTACACTCTAAATGAATAAAAAGAATGTACCCTTTAGTAGAATGATCCATACAATATTGCTACATATAGAATACACTTTAACAATAAGGTTTTGGCACTAAATGATCCATAACTTTTTTGGCACTAAATGATCCATAACCAAGGAAGAAGTAGGCATGTACTTCAACAACATTAAGTGCCACCCTCAACTTATTCATCATTTGCAAAATGAAAATAACTCTTTAATCTTAGAATGCCTCTGAGAATTGTTTTTGCATCTTATACATTAAGATGCATTGCCTCTAAAAAAGGAAAAACCTTTTTTAATCCCTTTTTATGGAGAGTAGATTGAATTTATTATCAAGTGGATCTGATACCTAAGTTTTATTTGGAAGGAAATTCTTTTGTAACGTAAGTTTGTGTGAAATAAAAGTTTTATATGCTATTTTTTTCCAATACTAATTTGTATGCTTGGTTTTTTTCGTGTGAAATATATAAAACCAAAAATCTTTTTGTGTCAAATTTGTATGTATATTGGCAAGTTTTATTTGTTAACTTTGTATGGATACATTTATGGAGGGAGTATAGGACCGAGAGTATATGGTATTGTAGAACATGCAAATGTAAGAAACTCAGAAGTTACAAGTACTCAAGGTAAGCTCCTCTACATTTTTATGCCATTTTTATTTACTATTTTTTAGGTATGCAATGTGTATGATTGTGGTATGCATATCATTATTCTACTATTAAGGTAGTTGTAAGTTTTAATGGGCACACGAGAATCACCTTATCTCACCGTCGAAGGATTCACCTCTCCAAGAAGGCCCTTCTTTCTTTCATCCCCCCCCACAATGCCCAACCAATCCTAGTCATGAGGCAAAGCATCTATCTCACTAGCGAAAGTCTAGTAAGTGAGTGGCTTGCTTGTTTCCTTGATAAAACTATGAGGCTAAGCTTCAGGACTAGGTATGATGCTAGATCTTCCAAGGGATTTATTTTCAAGTCAAGTAAAAAACTTTATTACCTCTATAAGGGTATTGAGGGAGGAGAAAAGAAAGGGATTTTTTTCTTGCTATTTCATGTGAGAAATTCAATCCCTAAACAACCTTTTACCAATGATGTTTATGTGGGTCTTTTTGAGCTCTTAATGTGGCTTTACGAGAATGTCATGAACATCCATAGCCTTAGATATCTTTCTTTTGAAGATTCCTTTCCCACCATAATTTTATGCCAGCTCTCCTTAGTTTTAGATTTTTTAAAATGCATCTCTTGATGGTTTTGGATTTCTATTTAAGGTTGTTTCTATGTTTTAAATTTTGGTTTATGCTATGTAATTATGATGGAAAGGGTGAACATTGTGGGACCTATTTTGGTTAAGTGTTTTGTTATGAATAGAAATACAATATATTTATGAGGGTAAACTATATAGGCTATGTTTTTGGTTTGAAGTTGAAATTCATGTAAACTTTTTGGATGCACCTTTACCTCTCATAAATGAAAGTCTTTATCATATAAATGCGTTTTATAAAAAATGATATAACAGAGAAGCTAACGTGCCAGAGAAATGGGGGCATGATGCCACCCAAATGGAAGGGAGTATAAGTACCGTGGAAGTAATTATATAATAAATATTTGCTTAAGAGACGGAAATATTCATATAATAATAATCTACATTAATCTCAAGATTAACATAGTGGGTGTATTTAATGGAATGATTTATGAAAGAATTGTCTCAAGTTTCTTGGTATTGTGGGCATGGTTCAATTTGTTTCCTTCCTTTGATTTATTTGTTATTTGCTATTTTTATGGTTTTGTCTAGATTTTTCACTATCATAGAAAGTTTTGAAAGTTGGGGGCATAGAGGGCTATAAATTAAGTTTTTCAAGGATTTCCTATGTAATGTAACAACATGGAAACAAAGAAGATAGAAACATCTACTCTAGAAATTGATGCTTTAAGGACTAGAAATGGTTCTATACATTGAACTTTGGATTATTTGTAAAATACAATGGAAACTATTCTACAAAATCAAAGTAGCTCAAACTTATAACAATCAAACAAGGTACTCCAATAGTAGGAAAGGAATTTCACCAGCACTAAGTTGATCATAGGAAGCTTTCGTGAAGTATTGCTTGAGTTTTGAACCTTCCCTATCACTTATTTGTTTTACCTTATTTGGAAGGAAAGTTGAAACAAAGAACAAGCATGAGGTTGTATATTTACAACTTTTGGGACTATTTGGTTAGGGTGCATTTGACATTTGATGGATATCCAATATCTACCTGTCTTTCAAGCTTCTTTGATACTTGAAAGTTGTGTTCACAATTTGTTAAGGAAATGATTATTTTGATGGTTGAGACTACCTAGTTTGTAGTGGATATGCATATGGAGTCCATTACCTTACATGTGTGACTTCCAAGCTTTCATTGCATATTCTAAGTCAACTATTTCTTGATCTTGTCATTAGGAATTTTAAACTTCTATGTCTATATGTGCAATATGTCGTTTCAAAGTATTGTTTCCATGATAATCATGATCCAACTTCTCACACTCATTGTAACCCTTAAGCCTCTCCAAGTTGCTCCCACTTGAAGTCACAATGTAAAATTCTACCCTCGGATGAGGTGAGGAATAGGCAATATCAATAATTTTAGCTTAGCTTTCTCTTTTGCAACCACATTAGATCTGTGATAATATCTTGTGAAATCCAAGCCAAATTTCTAATCAATAATAAATATGTGGCCAAGAACAAAAACATAAATCATGAAGTTCAAAGGTGCTCAAAGATCTTAAAGTTCCAGAATAATCATTGAAATATTTTGTAGCCAATGGTTGATATTTGACTACATTTAACAATATTCTAAACATAAAAGACTGTCAATTGAAAATGAGGATACAATTTATTCTTTACAAAGTAAACTACCAAATGGAACATGATGAATAATTAATTTACAAGGATTTATAAAGTTAAAATAGGGACCCTTAATTTTATTTTGAGTTGGCAAGATTAGGGATTATTAGGCACCTATATTCACACAGTGGCTTGGGAATGTAATATTCCAAATATAAAAAGTATGCAGAACATAAATAAATAGCTAGAAATGGCATATGAACAACAATATAACCATAACAACACCCTGATAATACCAAAATGATAACAAAATAAAACCAAAAATAACACTTTGATTACCAAGAGCAATGTTCACTTGCCTCTTCGAGGGGGAACCCTCCAGTAAAGCAGAGCTCTATTACAATAATATCCAAGACAAAAGTTCCCATACCCTCGCGTCTTATTTATACTAAATATGTCTATCAAAAGAACCATCTATAGGAAGATCCTTTTAGAAGCAGAAGCTTCTATTAGGTCTTTGTACATTGGACTTATTCTTCGTTATTGCTAAGCCTTATTAATATTGACATCTATTACATGGAAATATATTATTCTACCTACATGAGGGGTTAGGTCCCTAACATGTCCTCCCCTTAAAAACAACCTTGTCCTCAAGGCTTGAGATGGAGAAATTGTTGCAGAATGGTAGTTGGTTCCCAAGTGGCATATTTTGGAGTTGTATCTTTCCACTGGACTAACACTTCCTTGATGGTGCACTGATGCAGTCGACGCTCACATTGGTCCAAAACTGCTTGTGGTTGTAGCCAAATGGAGCCTTCTTCGTCCAACTCAGGAAGGTTGGTTTGAGTTTGGCACTTAGTTCCAATCACCTTCTTTAAGAAGGAAACATGAAAAACAATATGGAGCTTAGAATGACTGGGAAAAGCTAATTGATAGGCCACCTGTCCCACAGGCCTGAGAACGGTATAAGGACCATAAAATTTGGGTGCCAGTTTCTGACAATGGTTATCCTTGAGGGAAGTTTTCTTGTAAGGTTGCAGTCGAAGAAACACCTGATCCCCTTCTGCAAATTGACGTTCAGAGTGACCTTGATTTGCTTGTTGTTTCATGTGATTCTGGGCCATGACCAAATTCTCTTTGAGGGACCAGAGAATAGCTTGTCGAACTATAAGTGTTTGTTCAACTGCCTGGACCTTCAAGACACCTGGAAAATATGAGAGGACTGAAGGTGGATTTTGTCCATATACCGCTTCAAAAGGACTCATGCGTGTAGAAGTATGGTATGAAGTGTTGTACCACCATTCAACTAGTGGTAACCATTGAGCCCATTGATTCTTCCTTTCCGCTGCAAAACAACTCAAATATGTTTCCAAACATTTGTTGACAACTTCAGTTTGAACATCAATCTGGGAATGATAATTTGTGCTGAGATGCAATTGGGTGCCTTGTAGCTTGAATAGTTCTTGCCAAAAATTGATGGTGAAATTTGTGTCGCGATCAGAAACAATAGAATGTGGCATACCATGAAGCTTGAAGACTTGATCCATGAAAAGTCGAGCCACAGTAGATGTTGTAAATGGGTGTTGAAGATCACAGAAATTAGCATACTTGGAAAGACAATCAACTACCACCATGATGATTGATTTATTTCTCGATTTAGGTAAGCTGGTAATTAAATCCATAGAGATATCTCGGGTAGAATCGGAAGCGGTTGTGGTGTGCCAGGAGATTTGAAAGTTTCACCCTTGTTGCGTTGACACACATCACATTCAGCCACAAAATTGTGAATGTCTTGTTTCATACCCTCCCAGAAAAAAGAACGTTTGACCCTGTCATAGGTTTTGGTAAACCCGGAGTGCCTAGCTGTGGGTGTAGCATCAAGCTCAGAAAGTACCGCGGATTTAAGTTTTCACTGTTTAGTTAAATACAAATGGTCTTTGTATTAAAGCTCATCATTGAGCCAAGAGTACCTTGGGGAAACTAGAGAATTGGACTACAATTGTTGTATCAGATGCGAACTTTTGGGATCGTGTAGCCATTCCTGGCGAACAACTTGGAGCCAATCTGGTACAATGAAAGAGAGAGAAAAAATAGACCCTTCATCTTCATAATTTCTGGAAAGTGCATCAGCAGCCACATTGTCTTTGTCTTTTTTGTAAATGATCTCAAAATCATATCCAAAGATCTTAGTCACCCATTTTTGTTTCTCAAGGGAGGATATGTGTTGTTCTAGAAAATACTTGAAGCTTTGATGATCTATCTTAAAATGGAAGTGTTTCCCCAATAGATAAGGTCGCCAAAGATCCACGACATGCAGAATAGCCAACATTTCCTTTTCATAGATTCATTTGCCCAAATTTCTCTTGGACAGTTGTTTGTTGGTAAAGGCCAAAGGTCAACCCTCTTGCATAAGGACAGTGCCAATTCCTTTCCCAGAAGCATCACATTCTAGGACAAAGGTCTTTGTGAAATCAGGAAGGGTTGGGACTGGAGTGGTGCACATGGCCATCTTCAAGGTTTGAAAAGCCTAAGAAACTGTTGGAGTCCAAGTGAAAGAATTATTTTTAAGGAGTGCAGTGAGAGGTGCCACAATCTTTCCATAATTCTTAACAAACTTGCGATAATAACCTGTTAAACCCATAAATCCCCGCAAGATTTTGAGAGTCTTTGGGTGAGGCCAATCTTGCATAGCTTCAATATTTATAGGATCCACCCTGACGTCATCCTTGCCAACAAGATGACCCACGTAATCTACTTCTGAGGCGCCAAAAGCACATTTAGATTGTTTGAGGAAAAGTTGGTGCTGAGAGAGTAGATGGAGAACTTGATCCACATGAGAAAAATGGTATGTCCAGGTTTTGTTGTAGATGAGGATATCATCAAAGAAAACTAACACAAAATGACGGAGAAAAGGATGAAAGACATGATTCATGAGGCTTTGGAAAGTGGATGGAGCATTACACAAGCCAAAGGGCATGACCAAAAACTCATAGTGGCCCTCATGAGTTCTAAAGGAAGTTTTAGGAATGTCTGCCTCTTTCATACGGATCTGTTGGTAGCCGGAACGAAGATCAAGTTTAGTAAAGAAATGGGCGCCACTCAATTCATCCAAGAGGTCATCAATGAGAGGAATGGGAAATCTGTCTTTAATGGTGAGTTTGTTGAGGGCGCGGAAGTCAGGACACATGCACCAAGAACCTTCTTTCTTAAGGATCATGACCAAAGGAGAAGAGTAGGGGCTTGTACTAGGGTGGATAACACCTGCATTGAGCAGTTCTTGAACCATTTTCTCAATTTCATTTTTTTGGGAAAAGAGGTGACGATAGGGACAGATATTGGGAGGAAGGCTTCCTGGGATAAGGGGAATGGAATGATCATGAAAACCACGGGAAGGAGGGAGTCCCTGGGGAGTGGAAAAAACCATTTTATGTTTAGAGAGGATGGATTGGAGGTCCTGCGGAATAGAGGGTGTCTCAATGGCTTGGATGGCATGGAGTTGGGCAATAATGCCAAAATGACCTTTTTTGAGCAACTTTTCCATGCGATGGGAACTAATGATCTATGGGGAACCGGAGGTGATGCCTTGGAACTTATATTGTTGGCCCTCCTAGTTGAATTGCATGGTTAATTACTTAAAATCCATGAGAATGGGACCCAAAGTCCTTAGCCATTCCACACCCATCACAATTTCACAACTGCCCATGTCGATAGCAAACATATGAGATTCCATATGGTAGTCACCAATTTGGAGATGCAAATTTTCACAATGCCCTCCACATTTCATGGACCCACCATTGGAAATCATGAATTGGAAATTATTGACTGCACGGATATAGCAATTAGTTTCTTGGGCAATGCGATGATGAATAAAATTATGGGTGCTTCCACTATCAACAAGAATGATGACCTTCATATGCTTGATGTAACCAATTAGCTTGAGGGTTTGGGGAGTAGAGAAGCCAGTGAGAGAATTTAGGGGAATGATCGGTTCTACTTCAGGAGGGTCTGAGGGAGGGGTTATGTCTGTGGGTTCAGGTGGTACAGACATGAGGGGAGCCTCAACATCCTCTTCGGGAAAATCCTTTGAGATGGCCATAAAAAGCTTGTGTTGCTTACACTTGTGTCCTGGAAAATATTTTTCATCACAATTATAACAAAGGCCTTTGAGTTGGCGTTCATCCATTTCGGCGGTGGTCAAATTCTGGATCTTGGGTGGAGTAGAAGGAGGAGTGGGAGTTATTGGTTTAGTGCGAGGAATAAAGGAGGGTTTGCGGTTTTGAGAAGAGACAACCGGTTGTGCTTTCTTATCTATTTTAGTAGCGTCCACCCAACTGTGAGGCCGAGCCATGAGGACATGAGCACGAATCTCATCCTTGAGGCCACTGATAAAAAATTCTTGAAAAAAAGCATCAGACATGCCCTCTATACAAAAAGAGAGTCACTCAAAAGTAGTTATAAAGTCTTCCACTATGCCAGATTGTTTCAACTTTGTTAAATGACCTAAATGGTTGGTGTCAGTGTCAAAGCGTTCATAAAGATCTGCCACAAAGTGTGTCCAAGCCACATACCCTTGGCCGACATTTTTTCTCCTTTGCCAACATTCTTAATCTAGATGGAGAACACCATACTAAAGTTTGGCCAACTCATTTGTAATGCCATACAAAGAGAAATAATGTTCCATTTGAATTACCCAGCCAGTGGGATTCGATCCATAAAATTTGGTCACATCCACACGCAAAAGGTGTAGGTCACATTGAAAGTGATGGGGATGAAAATTCTAGGAATGAGAGGAAGTTTCACCTTCGGTATGCAAAGGTGGGTCAGATAAGGGAAGATCTGCAGGGATATTCAGCTTAGCGCAGATCATCATAGTGACATATTCAAGATGGGTATTAATGTCTTGTTTGGGTAGTTCCTCGATTGAGGTAGCGACTGAAGCCACGATGGAGGAATGAATTTTTTTATTGATGGAGAGAATATTGGCATTCATCTATCGCACTTCTTGTTGGATTTCTGTGAAATTAGAGTGCAAGGTAATGAAGCGAGCTTCCAAGTCTTGGCTACATGTATGGGCCATGATGACTAGGAAACACGAAAAGGGGTGGGTGGGACCACCCAGAAAATGGGTTATGGGTGAAGCATATCACAATGATCAGGGCGAAAAGGTGAATACAATGGGGTAAATCCCAAATAAGGGTGTTGGAAGGAGATTGGGTCCACAAAAAAAATCGTTGAAAAATGATAGGTATGACTGCGATCAGGGCGAAGAGAAAAAACCAATGGAATAGGTATCAAATAATAGTGCCAACAGGATCCAGACTCTTTCTTTCTTTTTTTTCTTTTTTTTTACTCCTACAGAGTTATACTCCGATCTGAAGAATATTGCAGTGATGAAATGTCCAAATTCTTAACAGGAATAAATGTGTAGTAATTTTGCAACTCGAATGCAGGAGACACAGTTGTGCCACAATAGATCTTATATGTTATGTTTTCATTTATATCCCAAGGGTTAGGTATTCAAGGGTTCTACAGACAAGGGTTTGCCCTGTGCTATAGCTCTCTGATATACGTGCAGGGTCCAACAATAGTACTCAGCCCAATATCTCAGGTCACCAACTAAGTAGGCTAGATCGTACCCTTAGCCATAGTACTTGACTACCTAGGTACTAGAGAGTATCTTCCAGAGTGTTGTTCTCGGTGGAACTATAGCAGTCAGGTGGCCGATCGGTTTATAAACAGAGGGCTTCAGGAGATCTAGGTCAATCTGTATATAGGTGTTGTTTGATGTGCTACCACTCAAAGGGGTACCAAAAGGGGTTACAAGGGTGGCCAACAGATGTGTGCTTAAGTACCACTTGTATTTCCTACATGTATGAATCCCTAACCATAGGTTTATGCGCGTAACAAATCTTTGTAGATTATAGACGTCAAAATACTTCTCTACCCTGAAAAAAATTTAACCCACAATTTTCTGCCTAGGAAGGTGCTCTAATACCACTTGTAATATTCCAAATATAAAAAGTATGCAGAACAGAAATAAATAGCTAGAAATGGCAGATGAACAACATTATAACCAGAACAACACCATGATAATACCAAAAAGTTAGATTTCCCCTGTAAACCCTGAAGTTTTCGAATATTGCGAGGGGGAGGAAATCAAAGTATTGCCTCAACCTTTAAAGGATCTACCATGATCTCGGTCTCAGAAACTAGAAATCCCAAAAGACGACCAGACCTAACGCAAAATATGCACTTATGAGGGTTCAACCGGATTCTATATTAAGGACATCTTTCAAAAACTAGTCGAAGGTGTGTAGAGTGATCCTATCTCTTACGAGAGTGAGCAGCAAGATCATCAAGGTAAGCTTCGACTATATGCTTAAGATCGTGGAATGTGAAGGTCATAACACGTTGGAAGGTTGCTCCGGTGTTTTTAAGGCTGAAAGGAATTTTTTGGTATGCGAAAGTTCCCCAAGGACAAATAAATGTCCTCTTGTGTTGATCCTTGAGTTTAATTTGAATTTGGTTATACCCTGAAAATTCGTCCATAAAAGAAAACACTTCGCTTCCCGCACACTCATCGAGAATCTGATCGATGAAAGGTGTTCGAAAGTTGTCTTTAGGACAGGCTTTGTTCAGGTCATGAAAATCCATACATACACGGATGGTTCCTTACTTCTTATTCATAGGAACGGGATTGGATACCCATTCAGTCAAGGGAACCGGGTAGATAAAGCTAGCATTAAGTAGTTTCTCTACCTCTGCCTTAATAGCAGGGGCCTTCCGAGGATTGATAGATCTAAGACGTTGTTGAACAGGTTTAACATATGGATAAGTTCTAATCTCATGTTCGACAATACGAGGGTCGATTCCTGGCATCTCTTCATATGACCAAGCAAATATATCTCAGAATTTCTTGAAGAGTTTGGTGTAGATCAGGATTTCTTATGGCGAACAATCTGCATCGATATGTACATTTCCAATCTTGCTAGGGGTACGAGAGATATTGATCATGATGGTAGGAGATATACTCACCATATTTCCTTCGGCATAAATGTCGTGCTTATCAAATGGAACTACGACGTGACCAACTATCTCACTCAAATTAGATCGAAAGTAATCTTGTTCGATTCTTTAAAGCTCTGGGAGAAAATAAGAGCGATGATGCATATCATCCCAAGGTTTGTCAGAACCATTCATGGCTTTGATGATAGCTTCATCCGAGGGAAAAGTCTCATCGAGGCAGTCATGTGAACAAGACAACGAAGTGTCCCACACGGGCTTAAGAAGAAGATCATCCTCGTCTGACGACGAGGTAACAAGATCGGGATCGGTGGAAGAGTCAAGAACAACTTGATACACAATATTTGTTGTTGATAGTGACATGGCCATTCCAGCATGTGATTTGCAAGACGAAGTCGAGGAAGGTAGGGTCCAAGGATCATTAAAATAGGAAGTGTGGAAAGGAACAGACCTCTCTGACGAAACAGCCATATTGGACATGGTGTAAACATGGTGAATCGATGCCATGAATTCGAAGGTACCCATAAGGGATGGATACATTCCGAAACTGATATTCTCAGTTGTCGGCTGAGAATTGTCAACCACGGGGATCGACGATCCAACAGATGCATTGGGACTAGCATACGCAAAGGATAACTAGTCGATCGTCATGATCTTCCCATTAAGTGGAAAACAAAGAGTGCGAAATATGGACGATATGACGATATTCATAGCATAGGTCCAATTGTGTCCTAGTAACAAGTTATAATCAAGAGGCGCATCAACTACCTCAACATCCACCTCTACTGTCTTCCCACCTAATTGGACTAGAAAGACAAGAAGAATACCGTGAGGGTAGAAGGAACGACCGTCAAAAGTAGTCATCGGCAATTGAGAGAGAGTCGGAGAGCCGAGAGCTTTCCAACAGATTAGGAACATCACACTTGTAGCAGTGCCTTCATCAACAACCACACATTTGATGGTATACTTTGAGTACCCCACGTGGATTTGGAATGCCACATGGTAAGGAAAGCGAGGCTTCACATATGTGACGTCAAACTTGATAAAGTTCGAGCCACTAGGGTCTAGAGATCCTAACACAAATAGCAAGGCATTCCTCTATGAAGGACACGTCCGAGGTACCTCCATATCTGGCATTGCACAAGAGGTTTGACCCAAGTCCTCAACAATAGAGTAATTATGGGCAGCTCTAGCATTTGGATTGTGGGTAGAGCGCTTAAGTACTCCTTTAAGAATACGAGGCAATGGCTTTATTTTTTCGATCAGTAAAGTCATCTCCGGAGGAGGAGGAGGAGATTCTAGACCAGGTATAGTCGATGAAGAACTATAATCGCGAGACTGAGTGGCTACATGAACCTTAGCATCGACCATATTGATACACAAATGATCATCATCTTGCGACGGCGGGTTTTGACTCCCACTGACCGCATTTTCGGTGTTTGAGGATATCGAGGCCATGTGTTGGTTATGTGGGAAAGGATTCGTCAGCACGGCAGGCGGTAGAGATAAGAGCCTCACATCTTCCACAAGTTTGGGGCATAAATGAGTAAGGTGACTATTTGTACAAATATTACAGGGAAATTTCACCTTACGTCACTCTTTCTTGCCCTCTCCAACATTATTATTCATCTTCTCATTGTTACCATTGTCCTTGGGTTTATTATTATTCCCCCCCCCCTTATGATTATTATTACGTCATTTCTTCGTATTCTTGCCTGGTTATTGGTTACCATTTGGGCCGGTCAACGATTGCACGAAATGTACATCCTCCAACTAAGTGGGATTGGAAGACACAGACGAAGTTGGCCCTCCTGCAAACTGGTTTAGAGACAACTCTTTCAAATGGATTGTCACCGAGTCTATAGACTTTACATTGGTGGAACCTACAATGTCATCAACATGAGGTTCAGGATTTTTTCTAGGGTCATAGGTTGACCTTGGTGCGTCCAGAAGAATGTGGTATAACATCATAGACTAAGTGTATATAAGATCTAATTGTTGGGCTTTGAAGATCGCTTCTTCCTCAGTGGTAACCCTGGATGTAGCAACATCCTTCGAGATAGGAGGTTGCAAAGACTTTAGGAACCATTCTAAAAGAAAGGCCAAGGGTATGGAGGTTTTAATCAACCTCTTCCATCTACGCCACTCCCGGATATGATCTAAGATATGAGTGGTTGTGTCTTGGTGTAAAGTCAACAAAAGTTCAAGGCCAACATCGTAATGAACTGACAGTTGGAAGTGGTTAAGGAAGACTAACGCCATATGACTGAAGGTCTCATATGCCCCCCTGGGTAGCTCAATATACCATTTCGCAGCGACCCCAATGAGGGGGCGTTGAAATAATATTAAACGAATGGAATCGTCATTAAGGGAATTCAAGGATCACCATAGGTGAAAGGTAGTAACGTGATCACCAGGATCCTCTCCATTCTTACCTTCAAATTTTGGAATATCCGAAGGAAGCTTGGTGGGGACAGGGGGCCCTGTAGGATCATGACACATAGGGTCGTTCATCAACTTAGACAATTCTGGAAGATTAAGCATGGACAGAAAAGGGAGACAGGGTTGCAGCATCTGCCCCCAAGCTCCTTGGAAAGATTTTGTTTGGGGAACTGCAACCCATCCAAGGTTCTAGTAAGCACCATGGCCCTGTCCGGGATTATAAGACCCTCCTCTAGGATAATTCATAAGAGGTTAGTTGGGCATCATTCCAGTAGGAATATTCTGATGGGGGTTATAAAAATTGCCTCCAGAGGGAGTGCCTCCGGGTTGGGGGTTTCCCAAGGTGTGAAACTGACCTCCTTCGGGTGTGAATTCGAAGGATAGAGGTGGATTCATCATGCCAAATGTGTTGGTTGGAATTGGTACTGAGGAGGTGAGGGTATAGGATGTAACTTAAGCAGAAGCTTGTTTTTCAGGTTGGTTTCTCCACCCAGATGCAAGAGGGTTAGACTCGAGATTAAAAGAAGGAATATCTTCGATATTAGGATTCGTTTGAGGGATCTGAGAACCACCAAACGAGAATGGAGTATAAGGAGGTGTATTGCCCCCAAATCCAGTGCTAGCATTAAGGCCAATAGTTGGAATGGAGTTTGAAAACAGTGAAGTAAAATTCAGAATACCATAGGAAAAAGGACCAGAGGCCATAGGGATGGACTGAACATTATAGCCCATTGAGTGACGAAGAGACCCAAATGGGTTTGAGGCAAGAGATTGAGCATTCACTATAGAACAGGTAATAGTAATGATAGGTGCCTCTGGCACTACAACCATTATGGTTGCAGGAGTCGAAGGGGTGCCATTAAATCTAGCAGATGTGGGAGTCGAAGGGCTCCCAGTGTTCTGAAGACTCGGTTCAATACTCATCCTTGTAGAATCACAAGTCTGAACAGTGGAAGTGTGTGTACCACGTCTAATAACTCTACTCCTTTTAGAAGGAAAAGACTAGAAATCAGATGGTAACGGTAACAAGTGACGAGACCAGAGGGGAGGCTGGTCCGACTCCAGGATCCACGATGACTTAAGACTCAAGATACAAAAAATAAATCCTAAGGCCAACTAGTAATCAAAGAGCACACCAAATATCAAAAGGTTGAAATGGACACAAACGGGGTAAAGTGGTTGAAAGGGGTCTCCCTCCCTAAAGAAGGTATGTCTCGCCCAAGAGGGGCCTGAGACTCCCTACTAAATATCAGAAGTAACAAAATCAGTTATAAGGGCCCTTGTGGGATTAACAACCAGTCGGTCAGATCCCCCCGAAGAGGTAATCCTCCATAAAGGATTTTTGATGTTCGACCCTTATCTGACCCAGGGTACCTACAGAATAACCCCTGCAAGTAACCTATGTGGCACCTAAGTCAAGCAACTAAGCAACCAATGTATAACCGATGCACATGCGAGCAATCATAAGTCAGGTCCACTGTATGGGCAAGGTAACAAAGTCTGAAACCTTGAAAGCATCGCCTCTCATGGAAGTAAGGGCACTAGCAAGATCCCCATATACAAATAGATCCCCAGAAATATCTCTGACACTAAGAAGGTATCAGGGGGATATCCCTTCAACCAACCTCGTGCAACCTCGTGATTAACTCCAGTGTGAGCGGAGCCTCATGATATTACCAATTATACAATGGATTTCTCCACTCCCTTACTGAGACACATATGTTGATTTAATAGTCCTGGAGAAGTTTACTCACAAAATCCTATTCCAAGGCACTAAATCCTAAACTAGTTTGTGCACCCTAGAAAATAAAATCGTGACTAATCAATTTTAAATTATAGTGTTAATTTTAATGGTCGTGCTTATTCAAAAATATATTGTAGTGAAACTCATGATGTTATGACTCAACAAGTAAAGTAAATATGAATACAATGCAGAGTCCTAACTTCAATTTTCAATGAATGATATGCTTCTTAAAACAAATGCAATTTTCAATTTCAACTCTGCAATTCTGAAATAAAAAATGCAATTTTTCTTTACATGCACTAAGCTAATGAAAATGACTCAAAAAATAAAAACGCCAAGCAATGCAAAATGCCTAATATTTTTGTATTTTCAATATAAGAAAAATGAAAATTCATGGACTGAACAACAACTTGATATATAAAAACTCTATTGTGTATAGAAAGCGACAACTCAAGTAGGATACCAAGAAGCAAGACACCCAGCCCAATGTAAAAGGACAATCAAGATGAAAAGGTGATGAGAAAGACTCCGCCCATAAATTCAACCAAAGATAGGTTACTTGTCATCCCACAGTCACTACAGAGACCCAAGAAGACTCAACAATCAACAAAACCTACCCAGCAACCACCAAACCCAACCAACAAGCAAAAGAGGTTGATGTACGCGATTGTTCAGGGAAACAACGTGTATGTACGCAGCTTGCAGAAGGACAACACGCATATATATGTGACTGTCAAGAAAAAACCCGCGTATATGTTTCAAAAACAAAGCCAGGCAAAGGAGAAGGATGAAAGACTCAGACCCAGAGTGAACAGAGGTTTTCAAGCAATGATTCGACAAGAAACATAATAGGAACGAGAGCAATCTAAGGAAAAAAACACTCCAGACCCTAAGAAAGAAGATCCAATGCCTAGTGGAGTTGTCAATTCTGTTATGAGGAAAATCTCTCTATGGCTAGGGTAAACCACAATAGACAGAAATGACTGCGGAAATCAACTATATTCTCAAGTATGCTATATAAAAAAATATGCTAGCAAGACAAGATAAAAGGCCTACCTCGTCCAGACATTCGATGAAGTCCACCATTGAGCATTTGACCCAAAGCAATATACATGGAACTAGTTCTCAACAACCAAGAAAAGCAAGCATATGGTGATAATATATGATGTTAGCACATTCAATAGCATAATCCATTAATATACATAACAAATACGCGCATGGAATAATAATTCAAATATTCGCAAGATATCAATTGGATGGAAAAAGAGTATTTATATTAATATATGATCAGCAGAAGTGAAAAAGTTACAGACTTCCGTGTCGGCACAGTTTGGAACTGAGAAACTAAGTTCCTTCCATTTGGGCCTCCACCACTTCAATCCTCCACCAAAGGCAATCTCATAGAAGAGAAACAATGAAGTTCTCAATCAATAAGGGAAGAGCTTGGGGGTTGAACATTGTGTTCAGACTTAAAGGACAAAGGGATGCAGACTCTATATGAAGTGAATAATTTCTCCAGAGTAACTTTGCTCTCAAAGTTAAGTTCTTTCTCATCTTTTCCATAGCTCGGAATTGACCCATTTATAGCCTTCAAATGGAACTAAAGGGCCGATTTGGAATGTTTCCAATATATGGAAGGTCAAGGATCATAGATCTTTTTTCATGACATGGAAATCCGACACCATTTTTTCATTTTTGGGCACAAATCTTGATGTACGTGGGTTGTAGTGGTGCAGCCTGCGTATACGCATGTATAGGTCCTCTCCAACTACCATGCTTACCTTTGCCTCTTTCTTTCAAACAATTTCTCTTCACCTTTTAGGGATTCTTCCTTCCTTTGACTCTTTTATCTTTACCTCCTATACCTCCACCCAAATTGGCTCCTATAAAATGTACACCCTTCACTTGGTTTATTACAAGCTAGTCCCACTCCTTCAACTCCTCCACTTAACAGTTAACAAATTTTACTTTCCACCATGCAATTTTTTTTCTCTACCCTTTAAATCAACCCCCTGAGCTATATAATGATTAGAGTGTCAAAGAGCCATATTCCTCAAGCATAAAGATGAAATCCAATCTTATGGATTTGGTTCCAGGGCATCAACCTGATATGACAAAACCTGAGTAAAACCACTATCAGATTATTATATTCTTCAAATCATCTAGCACTAGGTCCATAATCAATGTTCATAGAATAAAGTTCATCATCCACCAAAATATTTTTTCTACTAGAGATGCTATTAAATTTGACAATCTTTCACATGAACTATATGTGAGATGCAACAACCTCTTTTACTTCCAAAGGTCCTCACCATGTCTTCCACCCTTGCTTTTCAAAGTGTTAAATACTAGGGATTTTGTCTCATCATAAGACGATATGTCCATCCTTCAATGTGAAGCTTTCCCTATTCTAAAACAAACGGTGCAGTCGGTGGGAATTAATGACTGTGAGGAACATCCATCCATCAAAACAGACAATTAAATTGAAATTGATTGCTGCCATCAACAGAAATGCAGATTGCATCAGTTGAAGCAAAAATTGACGCCGTTGGCGGGGATCGAACCCGGGTCACCCGCGTGACAGGCGGGAATACTCACCACTATACTAAAACGACATGGACGCTCAGTCTTTTATAAGGATATTATACTTTCTTACTAAGGGCGGCTTGCTTTGTTTGTGAAATATTTGTACTTTCTTTAGCCTCAGCTACAGAGACACACTATGAGAATGCACGAGATAACGGATTCTTTCAAAATCAATAACATAAACCTTCAACCAAGCTCAAAACCTAAATCTAAAATACAAGCTCCGTGGATAACCAGCGTGAGAGAAAGAATACTCACCACTATAGTAATTCTTAGAAATCTTGTTCAATAACCAAGAAAGAAATAGGATGAGATGAAGCAGTTTGAGATTCGTTATTAAGGGCGGCAAATATTGTACAATTCAGATTCAGACTCATCTACAGAGACATAAACCTTCAACCAAGCTCAAAACCTAAATCGAAAAGGTAAAAGAAGCAATTTTGATGCACCAGCCGGGAATCGAACCCGGGTCTGTACCGTGGCAGGGTACTATTCTGGCAGGGTACTATTCTACCACTAGACCACTGGTGCAACGATGGGAAATAGCATTCATTTCTTTTCCTCCCACTCAATGTTGTGTATATGCAATATATATACTACATCTTCCCCTCCTAGTTCCACACTTGCAACCACTGTCACTAGATTGCTAAGCATCCTCCTAATGTTGAATGCCATAATAAAGAAGAAATGTGGCCTCATTCCACAGAGACAAAGGTAGGGTGTGAGCAAGCATATGCTAAAGCCTTCATTGTTTTCACTGAATTGTTACTTATCAATTAAAACATCTATGTGAGAAGAAAAAAATTTACTTGAATCTTAAAGCAGTCGGGTAGGGTATCTTGCTAGAGTAGTTAGCACCTAAAATGATGAAATACTCCCAATAGGCTTGACTTCTTCTACTATTAAATTGAATTTTTGAGGTATGCAATGTGTATGATTGTGGTATACATATGGTTCTTCTACTGTTAAGGTAGTTGTAAGTTTTAATGGGCACACGAGAATCACCTTATCTCACCCTCGAAGGATTCACCTCTCCCAGAAGGCCCTTCTTTCTTTCCTCCCCCCTCCACAGCCCAACCAATCCTAGTCGTGAGGCAGAGCATCTATCTCACTAATGAAAGTCCAGTAAGTGAGTGTCTTGCTTGTTTCCTTGATCAACCTATGAGGCTAAGCTTCAGGACTAGGTATGATGCTAGATCTTCCAAGGGATCTATTTTCAAGTCAAGTAAAAAACCTTATTACCTCTATAAGGGTATTGAGGGAGGAGGAAAGAAAGTGATTTTTTTCTTGCTATTTCATGTGAGAAATTCAATCCCTAAACAACCTTTTACCAATGATGTTTATGTGGGTCTTTATGAGCAATCAATGTGGCTTTACGAGAATGTCATGAACATCCATAGCCTTAAATATCTTTCCTTTGAAGATTCCTTTCCCACAATAATTTTATGCCAGCTCTCCTTAGTTTTAGATTTTTAAAATGCATATCTTGATGGTTTTGGATTTCTATTTAAGGTTGGTTCTATGTTTTAAATTTCAGTTTATGCTATGTAATTATGATGGAAAGGGTGAACATTGTGGGACCTATTTTGGTTAAGTCTTTTGTTATGAATAAAAAAACAATCTATCTATGAGGAGGGTAAAATATATAGGCTATGTTTTTGGTTTGAAGTTGAAATTCATGTAAATTTTTTGGATGCACCTTTACCTCTCATAAATGAAAGTCTTTATCATATAAATGTTTTTTTATAAAAAATGATATAACAAAGAAGCTAACCTACCAAGAGAAATGGGGGCATGATGCCACCCAAATGGAAGGAAGTATAAGTACCATGGAAGTAATTATATAATAAATGTTTGCTTAAGAGACAAAAATATTCATATAATAATAATCTACATTAATCTCAACATTAACATAGTGGTTGTATTTAATGGAATGATTTTTTAAAGAATTGTCTCAAGTTTCTTGGTATTGTGGGCATGGTTCAATTTGTTTCCTTCATTTGATTTATTTGCTATTTGCTATTTTTATGGTTTTGTCTAGATTTTTCACTATCATAGAAAGTTTTGAAAGTTGGGGGCTCAGAGGGCTAGAAATTAAGTTTTTCAAGGATTTCCTTTGTAATATAACAAGATGGAAACAAAGAAGATAGAAACATCTACTCTAGAAGTTGATGCTTTAAGGACTAGAAATGGTTGTATACATTGAACTTTGGATTATTTGTAAAATACAATGGAAAATATTCTACAAAATCAAAGTAGCTCAAGCCTATAACAATCAAACAAGCTACTCCAAAAGTAGGAAAGGAATTTCACCAGCACTAAGTTGATCATAGGAAGCTTTCGTGAAGTATTGCTTGACTTTTGATCCTTGCCTATCACTTATTTGTTTTACCTTATTTGGAAGGAAATTTGAAACAAACAACAAGCATGAGGTTGTATATTTACAACTTTTGGGACTATTTGGTTAGGGTGCATTTGACATTTGATTGATATCTAATATCTACCTGTCTTTCAAGCTTCTCTGATACTTGAAAGTTGTGTTTACAATTTGTTAAGGAAATGATTATTTTGATGGTTGACACTACCTAGTTTGTAGTGGATATGCATATGGAGTCCATTACCTTACATGTGTGACTTCCAAGCTTTGATTGCATGTTCTAAGTCAACTATTTCTTGATCTTGTCATCAGGAATTTTAAACTCTATGTCTATATGTGCAATATGTGAAATATCATCATTTGCCTCTCGTTTCAAAGTATTGTTTCCATGATAATCATGATCCAACTTCTCACACTCAATGTAACCCTTAAGCCTCTCCAAGCTACTCCCACTTGAAGTCACAATGTAAAATTCTACCCCCGGATAAGGTGAGGAATAGGAAATATCAATAATTTTAGCTTAGCTTTCTCTTTTGCAACCACATAAGATATGTGATAATATCTTGTAAAATCCAATCCAAATTTCTAATCAATAATAAATATGTGGCCAAGAACAAAAACATAAATCATGAAGTTCAAAGGTGCTCAAAGATCTTAAAGTTCCAGAATCATCATTGAAATATTTTGTAGCCAATGGTTGATATTTGACTACATTTAACAATATTCTAAACATAAAAAACTGTCAATTGAAAATGAGGATACAATTTATTCTTAACAAAGTAAACTACCAAGTGGAACATGATGAAGAATTAATTTACAAGGATTTATAAAGTTAAAATAGGGACCCTTAATTTTATTTTGAGTTGGCAAGCTTAGGGATTATTAGGCACCTATATGCACACAATGGCTTGGGAATGTAATATTCCAAATATAAAAAGTATGCAGAACATAAATAAATAACTAGAAATAGCAGATGAACAACAATATAACCATAACAACACCACGATAATACCAAAATGATAACAAAATAACACCAGAAATAGCACTTTGATTATTGAGAGCAATGTTCACTTGCCTCTTCGAGGGGGAAACCTCCAGCAGAGCAAATCTCTATTACAATAATATCCAAGACAAAAGTTCTCATACCCTTGACTCCTATTTATACTAAATATGTCTATCAAAAGAACCATCTAGAGGAAGATCCTTCTAGAAGCAGAAGCTTCTATTAGGTCTTCTTACATTGGACTTATTCTTCGTTATTTCTAGGCCTTATTAATATTGATCTATATTACATGGAAATATATTATTTTACCTACATGATGGATTAGGTCCCTAACATGTCCTCCCCCTTAAAAACAACCTTGTCCTCAAGGCTTGAGATGGGGAAATTGATGCAGAATGGTAGTTGGTTCCCAAGTGGCATCTGTTGGAGTTGTATATTTCCACTAGACTAACACTTACTTGATGGTGCGTTGACACAGTCAATGCTCACGTTGGTCCAAAAATGCTTGTGATTGTAGCCAAATGGAGCCTTCTTCGTCCAACTCAGGAAGGTTGGTTTGAGTTTGGCACTTAGTTCCAATCACCTTCTTTAAGTAGGAAACATGAAAAACAGGACGGATCTTAGAATCACTGGGAAAAGCTAACTGATAGGCCACTTGTCCCACATGCTTGAGAACGATATAAGGACCATAAAATTTGGGCGCTAGTTTCTGACAATGGTCAACCTTGAGGGAAGTTTGCTTGTAAGGTTGCAATCGAAGAAAAACATGATCCCCTTCTACAAATTGACGTTCAGAGTGACCTTGATCTGCTTGTTGTTTCATGTGATTCTGGGCCATGAGCAAATTCTCTTTGAGGGTACGGAGAATAACTTCTCGAACTGTAAGTGTTTGGTCAACCACCTAGACCTTCGAGACACCTGGAAAATATGAGAGGACTGAAGGTGGATTTTTTCCATATATTGCTTCAAAAGGAGTCATGCACGTAGAAGTATGGTACGAAGTGTTGTACCACCATTCAGCTAGTGGTAACCATTGAGCCCGTTGATTCTTCCTTTCTGATGAAAAACACCTAAAATATGTTTCCAAACATTTGTTGACAACTTCAGTTTGACCATCAGTTTGGGGATGATAATTTGTGTTGAGATGCCATTCGGTGCCTTGTAGATTGAACAGTTCTTGCCAAAAATTATTGGTGAAATTTGGGTCACGATCAGAAACAATAGAATGTGGCATGCCATGAAGCTTGAAGACTTGATCCATGAAAATTTGAGCCACAATAGATGTTGTAAATGGGTGTTGAAGAGCACAGAAATGAACATACTTGGAAAGACGGTCAACTACCACCACGATGATTGATTTATTGCTCGATTTAGGTAAGCCGAAAATAAAATCCATAGTATCCCGTTAAATAGCAGGTGGAATCGGAAGCAGTTGTAGTGTACCAAGAGATTTGATAGTTTTACCCTTGTTGAGTTGACACACATCACATTTAGCCACAAAATTACGAATGTCTTGTTTCATACCCTCCCAGATAAAAGAATGTTTGACCCTGTCATAGGTTTTGGTAAACCCGGAGTGCCCAACTGTGGGTGTAGCATAAAGCTCAGAAAGTACCGCGGATTTAATTTTTCATTGTTTACTTAAATAGAAACAGCCTTTGTATTGAAGCTCATCATTAAGCCAAGAGTACCCTGGGGAAACTAGAGAATTGGACTGCAATTGTTGTATCAGATGTGAACTTTTGGGATCATGTATCCATTCCTGGCGAACAACTTGGAGCCAATCTGGTACAATGAAAGAGAGAGAAAAAAGAGACCCTTCATCTTCATATTTTCTGGAAAGTGCATCAACAACCACATTGTCTTTGCCTTTTTTTTAAATGATCTCATAATCATATCCAAATAGCTTAGTCACCCATTTTTGTTGCTCAGGGGAGGAAAGGCGTTGTTCCAAAAAATACTTGAGGCTTTGATGATCTGTCTTAATTTGGAAGCGTTTCCCCAATAGATAAGGTCGCTAAAGATTGACCACAGCATGCAGAATAGCCAACATTTCCTTTTCATAGATTCATTTGCCCAAATTTCTCTTGGACAATTGTTTGTTGGTAAAGGCCAAAGGTTGACCCTCTTTCATAAGGACAATGCCAATCCCTTTCCCGAAAGAATCACATTCCAGGAAAAAGGTCT
Source organism: Picea engelmannii (assembly GCA_009831015.1). NCBI lineage: Eukaryota > Viridiplantae > Streptophyta > Pinopsida > Pinales > Pinaceae > Picea > Picea engelmannii. The sequence continues at coordinate 918,768 of ML780849.1, read as the reverse complement.
TTGTGAAATCAGGAAGGGCCAAGACTGGAGTGATGCACATGGCCATCTTCAAAGTTTGAAAAGCCTGAGCAACTACTGGAGTCCAAGTGAAAGAATTCTTTTTAAGGAGTGCAGTGAGAGGTGCACAATATTTCCATAATTCTTAACAAACTTGCGATAATAACCTGTTAAACCCATAAATCCCCGCAAGCTTTTGAGAGTCTTTAGGTGAGGCCAATCTTGCATAGCTTCAATCTTTCTAGGATCCACCCTGATGTCGTCCTTGCCAACAAGATGACCCAAGTAGTATACTTCTGAGGTGCCAAAAGCACATTTAGATTGTTTGAGGAAAAGTTGGTGTTGAGAGAGTAGATGGAGAACTTGATCCACATAAGCAAGATGGTCTATACAGGTTTTTTTGTAAATGAGGATATCATCAAAGAAAACTAACACAAAATGATGGAGAAAAGGACGAAAGACATGATTCATGAGGCTTTGGAAAGTGGATGGAGCATTTCACAAGCCAAAGGGCATGATCAAAAACTCATAGTGGCCCTCATGATTTCTAAAGGCAGTCTTAGGAATGTCTGCCTCTTTCATATGGATCTGGTGGTAGCCTAAACGAAGGTCAAGTTTAGTAAAGAAATGGGTGCCACTCACTTCATCCAAGAGGTCATAAATGAAAGGAATGGGAAATTTGTCTTTAATGATGAGTTTGTTGAGGGCACGAAAGTCAAGACACATTCACCAAGAACCTTCTTTCTTAAGGACCATGACCACAGGAGAAGAGTAGGGGCTCGTACTAGGGCGGATAACACTTGCATTGAGCAGTTCTTGAACCATTTTCTCAATTTCATTTTTTGGAAAAGGGGTGACGATAGGGATGAATATTGGGAGGAAGGCTTCCTAGGCCAAGGGGAATGGAATGATCATGAAAACCAGGGGAAGGAGGGAGTCCCTGGGGAGTGGAAAAAAACATTTGATGTTTAGAGAGGATGGACTGGAGGTCATGCAGAACAGAGGGTGTCTCAGTGGCTTGGATGCAATGGAGTTGAGCAATAATGCCAGAATAACCTTTTTTGAGAAACTTTTCCATGCGATGGGAACTAATGATCTCAGGGGAACTGGCGGTGATGCCTTGGAACTTATATTTTTGGCCCTCTTGGTCGAATTGAATGGTTAATTCATTAAAATCCATGAGAATGGGACCCAAAGTCCTTATCCATTCCACACCCAACACAATGTCACAACCACCCATGTCAATAGCAAACATATGAGATTTTAGATGGTAGACACCAATTTGGAGACACACATTTTCACAACGCCCTCCACATTTCATGGACCCACCATTGGAAATCATGATTTGGAAATTATTGACCACACGGATATAGAAATTATTTTCTTGGGAAATGAAACGATGAATAAAATTATGGGTGCTTCCACTATCAACAAGAATGATGACCTTCATATGCTTGATGTAACCAATTAGCTTGAGGTTTTAGGGAGCAGAGAAGCTAGTGAGAGAATTTAGGGAAATGACCGGTTCTACTTCAGGACGGTCTGAGGGAGGGGTTATGTTTGTGGGTTTAGGTGACACATACATAAGGGGAGCCTCAACATCCTCTGAGATGACCATAAAAATCTTTTATTCCTTACATTTGTGTCCCAAAAAATATTTGTCATCACAATTATAACAAAGGCCTTTGAGTTGGCATTCATCCATTTCGGCCGTGGTCAATTTCTGGATCTTGAATGGAGTAGAAGGAGGAGTGGGAGTTATTGGTTTAGTGCGAGTAATAAAGGAGGGTTTGCAATTTTGAGAAGAGACAACATGTTGTTCTTTCTCAGCTCTTTTAGTAGTGTCCACCCAACTCTGAGGCCGATCCATGAGGACATGAGCACGAATCTCATCCTTGAGGTCACTAATAAAACATTCTCGAAAAAAAGTATCAGACATGCCCTCTGTACGAAAAGTGAGTCACTCAAAAGAAGCAATATAGTCTTCCACTATGCCAGATTGTTTCAACTTTGTCAAACAGCCTAAATGGTTGGTGTCAGTGTCAAAGTGTTCATAAAGATTTTCCAAAAAGTGTGTCCAAGCCACATACCCTTGGCGGGCATTTTTTCTCCATTGCCACCATTGCCAACGTTCTTGATCTAGATGGAGAACACCATAATGGAGTTTGGCCAACTCATCCGTAATTCCATACAAAGAGAAATAATGTTCCATTTGAGTTACCCAACTAGTGGAATTCGATCCATCAAATTTGGTCACATCCACACACGGAAAGCGTAGGTCACGCTAAAAGTGATGGGGCTGTTAATTCTGGGAATGAGAGGAAGTTTCACCTTCGGTATGCACAAATGGGTCAGATAAGGGAATATCTGCAAGGATATGCAGCTTAGTTCAGATCGTCGTAGCGACAGATTCAAGATGGGTAGTAATGTCTTGTTTGAGCTCTTGTCTGAGTTCCTCGATTGAGGTAGCGACTGAAGCCGCGATGGAGGAATTCATTTTTTGATTGATGGAGAGAATATTGGCATTCATTTGTCACACTTATTGTTGGATTTTTGTGAAATTAGAGTGTAAGGTATTGAAGCGAGCTTCCAAGTCTTGGCTACGAGTTTGGGCCATGATGACTAGGGAAGACAAAAAGGGGTGAGTGGGACCACACATAAAATGGGTTATGGGTGAAGTGTATCACAATGATCAGGGCGGCGAGGTGAACCCAATGGGGTAAAGCCCAAATAAGGGTGTTGGAAGTAGGTTGGGTCCACAAAAGAAATTTCTGAAAAATGATAGGTATGACTGCGATCAGGGAAAAGAGAGAAAACCAACGGAATAGGTATCAAATAATGGTGCCAACAGGATCCAGACTCTTTTTTTTTTTTTACTCCTACAGAGTTATACTCTGATCTGAAGAACATTGCAGTGATGAAATGTCCAAATGCTTAACAAGAAGAAATATGTAGTAATTTCACAACTCGAATGCATGAGACACAGTTGTGCTGCAATAGATCTTATCTGTTCTATTTTTGTTTTTGTCCCAAGGGTTAGGTATTCAACAGTTCTACAGACAAGGGTTTTCCCTATAATATAGCTCTCTGATATACGTGTGGGGTCCAACAATAGTACTCGGCCCAATATCTCAGGGCACCAACTTAGGAGGCTAGACCGTACCCTTAGCCATACTACTCGACTACCTAGGTACTAGAGAGTATCTTCCCGAGTGTTGTTCTCAGTGGCACTATAGCAGTCAGGTGGCTGATCGATTTATGTAAGGAGGGCTTTAGGAGATCTAAGTCGATCCGTACACAGGTGTTTTCTGATGCACTACCACTCGAAGGGGTACCAATAGGGGTTACAAGGGTGGCCAATAGATGTGAGCTTAAGTACCACTTGTATTTCCTGCATGTATGAATCCTCGACCGCAAGTTAATGTGCGTAATGACATATCTTTGTAGCTTAAAGACGTCAGAATACGTCTCTACCCTGAAAAAAATTAACCCACAATTTTCTATCGAGGAAGGTGCTCTGATACCACTTGTAATATTCGAAATATAAAAAGTATGCAGAACATAAATAAATAGCTAGAAATGGCAGATGAGCAACAATATAACCAGAACAACACCACGATAATACCAAAAAGTTAGATTTCCCCTGTAAACCCTGAAGTTGTCGAATATTGCGTGGGGGAGGAAATCGAAGTATTGCCTCAACCTTTAAAGGATCTACCATGATCTCGGTCTCAGAAAATAGAAATCCCAAAAGATGACCAGACCTAACACAAAAGATGCACTTATGAGGGTTCAACCGGATTCTATAGTAACGACATCTTTCAAAAACCAGCAGAAGGTGCGTAGAGTGATCCGCTCTCTTACAAGAGTGAGCAGCAAGATCGTCAAGGTAAGCTTCGACCAAGCAAATAAATCTTGAAATTCCTTGAAGAGTTCGATGTAGATCAATATTTCTTCTGGCAAACAATCTGCATTGATATGTACCTTTTCAATCTTGCCAGGGGTACGAGAGATATCAATCATGACGGTAGGAGATATACTTGTCATATTTCCTTCGGCATAAATTTCGTGCGTATCAAGTGGAACTACGACATGACAGACTACCTCACTCAAAGTAGATCGAAAGTCATCTTGTTCGATTCTTTCAAGCTCTGGGAGAAAATAAGAGTGATGATGCATATCATCCCAAGGTTTGTCAGAACCATTTGAGGCTTCGATGATATCTTCATCCAAGGGCAAAGTGTCATCGAGGCATTCATGTGAACAAGACAATGAACTAGACCACATAGGATTAAGAACAAGATCATCCCCGTCTGACGGTGAGGTAACAGGATCGGGATCGACGAAAGAGTCAAGAACAACTTGATACACAATCTTTGTTGTCGATAGTGGCATGGCCATTCTAGCATGTGACTAACCTTCTCAAGATGAAGTCGAGGAAGGTAGGGTCCAAGGATCATTAAAATAGGAAGTGTGGAAAGGAATGGACCTATCTGACGAAATGGGCCTATTGGACATGGCGTAAACATGGTGAATCGGTGCCATGAAGTCAAAGGTACCCATAAGGGATGAATACATTCTGACACCGATATTCTTAGTTGTCGGCTGAGAATTGTCGACCATGGGGATCGATGGTCCAACATATGCATTGGGACTAGCATACGCAAAGGATAACTGGTCGATAGTCATGATCTTCCCATCAAGTGGAAAACAAAGAGTGCAGAAGACGGACGATATGACAACAGTCATAGCATGGGTCCAATTGTGTTCTACTAACAAGTTATAATCAAGAGGCGCATCAACTACCTCAACATCCACCTCTACTGTCTTCCCACCTAATTGGACCAGAAAGGCAGGAAGAATACCATGAGGGCAGAAGGAACGACCGTCAAAAGCAGTCAACATGGTTGGCGATTGAGAGAGAGTCAGAGAGTTGAGAGATTTCCAACAGATCAGGGACATCACACATGTAGTAGTGCCTTCATCAACAACCACATGTTTGATGGTATACTTTGAGTACCCCAAGTGGATTTGGAATGCCACATGGTAAGGCAAGCGAGGCTTCACATCTGGGACGTCAAACTTAATAAATTTCGAGCCACTGGGGTCTAGACCTCCTAACACAGATAACAAGGAATTCCTCTATGAAGGACGTGTCTAGAATACCTCCAGAGATGACATTGCACAAGGGGTTTGACCTAGGTCCTCAACGATAGAGTAATTCGAGGAAGCTCTAGCATTAGGATTGTGGGTAGAGGGCTTAAGTACTCCTTTCAGAATATGAGGCGGTGGCTCTATTTTTTCGATCAGTAAAGTCATCTCTGGAGGAGGAGGAGGAGGAGATTCTAGACCAGGTATAGCCGGTGAAGAACTATAATCGTGAGACCAAGTGGCTACATGAACCTTAGCATCGACCATATTGATAGACAAACGATCATTGTCTTGCAACGACGGGTTTTGACTCCCACCGGCCACATTTCCGGTGTTTGAGGAGATCGAGGCCATGTGTTGGTTATGTGGGAAAGGATTCGTCAACATGGCAGGCGGTAGAGATAAGATCCTCGCAGCTTTCGCAAATTTGGGGCATAAATGAGTAAGGTGATTGTTTGTACAAATCTTACATGGAAATTTCACCTCACGTCTCTCTTTCTTTCCCTCTCCAACATTATTATTCGTCTTCTCATTATTACCATTGTCCTTGGGTTTATTATTATTTTTCCCACCCTTACAATTATTATTACGTCCTTTCTTCTTATTCCCACCTAGTTGTTGGTTACTATTTGGGTCGATCGACGATTGCATGGAATGTACATCCGCCGACTGAGTTGGCCCTCCTACACACTGGTTTAGAGACAACTCTTTCAAATGGCTTGTCACCGAGTCTGCGAACTTTACATTGGAGGAACCTACAATGCCATCGGCATGAGGTTCGAGATTTTGTCTAGGGTCATAGGTTGACCTCGGTGCATCCAGAAGAATGTGGTATAACATCCCAGATTGAGCGTATATAAGATCTAACTGCTGAGATTTGAAGATCGCTTCTTCCTCAGTGGTAACCACGGATGTAGTAACATCCTTCGAGATAGGAGGTTGCAAAGACTTCAGGAACCATTCTAAAAGAAAGGTCAGGGATATGGAGGTCTTAATCAACCTCTTTCGTCTACGCCACTCCTGGATATGATCTGAGATATGAGTGGTTATGTCCTGGCGTAAAGTCAACAGAAGTTGAAGGCCAACATCGTAATGAACTGACAATTGGAAGTGGTTAAGGAAGACTAACACCATCTGATTGAAGGTCCTATATGCCCCCCTAGGTAGCTCAATATACCATTTCACGGTGACCCCAATGACGGTGCATTGAAATAATTTTAAATGGATGGAATTGTCATTAAGGGAATTCGAGGAGCACCATAGGTGAAAGGTAGTAACATGATCATCGGGATCCTCTCCATTCTTACCTTCGAATTTTAGAATCTTCGAAGGAATCTTGGTGGGGACGGGGGGCCCTGTAGGATCATGACACACAGGGTCGTTCATCAATTTAGACAAGTCTGGCTGATTAAGTGTGTCCAGAAAAGAGAGACAGGGTTGCGGCATCTGCCCCCAAGCTCCCTAGAAAGATTGTGTTTGAGGAACTGCAGCCCATCTAGGGTTATGGTAAGCACCATGGCCCTGTTTAGGATTATAAGACCCTCCTCCAGGCTCATTCTAGTAGGAATGTTCTGATGGGGGTTATAAAAATTTCCTCCAATAGGAGTGGCTCCGGGTTGGGGGTTTCCCATGGTGTGAAACTAACCTCCTCTGCATGTGAATCTGGAGGATAGAGGTGGATTCATCATGCCAAACGTGTTGTTCAGAATTGACACTGAGGAGGTGAGGGTATAGGATGGAACTTGAGCAGAAGCTTGTCCGCCAGGTTGGTTTCTCCACCCAGAAGCAAGAAGGTTAGACCCGATGTTAAAAGAAGGAATGCCTCCCATATTAGGATTAGTTTGAGGGATTTGAGAACCACCAAACAAGAATGGAGTATAAGGAGGTGTAGTGCCCCCAAGTCCAATGCTAGCATTAAGGCCAACAGTTGGGATGGAGTTTGAAAATAGTGAAGTGAAATTCAACATACCATAGGAAAAAGTACTAGAGGCCATAGGGATGGACTGAACATTATAGCCAGGTGAGTGACCAATAGACCCAAATGGGTTCGAGGCAAGAGATTGAGAATTCACTATAGAACGGGAAATAGTAATGATAGGTGCCTCTGGCACTACAACCATTGTGGTTGCAGGAGTCAAAGGGGTGACATTAACTCTAGTAGGTGTGGGAGTCGAAGGGCTCCCAGTGTTCTGAAGACTCAGTTCAGTACTCATCCTTGTAGAATCACAAGTCTGAACAGTGGAAGTGTGTGTACCACATCTAATAACTCTACACCTTTTAGAAGGCAAAGACTCGAAATCTGGTGGTTACTGTAACAACCGACGGGACCAGAGGGGAGGTTGGTCCGACTCCACGATCCACGATGACTTAAGACTCAAGATACAAAAAATAAATCCTAAGGCCAACTAGTAATCAAAGAGCACACCAGAGATCAAATGACCAAAATGCACACAAACAGGGTAAAGTGGTTGAAAGGGGCCTCCCTCCCTAAAGAAGGCATGTCTCGCCCAAGAGGGGCTTGAGACTCCCTGTTAAAGATCGGAGGTAACATAATCAGTTATAAGGGCCCTCGTGGACTTAACAACCAGTCGGTCAGATCCCCCCGGAGAGGTAATCCTCCATAAAGGCTTTGTGATGTTTGACCCTTATCTGATCCAGGGTACCTGCAGAATAACCCCTGCAAGTAATCTACGTGGCACCTAAGTCAAGAAACTAAGAAACCAATGTATAACCGATGCATAAGTGAGCAGTCATAAGTCAGGTCCACCATATGGGCAGGGTAGGAAATCTCGAAACCTTGAAATCATCACCTCTCATGGAGGTAAGGGAACTACCAAGATCCCCATATACAAATAGATCCCCAGAAATATCTTTGACGCTAAGAAGGTATCAGGGGGATATCCCTTCAACCAACCTCGCGCGACCTCGTGATTAACTCTGGTGTGAGTGGAGCCTCGTGATATTACCAATTATACAATGGATTTCTCCACTCCCTTACTCAGACACATATGTTGATTTAATAGTCTTGGAGAAGTTTACTCAAAAAATCCTATTCCAAGGCACTAAATCCTAAGCTAGTTTGTGCACCCTAGAAAATAAAATCGTGACGAATCAATTTTAAATTATAGCGTTAATTTTAATGGTCATGCTTATTCAAAAAGGTATTGTAGTGAAACTCATGATGTTATGAATCATCAAGTAAAGTAAATATGAATACAATGCAGAGTTCTAACTTCAATTTTCAATGAATGATATGCTTCTTAAAACAAATGCAATTTTCAATTTCAACTTTGCAATTCTGAAGTAAAAAATGCAATATTTCTTTACATGCACTAAGCTAATGACAAGGACTCAAAAGATCAAAACACCAAGCAATGCAAAATGCCTAATATTTTTGTATTTTCAATATAAGAAAAATGAAAATGCATGGACTGAACAACAACTTGATATATAAAAACTCTATTGTGTATAGAAAGAGACAACTCAAGTAGGATACAAAGAAGCAAGACACCTAGCCCAATGTACAAGGACAATCAAGATGAAAAGGTGATGAGAAAGACTCCACCCAGGAATTCAACCAAAGACAAGTTCCATGTCATCCCACAGTCACTACAGAGACCCAAGAAGACTCAACAATCAACAAAACCTATCCAGCAACCACCAAACCTAGCCAACAATCAAAAGAGGTTGATGTACGTGTCTGTTCAAGGAAACAACATGTATGTACGCATCTTGCGGAAGGACAACACGCGTATATACGTGATTGTCAAGAAAAAACCCGTGTATATGTTTCAAAAACAAAGCCAGGCAAAGGAGAAGGTTGAAAGACTCAGACCCAGAGTGAAAAGAGGTTTTCAAGCAATGATTCGACAAGAAACAAAATAGGAACGAGAGCAATCTAAGGAGAAAAACACTCCAGAGCCTAAGAAAAAAGATTCAATGCCTAGTGGAGTCGACAATTCTATTATGAGGAAAATCTCTCTATAGCTAGGGTAGACCACAACAAACAAAAATGACTGCAAAAATCAACTCTATTGTCAAGTATGTTATATAAACAAATATGCTAGCAAGACAAGATAAAATGCCTACCTCGTCCAGATGTTCGATGAAGTCCATCATTGAGCATTTGACCCAAAGCAGTATACCTGCAACTAGTCCTTAAAAAACAAGCAAAGCAAACATATGGTGATAATATATGATGTTAGCACATTCAATAGCATAATCCATTAATATACATAACAAATACGCACATGGAATAATAATTCAAATATTCGCAAGATATCAATTGGATGGGAAAAGAGTATTTCTATTAATATATGATCAGCAGAAGTGAAAAAGTTATAGGCTTTCGTGTCAGCACGGTTCGGAACCGAGAAACTAAGTTCCTTCTAGTTGGGCCTCCACCAAAAGCAAGCTCATAGAAGAGAGACAATGAAGTTCTCAATCAATAAGGAAAAAACTTGGGGGCTGAACATTGTGTTCAAACTTAAAGGACAAAGGGATGCAGACTCAATATGAAGTGAATAATTTCTCCAGAGTAACTTTGCTCTCAAAGTTGAATTCTTTCTCCTCTTTTCGATAGCTCGGAATTGACCCATTTATAGCCTTCAAATGGAACTAAAGGGCTGAGTCAAAACGTTTCCAGTATATCGAAGGCCAAGGATCATAGATCTCTTGTCGTGACATGGAAACCCGACACCATTTTTTCATTTTTGGGCACAAATCCCGATGTACGTAGGTTGTAGTGGTGCAGCCTGCATATATGCATGTTGTATAGTAGACAAGGTGCGTACATGTGGAAAAAATGTATTTTTTAGCTCTAGGATTTGCAAAAAGGGATGAAAAGACTGCATAGGGAAACATAAATAGGGCTTATGTGCAAGATTGCATAGGGTGAGGCAAAACCTGCTATAACAGACCAACATTATTATAATCATAAAGCTGCATTTGAACATTCATAACCAACAAAAGTCATTAATCATCATCATTAAAACAACATCTACGCATACGTATTTTTGTATAACCAAACAAAACAACACTCATAAATACTTATAAATTCACATATCCCTCAAAAGTCATAAAATCTCAATAGATCCAATGCACAAGTACTAGTCAACTAAAAATAGTGGTTGTTACGTATACTTCCTCTGAACACATAGTGGTTGTTACATATACTCCTTTGGACGGGTATCTAAACAAAAACTATGAACATGATAGAGGTTGAATTCATAGTAATATTTATAGCACTCATAAAATTTAAATTATGTTTATAAATGATAGTTTATAAATAATTTTTGTATTTACATGATTATTATTATTAACTTGTTTGTAATTTACTTACAAATATTTATTTTCTTAATTTTTCTTAATTTTAATTAAAAATCCAACAAAAATTTCATTTTTTTAATCATTTAAATTTATGTATTAATAAGTAATATTTTTTTAAAATGTCAAATTCATTGGTTAGATTCATGACATTTATCAAAGCTATTAACATATTTTAAAAATTAAAATAAAAATAAAAATATTTGAATCATATTTTTTAATAATTTAAATTTATGTATTAATAAGTAATATTTTTTTTAAATGCCATATTTTAAAAATAAAAATAAAAAATAAAAATATTTGAATCATGTTTTTTAATAATTTAAATTTATGTATTAAGTAATATTTTTTTTAAATGCGACCCGGATGGGGTGACACGTAAGGATAGGGGTACAGGTGGATGCGCACTCGGCCCCGGCATAAATGTCGATGGTCGCCACCCACGAGTATGTATTAACGATGGGTGACGGCCATCGCTGCAGCTGCAGGACGGAGGGACCTTTCCCTCGAGCGATTATTTACGACCTCTGCACTCCCGGGATGGCAAAGGTTAAATGTGAAAGGATGACTTCGGCTCTATATTATTTGGTTTTCCATTTGCCTGGGCAGAGCGGGAGCGGCTCTGTATTATTTGGTTTTCCATTCGCCTCGGCTTTGTTAATTGCTTGGATGCACTGGTGTGGTCCAGCCTCCACCGTGCCCTGGCATTGTGCAACCCCGCTGCATTTCTTTCTGACTTTAGCAAGACAGAGCCCGCATGCCCGTGATTCGCACCTGCATTTTCTCTCACCCTGGCTCATCTGCCTTCACCTTCATTTGCCTTGTTCCATTACCATGGTTCGCAAGAGGGGCCAACCTCGCCGTGGCGCGGCCTGGGAGGCACTGAAGGCGCAGAGGCACAGAAAGGAGGAGTTGGAGCGCACCTTAACTCTAGCGACTTCCATCCTCAGGAAGGAAGCCAGGGCAAAGAAATTGGCACGGCTTGCCATCATCGTTGAGCCTGGAGTTGGTTGCAGCTGAGATGTCACACAGAATGTGTTGGGAGCCATGCAGGAAGCTGGTCTCGAGGAGGAGTTCCCCCCCTGTATAGTGATGGAAGAACTGGTCCCGGAGGACCTGCTGATTATTGAGGAGACCCGCGCGGAGACCCATCGGGAAGAATGCAGACCCACTCCGTCACTGGTAGACGACACCCCCGGCTGTATTGTGGAGGAGATACCCTGGCCTGGTGACGACCATTGCAACTGCCAAAACACGCAGGCGGACATAGGAGGCATGAAGGGGGCAAAGGTAGAAGCGGAGCAAAGGAGGTTCGATGAGGGTTCTGGAGCGGCAGTGGATGTGGGTGGCAGCATGCATGGTTCACTCATACGGGAGGAGCACCTAGCACTCATGTTCGACCTGCGTGGACACCTGTCTGATCTGGAGCATCGGGCCCTCCTTATGGGCCAGCGCATGGATATGTTCCTCGACGCTTTTTCCAACGTGCCAGCCAAGCGTAAATTCCCTCTCTGCGCACAAGCTTTCATCATTCCGGCTGGGACCACGCGGCAGACTGACGAGGCTGACAAGTCACCAGACACCTAGGTTTTTCATGTTCTCTTGGCTCTTAGTTTTACTATGTTGATGTTTTATGTGTA
>ML780849.1:893727-906605 GCA_009831015.1 Picea engelmannii | reverse complement strand
ATGGGCCAGCGCATGGATATGTTCCTCGACGCTTTTTCCAACGTGCCAGCCAAGCGTAAATGCCCCCTCTGCGCGCAAGCTTTCATCATTCCGGCTGGGACCACGCGGCAGACTGACGAGGCTGACAAGTCACCAGACACCTAGGTTTTTCATGTTCTCTTGGCTCTTAGTTTTACTATGTTGTTGTTTTATGTGTACTTAGTCCATAGACATATGTCCTGGTTTCCTTCGGGCAGGACAGATGCCAATCAGTTTTTATGTTCTATAATGCTATTTGCTACTTGCCCTCTATATATGCTGGTTTCCGATAATCGGCAGCATTTTGGGTATTACCAGACCTACTCCTATGTATACTCTGTAAAAGTTTTGTCTATCTAATATAGCAGGATCCACCCCTTTTTTATTTTAAAAAAAAATATATTTTTTTTAAATGCCAAACTCATTGATTAAATTCATGACATTCATCAAAGTTATTAACATATTTTAAAAATTAAAATAAAAAATAAAAATATTTGAATAAGTGAAATAATAAGAAATAGGTGTATGTTCAAATAATAAGAGGTATGGGGCTACACGAAATATTAAATTGCATCGATATACACAGAGTTGGTTTATGTAGAAGAAATTTGTTTGAAAACAAACGGAGCAGCCAGTGGGAATTTATGACTGTAACAAACATCCATGCATCAAAACAGAGAATTAAATTGAAATTGATTGCTGCCGTCAACAAAAATGCAGATTGCATCAGTTGAAGCAAAAATTGACGTCGTTGCCGGGGATCGAAACCGGGTCACCCGTGTGACAGGCGGGAATACTCACCACTATACTACAACGACATCGACGCTCAATCTTTTAGAAGGATATTCTCTTTCTTGACTAAATGCAGTTTGCTTTGTTTGTGAAATACTTGTACATTCTTCACAGTCAACTACAGAGACACAATATGAAGAATACTCACCACTATACTACAACAACTTGTCCATACAAAATTTAGAAATCTTGGTTCAAGAAGAAATAGGATGAGATGAAGCAATTTGAGATTCGTTATTAAGGGCGGCAAATATTGTACAATTCAGATTCAGACTCAACTACAGACATAAACCTTCAACCAAGCTCAAAACCTAAATCGAAAAGGTAAAAGAAACAGTTTTGATGCACCAGCCGGGAATTGAACCCGGGTCTGTACCATGGCAGGGTACTATTCTACCACTAGACCACTGGTGCAAGGATAGAAAAGAGCATTCATCTTGTTTCCTCCAACTTAATTTTGTGTATATGCAACATATATACTACATCTTCCCTTCCTAGTTCCACTCTTGCAACCACATGTCACTAGATTGCTGAGCATCCTCCTAATGTTGAATGCCATAATAAAGAAGAAATTTGGTTGTTACTTATCAATTAAAACATCTCAGTGAGAAAAAAAATTACCTGAGCAGCCGGGTATGTTGCTAGAGTAGTTAGCACCTAAAATGATGAAATACTCCCAATAGCCTTGACTTCTTAATGAAAGCTCACAAACAAGTTCTTGCTACATGTTTGCTCTGTGTGGTCACACTTGTACTTGTGCTTGCGCTTGCCATTATGTTACCTTTTTAATCAAAAGTTTTTGAACTTAAGTGTATTGTTTTGAGTGTAAATAAAGTAGCCTCCATTGGAAAGGTTGTGGAAAGTATACATCCTTTAGGAGCCTAATTTCACACTGGGAAGGTTGTGGGAAGTATACATCTTTTAGGAGCCTGATTTCATTATTTTACATGGTGAGCAATGAATGAATATGGTCTACAAGGGAAATATCCATAGATGGATTTATAAAATCACTTAAAGTTGGAAAATAAAATAAATCATGGCAAGTAAAACAAAGTAAGACTAGATAATTGAAATATTATTTCAATTTTAATACACTCTAAATGAATAAAAAGAATGTGCCCTTTAGTAGAATCATCCATACGATACTGCTACATATAGAATACACTTTAACAATAAGGTTTTGGCACCAAATGAGCCATAACCAAGGAAGAAGCGGGCATGTACTTCAACAACATTAAGTGCCACTTTCAACTTACTCCTCATTTGCAAAATGAAAAGAATTCTTTAATCTTAGAATGCCTCCAGAAATTGAGATTTTTTTTTGCATCTTATACATTAAGATACACTGCCTCTAAAAAAAAAAAGGCAAAACCTTTTTTTAAGCCCTTTTTTTTTATGGAGGGTAGATTGAATTTATTATCAAGTGGATATGATACCTAAGTTTTATATGGAAGGAAATTCTTTTGTAACATAAGTTTGTGTGAAATAAAGTTTTATATGCTATTTTTGTTCCAATTCTAATTTGTATGCTTGGGTTTTTTTTGTGTGAAATATATAAATTTTTTTTTCTTTTTGTGTCAAATTTGTATGTATATTGGTAAGTTTTATTTGTTAACTTTTTATTGATACATTTATGGAGGGAGTATAAGACCAAGAGTATATGGTATTGTAGATCATGCAAATGTAAGAAACTCGGGAGTTGCAACTACTCAAGGTAAGCTCCTCTACATTTTTATGTCATTTTTATTTACTATTTTTGATGTATGCAAAGTGTATGATTGTGGTATACATATTATTCTTCTACTATTAAGGTAGTTGTAAGTTTTAATGGGCACACATGAATCACCTTATCTCATCGTCGAAGGATTCACCTCTCCAAGAAGGCCCTTCTTTCTCCCCCCCAAATGGCAAACCAATCCTAGTCGTGAGGTAGAGCATCTATCTCACTAATGAAAGTTTGGTAAGTGAGTGGCTTGTTTGTTTCCTTGATCAAACTATGAGGCTAAGCTTCAGGACTAGGTATGATTGTAGATCTTCCAAGGGATTTCTTTTGAAGTCAAGTAAAAAACCTTATTACATCTATAAGGGTATTGAGGGAGGAGGAAAGAACGAGAATTTTTTCTTGCTATTTCATGTGATAACTTCAATCCCTAAACAACCTTTTACCAATGATGTTTATGTGGGTCTTTCTGAGCTCTTAATGCGGCTTTACAAGAATGTCATGAACATCCATAGCCTTATATATCTTTCCTTTGAAGATCCATTTCCCACCATAATTTGATGCCAGTTCTCCTTAGTTTTAGATTTTTAAAATGCATCTCTTGATGGTTTTGGATTTCTATTTAAGGTTGGTTCTATGTTTTAAATTCCGGTTTATGCTATGTAATTATGATGGAAAGGGTGAACATTGTGGGACCTATTTTGGTTAAGTCTTTTGTTATGACTAGAAAAACAATCTATTTACGAGGAGGGTAAACTATATAGGCTATGTTTTTGGTTTGAAGTTGAAATTCATGTAAATTTTTTGGATGCACCTTTACCTCTCATAAATAAAAGTCTTTATCATATAAATGTTTTTTATAAAAAAAATGATATAATAGAGAAGCTAACCTACCAAGAGAAATGGGGGCATGATGCCACCCAAATGGAAGGAAGTATAAGTACCATGGAAGTAATTATATAATAAATGGTTGCTTAAGAGACTGAAATATTCATATAATAATAATCTACATTAATCTCAAGATTAACATAGTGGGTGTATTTAATGGAATGATTTTTGAAAGAATTGTCTCAAGTTTCTTGGTATTGTGGGCATGGTTGATTTTTTTTCCTTCATTTGATTTATTTGTTATTTTTATGGTTTTGTCTAGATTTTTCACTATCATAGAAAGTTTTGAAAGTTGGGGGCATAGAGGGCTAGAAATTAAGTTTTTCGAGGATTTCCTTTGTAATATAACAAGATGGCAACAAAGAAGATAGAAACATCTACTCGAGAAGTTGATTCTTTAAGGACTAGAAATGGTTCTATACATTGAACTTCGGATTATTTGTAAAATACAATGGCAACTATTCTACAAAATCAAAATAGCTCAAGCCTATAACAATCAAACAAGGTACTCCAATAGTAGGAAAGGAATTTCACCATCACTTAGTTGATCATAGGAAGCTTTGGTGAATTCTTGCTTGAGTTTTGAACCTTGTCTGTCACTTATTTGTTTTACCTTATTTGGAAGGAAAGTTGAAACAAAGAACAAGCATGAGGTTGTATATTTACAACTTTTGGGACTATTTGGTTAGGGTGTATTTGACATTTGATGGATATCTAATATCTACCTACCTTTCAAGCTTATCTAATACTTGAAATTTGTTAAGGAAATGATTATTTTGGAGACTGCCTAGTTTGTAGTGGATATGCATATGGAGTCCATTACATTACATGCGTGACTTCCAAGCTTTGATTGCATATTCTAAGTCAACTATTTCTTGATCTTGTCATTAGGAATTTTAAACTTCTATGTCTATATGTGCAATATGTGCAATATCATCATTTGCCTCTCATTTCAGAGCATTGTTTCCATGATAATCACGATCCAACTTCTCACACTCAATGTAACCCTTAAGCCTCTCCAAGTTGCTCCCACTTGAAGTCACAATGTAAAATTCTACCCTCGAATGAGGTGAGGAATAGGCAATATCAATAATTTTAGCTTTCTAGTTTGCAACCACACAAGATCTGTGATAATATCTTGTGAAATCCAAGACAAATTTCTAATCAATAATAAATATGTGGCCAAGAACAAAAACATAAATCATGAAGTTCAAAGGTGATCAAAGATCTTAAAGTTCTAGAATCATCATTGAAATATATTTTGTAGCCAATGGTTGATATTTGACTACATTTAACAATATTCTAAACAGAAAAAAATGTCAATTGAAAATGAGGATACAATTTATTATTTACAAAGTAAACTACCAAATCAAACATGATGAAGAATTAATATTTACAAGGATTTATAAAGTTAAAATAGGGACCCTTAACTTTGTTTTGAGTTGGCAAGCTTAGGGATTATTAGGCACCTATATTCTCACAGTGGCTTGGGAATGCATAAACAAGCAGACCATTTCATTAATTATTTAATTACTCCTATTTCCCTCACCCACCTAAAATCATTCCTAGAATCGCTCCTAGGTGTCCCCATATTCCCTTACACAATTTAATGACTTTCCCCCTTACTAATTTACTAGTTGAGTTTAATTTAGAAAGTTCTTAAAGGCAAGATTCCTTGCTAAGTTGGTCATTCTATTTTTTCCTTATGTTTCCCTTTTTCTTTAAGTTTCCCCCCTTTTCCTTAGTTTCCTAATTCTTTTAAATTTCCCTCTTTCCCTTTTCATTTAAAATGCAAATTGGCAAGTGTACAAAATTACCTTTTTCCCCTTTCTCTTTCTAATTAATAAATGTGTAATTAGCATGTGTAACAAAACAATTAATTCCCCTTTTTCCTCTTTTTTAAATTTTATCCCCCAAAAGAATTTTATAAATTAATTGAATTGCTTACCCCCCTCTCGTCACATGATTAATGATTATTATTATTATTATTTATTTATTTTTATATAAATATATATATTTTTTATCACAAGTATCACTTAGACCTAGATTTTATTTTCCTAGGTTGGGCGACATTTTATTAGGGAAATTGTTTTAAATCTTTCTCATCACCTCATTCGTTCTAAGGCCATCTAGGTTTATTCATTTATTAATTAACAACGCGATGTACCTTTCAAGATGCACTAGGTGCTCCAAGGGTGACACTCACCTCATTCTATTTCCCTTGCGCGATGTGCCCTTCAGGATGCACTACGTGCTCCAAGGGTGCCACTCACCTCTTTCCGTTTTTCTTTCGCGACGTGCCCTTCAGGACGCACTACGTGCTCCAATGGTGCCACTCACCTCTTGAATGACTTGGTAGACATAAAAAAACTATGGAGTCAATACTCTGTTGGGTGATCTTGTGGGAGACTAAGGGCCTTTAAGGAATAAGGCCCTTGCCTTATTGCGCGCCCCTTAGAATCATCGTGAGCAGCTGTCACAGTTTTCCCTCACGACATCGTGGGTCTTCTCTAACTAGGTAGTCGTTAACCTACAGTTCGAGCCACGACGAGAGTGCTAGTAGGTTGTGGCAGGGATGTTGTCCACACCTCTCCCTCAATGTCTCTGGTAATCGTGCGTGACCCCTCTACTCCACATGTGAGTCTGGTCGGTAAGTTATCGTCAGCCTGCATCATCAAAGAATCATGTCAGAAATGAGATCCATAATCATAACATCTAATCAGATGCACATATGTCATATATACAACAATAAAACCCAATAGTCCAAGGGTTTCTTGATCTGGAGTCCAAGGGTTTCATCGATGCCTCTGCATCCTCTAGGTCCAAAATCCTGCACACTCAGGAGAACCCAGTCAATAGCGCCTGCCTAAGTCAATATCGCAACATAAAATATAATCATATCCATAATGCCTCATAATCATAATCAACAGCCAATAGTATAATAATCTGGGTCGCTTGCAAGCAAGTTTCCTCAAAGAATAAGTTCGCTCAAAGAGCATAAGAGCGGGATGTTACATAGTTGCATATAGTTGCATAATTTCATATAGTTGCATAAGTTGCATATAGTTGCAATATAGTTGCATATAGTTGCATATAGTCACTAAAAAACATGATAAGTTGCATTGTTGCATATAGTTGCATATAGTTGCATATTTGCATATAGTTGCATATGAAATTGTTGCAATATAGTTGCATTGTTGCATAAAGTTGCATATAGTTTCATATAGTTGGATAAGTTGCATATTTTCATATAGTTCCATATAGTTGCATAGTTGCATATAGTTGCAATATAGTTGCATAAAGTTGCATATAGTTGCATAAGTTGCATTTTTGCATAAAGTTGCATATAGTTGCCTATAGTTGCATAGTTGCATATAGTTGCGTATGAAATTGTTATATAGTTGCATATAGTTGCCTAAGTTGCATATAGTTTCATATAGTTGCATAGTTGCATAAGTTGCATTGTTGCAATATGGTTGCATAGTTGCATAAGTTGCAATATAGTTGCAATATAGTTGCATAAGTTGCATAATTTTCATTGTTGCATAAAGTTGCATATAGTTGCATAGTTACATATTTGCATATAGTTGTGTATAGTTGTGTATAGTTTCTATATAGTTGCATATAGTTGCATAAGTTGCATTTTTTCATAAAGTTGCATATAGTTGCATTTATGTTTATCATTAAGATGAAGTCATGTTCTAGACCAAATGTGGCAACATCATTGCACATGCATTTCTACTCACTTAGACATTTCTTCATTGTAATTGTTAAAAGGGTTAGTGTATAAACATAATACTAAACCTATCTAGTGAGGTGATAGGATATGACCATCAACAAACCTCCAAGAAGGATAAATCCCCCAGGATCAATGCCACATGATGATGATTGTTGTTCCATTTGGATTACTAATCTATGGCTCCACCAAAATTACCATATCTAAAAGAGAATTACCATATCAATAACAATCAAATATAAGGGTATACTAAAAGGGAATACCTTAGTAAATATCTATAATAGATGTGTCCTCTTATGACAGTGGGACAAGCATGATTTTCTCCAATCTAGGAGAATTAAAATGAAGCATAGTTGGCATACACCACTCGAGGAAAAACCCTTCTTCTAAGAATATGCAGGTGGGGGTTATCTATTTTGATAAAGATGTTGCTAAGGAATTGCACTTGGCCCAACCATTTGATGTAGTTTTCTCTCATGGGAAATACAACCGAAAAGTAGCTAAACATGCCTTTGAGGGATTTGAACCTAGAAGTGGGGAATCAACTTGAATATTTCATCTTGAAGGGACTATGTCTTGTCATCTAATTTGAATATGTTCTCTTATTTTTCATAGTGTGGTTTGAATTATCAATTTAGAGTGATAATTTTATAGTAAGAGAGGGATTGAAAGTTGGACAAGAATCCTCATTCTTAGATGAACATGTCACAAATTTTTAGAAGTCACATATGACTAATATTTAAAAGTGCACCAAATATTAGGTGTATCTATATAAGTAAATATTTATTAAAATACCCTTTTTATAGGATGGCCTCGTGGTTTAGGTGTTATTTTTCATTTAACCCTCTTGATATATGTCAACTTAGATCCTTAGGTATTGTGTTTCCATTCTAGGTTCATGTTGAGATTTATTGTTGATTAATTTGGTCTGTGCCTTATATCAATATTATTTTCTAAGGAATTATGTTATCCTCTATTACTGGATTACACAAGATGCATATTAGTGTTCGAATGGGGTTTATTTGCTAGCACTATTCAAATGGTTATAATTCCTTCCTAGGATATGATGGAGCCTTGATACACTTGACGAGTTTCTCTCATATTGGCTTACAAATCTTCTTCACACAATTCTAGAGGTGAAAATTGGAATTTAACCCAAACTGAAGCATTGGAGGCAGCTTGCATTGGGTTGAAGGTGGCATCCAATGTTTCATTATAGGTCCTATTATTTAAACACAAATCTTTAAATTTATTTGCATAATAGAGAATGTGTGTTTCCAAGCGTACACCACTTGCTAATGTGAATATAAACCAGCTTGCAAATAAATATTCCTAAGGAAACATTATCGATTTTGGCAGCATTGCTTGCACTGTGAGTCTCCTCTTTTGCTTGCATTGTGGGTCTCCTCTTTTGCACTATGGATCTCGTCTTTTTCTCACACTGTGGGTATCCGGATCTCTCCTCTTACGGTCACACTATGGCCGACTAGCTAGGGTATCTAGATATGTCCTCTTATGCTCACATTATGGTCGACTAGCTAGGGTATTGGGCTCTGTCGACACTCACCTCTTTCGCATTGTGGGTCTCCTCTTTCGCACTGTGTCTCCTCTTTTGCATTGTGGGTCTCCTCTTTTTCTCAAACTATGGGTATCCGACTCTCTCCTCTTACTGTCACACTCTCCTCTTAAGGTCGCATTGTAGGCCAGCAGGTTTGGTTTCGTTCTAAGTTTGGTTATGTTTTGTTATTTCATATTAAACAATACAATATATATTATATTAATTAAAAAATATATAATATAAATATATAAATTCTATATAATTTTGAAGGTGTTAGGCCTCTTCCTACGCACCACAACCAGATCACCTCTCATTGACAGTCTGTGTATTGATCCCTTTTAGTTTTGGGTTGTTAGTATTTTCAATTGCACGCACCTTTCAATCTAGTCAAAGTTCAATTAATGTATCTTGTTACTGTAGGGTTATAAAACCTCATGATCCCAATGCCCATATGCCTCCAACCTTGTGATCTAATGATCGTTGGGTGACAAGTGTCATAATGGGTGATGAGTAAGACTAGGGGCAACTTTCAATTCAAGGCTAGGAATGACCAGGTCCACATCAAGTGAAGGAATAAAATTAATAAGTTGTACATGTGTTGTCCCATTCCATGTCAACAACAACGCATCCATTCACTGGGAACACTAAAACCAGACAAATCGATGACTCCACTAAATTAGGGTTTATGGTTTACGTGATGAATTGATGATGGGAGAAAGTGGGTGTGTGAGTCAAATATGAGTCAAGAAACCCTCCCATATCATTAAGGCATGTGAATAGTCTATCCATGTCAAATTTCAATGAATACATAAACATTTTGAAAAAATTTCAACGTTGGCCCCATTCACAGGTCATTGTTTCCCGTGTCTAATCCTAGTACAATTTCCTTGTAAAATTTGTATAAGATATTTGGAGAATGATAATTTTGAAGGTGTTATGCCTCTTCCCTGTAAAAAACTTATTCGTGGCTATATCGACGAACTTTTGTGGCAATTGAGACGAAAATCCCGCCCTATTTAAAAAAAACATGAAAATAATGGAAACGTGGAAACGTGGAAAAAATTTGCGGAATAATCCGCCCATATGTAGTAGTGTGTAAATACAAAGGGTAATAGATTTCCATCTTCAACTAGTATCTTATCCAAAGGGTAATAGACCATTATCTTCAACTAAATGCTTGTGTAAATACAAAGGGTAATAGATCATTAACAAGGGTCTTTCAAAGGGTATATACTCTTATCCAATACATATGGGTTTTACTTACTCTGATTAAGAGAGAGATAAAGAAATGGAATCGGCTTCATATCTTACCCGTATGAGCTATGTGAATATTACATTATAGTTAAGAGTGTAGAGTCTCAATCTAAGGTATAGGCAACTAATCACAAGAATGAAGATGCAAGTTCAAATTGCATTTCTGCTATGAGTTTTTCGTTGTGTTCTTATCAGTTTTCTTGGGTATCGTTAATTATGTTTTATTTTTGAGTCTTCATACTTTTAATCCCTTCTTTGTTGAAAATGGAAGCTAGCTTGACTTATGGGGAATCGTAATTGGTATCTCAATCCATGGCATTGGAGTTAGACATTTGGATTTAAATTTGTTATTTCTTATCATTCTATAAATGAGACATTGACATGAAATGTTCCCTGCTTGTGTCTTTTTGTTACAGTGCAAAGTATTGTAACATATTTTAG
The DNA here is from genome assembly GCA_009831015.1 of Picea engelmannii. Taxonomy (NCBI): domain Eukaryota; kingdom Viridiplantae; phylum Streptophyta; class Pinopsida; order Pinales; family Pinaceae; genus Picea; species Picea engelmannii. The sequence continues at coordinate 896,198 of ML780849.1, read as the reverse complement.
TTGTGGAAATAATTGCAGTGGACATTTTCCCCGTGTTTCAAGTTTTATTTCTATCTATTGTAAGTGATATTTTGTAGACTTTAAAATTGTTCTTTCTTCTAGCTTTGTAAATGAGGCTTTGACATGAAATATTGATGTATTTTATCAGTTTCGTTATCAATGCAAAGTGATTATTACATATTTCGATGTATCTATTATGGAGGTTGAGGGAATGACTACAGTGAATATACTACCTATGTTTCACTGTTTGTTTTCTATTTGTTAAGTGTTATATTAATGCAGATTTTCCATAACATATTACAATGTAATATGTTATAACATATGTACTGATATTAAAATTGAAAACGGATATTATCAGAATTATAACATATGCATAGATATTAAAACATATGTACAGATATTATACATATGCACAGATATTAAAATTGAAAACAAACTGTGAAATGTATTTAAAACTGTTCTTTCTTCTAACTTTGTAAATGAGGCTTCGACATGAAATATTGCTCTGTCTTTTATCAATTTTGTTATCAATGCAAAGTGATTGTTACATATTTTGGTGTATCTGTTCTGGAGGTTGAGGGAATGACTTTAGTGAATATATTTCCTATGTTTCAAAGTCTGTTTCTATTTATAATAGTTTTATAATGGATACCATTGTTTTTGGGTTTTCTAGTAGCCTTGTCACACCCCGAGAATCAATCCTTCATAAAGTTTGACTTCTGCAAGTTCTTGGCAAATACAATGCACCAACCGTTTTTAGATTTTAGGGGTACCAGGTCATTCAGGTACTAGTCTCACTTGATCCATATGTTAAGCCATCAAAACTACTCACATCTGGGTTATTTTAAGTCTAGGATGGTGAATGACCAGCCAGCATGTTTCTCTCCCAACCATTGAGTGGTTGCCTATGGTAAGAGAACATGTCACCAATGAAGGTTTTTTGCAATATGTAAACTCTTTTATGTCTATATTAGACTTTATTATCCACAATGAATTATTCAGTTAGTCAAAGGGTCACTACAATTGCAAAACAACACCAGAGTGCGAGACTGGTTCCTTTTTTAACAGTTTACTATTATAAGAGTCTATGGTTTTGAAGAGGAGCCATATCAAAAGTGAGTGTTGAATTTGGTTGTTCTAGAGACTGGAAAAAGTGAAATTCAGTCAGTTGTTGACTACAAATCCAACCATATTACATTAAATGTTGATAAGATGAATTTCAAGGACAAACCAAATCTGCACAAGTAGGTCACTCATGTCTTACACATAGATGTGACCAAGACTCATGACAATGTGAAGAATATGAAATAGGCATTAATCAAAGTGGAGAAATAGTTGAGGCGGGATAAAGTGGTTACTACAACAAGGAATCCCATAATCAACAATCTGTAAAATAATATTAATAACTTATGATACTCTAATATTACATAGGTAAAAATGGATTTATAAATTGAATTCCTGAAGATTTGAAATTTTTATAAAATACAAAACGTTTGAAATAAAAAGTTCGACAGTTTGAAATTTTTATGAAATTTTTATAAAATACAAAATGTTTGAAATGACTGTGACTTGGCCACGGGGGCCAGCCATGTGGCCAAGCCGTGTGAGTGCCCACAACTTAGCCACAGGGCTGGACCCCCACGACCAAGTCACAACCAATTTTAATAAGAGATTATCTATGCACAGAAAATAAGGGAATTTGAATCTAAATCTTTAACACCGGAGTGAAAGACAGTTGATTTGGCTCCTGATAGACTACTCAGGAACAGACTAATCACTTAAATACTTACTTTATTTTTAATATTTGATTGTTAAATGTCTATATCAAATTTAAAAACTTAATATTTGATTGTTAAATGTCTATATCAAATTCACTAAATCCATATTGTTTATAAATTATTCATTAATGTCTATATCAAATTCACATTTTTAAGTAAATCCATATTGTTTATAAATTTATTGTTTGTGTGTATAATTTGAATATATAAACATGTAATTTTTAAATTGTATTCCTATTTTATTTTAAAACTTATTAAAAAAAAATTAAATATATATGTTTTAAAAATATTCTATTGTATGTATATTTCACAAATATTCCATTACAAATTATAAGATAGGCGATAATGTACAACAATTATATGTATATATTTGTTGGGCACACAAATGATCAAATGAAAATGTATATTTGTTGAGCACTCAAATTATCAAATGATTTTGTACATGTAGAAATCTAATTGACCTAGAATCGCACGGTGTTAGTTTTAGTTGTTTAAATTGTAATTTTGAATGATAGATTCAGAGCAATGTAATTAATCTAATATTGCAATTTGCAATGCAACAGATGAACTTAGATGTATAATTTGTTTTTAGTGACAATAAATGTTGTATAATTCCCGTACTTAGATGGATAATTTGTTTTTAGTGGCAGTAAATGTTTTATAATTCAATGTAGTTAGATCTAACTGTACTAA
>ML780849.1:881029-893421 GCA_009831015.1 Picea engelmannii | reverse complement strand
ATAGAAGAATATATTTATTTGTATTATATTTACAAGAAATATTATTTATTAAAGAAAGAAAGATGATTTTTGTTGGATAATATTTTCATATAACCAAGATATCGAAATCTATTTCTATGCATAAATTTATTTGAATTAAACCACTTAATAAATTATATGGTTGCACAATAGACGCAGTAAAAAAATATTGGCTTTAAATCTAAACTAGACCAGAACAAATGCGCACATAACAAATCTAAAATCTAAATACTAATTAACAAATCTAAAATAAACATAAATATAAATGTTACACAATATCAAGAAATTAATACTAATTAACAAATCTAAAACTAACATAAATATAAAAATATACTTTGTAATTAAATACTAATTAACAAATATAAAATTAACATAAATATTACATGGTACCATGAAATTAATACTAATTAACAAATCTAAAATTAACATAAATTTAAAAATATAAATGTTACACAGTAGCAAGAAATTGTTATTCATAAAAAGTAATAATTTGGGAAAACCCCAAAAGGGAATGAATTTGATCGAAGAGTTTGTAGTGAAACTTAGAATGTGACTTGGCCAAGGGGGGGCAGCCATGTGGCCAAGTTGTGGGCATGCCCACGACGTGGCCACAGGGTTGGCCCCCTGCGTCCAAGTCACAGTCTATGGGTTGTGACTTGGCCGCAGGGGGCCAACCCTATGGCCAAGTTGTGGGCACGCCAACGGATTGGCCACAGGGTTGGACCCCCGTGGCCAAGTCACAGTGGCAATACGAAATATAATTCAATTAAAATTAAAAATTACAAAATTTAAATTTAAATTTAAAACTTAACTTTAGGCTTACCTGCAACTCTGACCGCCCGCATGACTACCTGCCAACAAGACCATGCCAAACACGTCCACGCCAAGAGATCACTCACACTCGCCAAGAGCTCACTCACTATCACTCACTGGCACTCACCAAGAACCCACTCACACTCGCCAAGAGCTCAGAAAAGTGTAACAATCACGATGTGGGGTAAATATATAAACATGTTTTCGGTTGAAATATCTTTTTGGTCATAATATCTTTCAGTCGAAAAGAGGTTACCGGATGAAAAAAAAATCGTCCGACTAAAATTCTACACGAAAATCGAGGCCATTGTCACTGTATCATTCGATTTGACGTTCAAAGGTTCGGTCGAAACATATTTCGACCGAAAAAAAAGACCTTTCGGCCGAAAAAACGTCTTTCATAATTTTGGAGATGTGATTGTCACGAAAGTATTACCCACCTCCATGAATTTACCCAAATATCAATCACAGAATTACCCAAACCACAAATCAATAACGAGTAAACTATATTTATCTACACTATACCTATGTAATGGAGAATGACTATGAAACTACAACATTATCAAAACATACTAAGTCAAGAAATTTAAATGAGAATGTCAATTGATCTCCATTAAATGTCTCATCACCTATAGCCCAATTATCCCCTATTGGTGCTCATATGAATGATCTAATATTCCATCATATGTTGCCCCTAGTTATCCCCCTCTTGGTTTCCAATTGATATCATTTGAAACCCTCAATTACCCCCTCTAGTGGTTGAATAATTTATAAAATATCTCATCATTCATAGCCCCCAATTACCCCCCTCCCATTGCTTGAATGATCCCTCTTAACATTGCATGGGTCCCTCAAATGAAACTAGTATTTATAGTCCTCATGAGATGGCATGATAACTCATCACATGGGTGATTACAACAAGCATTGAAAGCCGCAACACTTTTTTGAGGCTTTACTCGACTTTCAACATTAATAAGGCTTTGTATGTACATGGCTCTTTGGCTCCAAGTAATACATACAGGTCTAATTTAGGTGGTATAAGTTTGATGGAAGTATTATTCTGTCCTTGACCCAGAATTATAAGTCTCGATAAACATTCCCTCATGGGTATGGGCTTCCATAAAGTACTTATTGTCACTGGCTCTCCAACTTTAATTGTMTCAAATCACTCGTGCTCATAGCAAATTGCATAACCATAGCTTATGTCAATATGCATTTATTGTTAAAACATCATATTTCATTAATCAAATAGTAATTAATAACACAATTATTCAATTTTACACAACCATGTAATAGTATCCATCAACACATTTTCTCCCTTATCAATTTTGCATATCCATTCAGCAAATACATTCTTTCAATAATTCACCTTTCATCCTTTCAATGGTACACTAGTATTTACTATCCCTAATTCATAGTTCATTTATTCAACAATTCATTTGAAATAACCAATTTCCTCATTAATCATCATTTAGGTGATATACATCTAATTTGAATTCCCATATAGCCAATTGTATACAAAGCATAGATCAGTGACCAACATTATTAGAATCATAAAGCTTTATTAGAATCATAAAATTGCATTTGAACATTCATAACCAACAAAAGTCATTAAGCATCATCATTAATACTATATGTATTTTTGTATAACCAAACAAAACAATACTCATAAATACTTATAAATTCACATATCCCTCAAAAGTCATAAGATCTCAATAGATCCAAAATGCACAAGTACTAGTCAACTAAAAACAGTAGTTGTTACATATACTTTTTCGGAACATTCATCAAAGCTATTAACATATTTTAAAAATAAAAATAAAAAATAAAAATATTTGAATAAGTGAAATAATAAGAGGCAGGTATACGTTAGGTTATGGTCTAAAACCAAGTTGGAGTTATAAACTTGTGCAAAGCTATTAATATATTTTAAAAATTAATATATATATATATATATATATATATGTGAAATAATAAGAAGTAGGTGTATGTTGGGTTATGGTCTAAAACCAAGTTGGAATTATAAAATTGTGCAAAGTTGGAGTTTCAAATTATTTGAATTGAAATTATTTGATGACTGTGACGAACATCCATCCATCAAAACAGAGAATTAAATTGAAATTCATTGCTGCCATCAACAAAAATGCAGATTGCATAAGTTGAAGCAAAAAGTGACGCCGTTGCCGGGGATCGAACCCGGGTTACCCGCGTGACAGGCGGGAATACTCACCACTATACTACAACGACATGGATGATCAATTTTTTAGAAGGATAATCTACTTCTTTACTAAGGGCGGCTTGTTTTGTTTGTGAAATATTTGTACATTCTTCAGACTCAGCTACAGAGACACAATATGAGAAGGCACGGGATTCTTTCAAAAGCAATATACATAAACCTTCAACAGGGGATTCTTTCAAAAGCAATATACATAAAACCTAAATCGAAAATAGAAGCTCGTCGTTGCCGGGGTGACAGGTAGAAAATCTAGAAATCTTGTTCAATAACTAAGAAAGAAATAGGACGAGATGAAGCAATTTGAGATTCGTTATTAAGGGCGGCAAATATTGTACAATTCAGATTCAGACTCAACTACAGAGACATAAACCTTCAACCAAGCTCAAAACCTAAATCGAAAAGGTAAAAGAAACAATATTAATGCACCAGCCGGGAATCGAACCCGGGTCTGTACCGTGGCAGGGTACTATTCTACCACTAGACCACTGGTGCAAGGATAGAAAAGAGCATTCATCTTGTTTACTCCAACTCAATTTTGTGTATATGCAACATATATACTACATCTTCCCTTCCTAGTTCCACTCTTGCAACCACATGTCACTAGATTGCTGAGCATCCTCCTAATGTTGAATGCCATAATAAAGAAGAAATTTGGTTGTTACTTATCAATTAAAACATCTCAGTGAGAAAAAAAATTCCCTGAGCAGCCGGGTATGTTGCTAGAGTAGTTAGCACCAAAAATGATGAAATACTCCCACTATGTTGCTAGAGTAGTTAGCACCTAAAATTACCTGAGCAGCCGGGTATGTTGCTAGGGTACTATTCTACCACTAGACCACTGGTGCAAGGATAGGAAAGAGCATTCATTTCGTTTCCTCCCACGCAATTTTGTGTATATGCAACATATATACTACATCTTCCCTTCCTAGTTCCACTCTTGCAACCACATGTCACTAGATTGCTGAGCATCCTCTTAATGTTCAATGCCATGATAAAGAAGAAATTTGGCATATGCTAAAGCCTTGATTGTTTTATTGAATTGTTACTTTTCCCTTCCTAGTTCCACTCTTGCAACCACATGTCACTAGATTGTTGAGCATCCTCCTAATGTTCAATGCCATAATAAAGAAGAAATTTGGCATATGCTAAAGCCTTGATTGTTTTATTGAATTGTTACTTATCCATTAAAACATTTCAGTGAGAAAAAAAATTACTTGAATTTTAAAGCAGCTAGGTATGTTGTTAGAATAGTTAGCACCTAAAATGATGAAATACTCTCAATAGCCTTGACTTCTTAATAAAAGCTCACAAACAAGTTCTTGCTACATGTTTGCTCTGTGTGGTCACACTTGTGCTTGCGCTTGCCATTATGTTACCTTCTTAATCAAAGGTGTTTGGACTTAAGTGTATTGTTTTGAGTGTAAATAAAGTAGCTTCCATTGGGAAGGTTGTGGAAAGTATACATCCTTTAGGAGCCTAATTTCACTCTGGGAAGGTTGTGGGAAGTATACATCTTTTAGGAGTTTGATTTCATTACTTTACATGGTGAGCAGTGAATGAATATGGTCTACAAGGGAAATATCCATAGATGGATTTATAAAATCACCTAAAATTGGGGAATAAAATAAATCATGGCAAGTAAAACAAAGTAAGACTAGAAGATTGAAATATTATTTCAATTTTAGTACACTCTAAATGAATAAAAAGAATGTGCCCTTTAGTAGAATTATCCATACAATACTGCTACATATAGAATACACTTTAACAATAAGGTTTTGGCACTAAATGAGTCATAACCAAGGAAGAAGTAGGCATGTACTTCAACAACATTAAGTGTCACCCTCAACTTACTCATCATTTGCAAAATGAAAAGAACTCTTTAATCTTAGAATGCCTCTAAGAATTGTTTTTGCATCTTATACATTAAGATACACTGCCTCTAAAAAAGGAAAAACCTTTTTTAAGCCCTTTTTATGGAGGGTAGATTGAATTTATTATCAAGTGGATCTGATACCTAAGTATTATTTGGAAGGAAATTCTTTTGTAACATAAGTTTGTGTGAAATAAAAATTTTATATGCTATTTTTGTTCCAATTCTAATTTATATGTTTGGTTTTTTTTGTGTGAAATATATAAAAAAAAATTATTTTTGTGTCAAATTTGTAAGTATATTGGCAAGTTTTATTTGTTAACTTTGTATGGATACATTTATGGAGGGAGTATAGGACCGAGAGTATATGGTATTGTAGAACATGCAAATGTAAGAAACTCAGAAGTTGCAAGTACTCAAGGTAAACTCCTCTACATTTTTATGCCATTTTTATTTACTATTTTTTAGGTATGCAATGTGTATGATTGTGGTATGCATATCATTCTTCTACTATTAAGGTAGTTGTAAGTTTTAATGGGCACACAAGAATCACCTGATCTCACCATCGAAGGATTCACCTCTCCGAGAAGGCCCTTCTTTCTTTCATCCCCCCCCCCCACCCCACAATGCCCAACCAATCCTAGTCGTGAGGCAGAGCATCTATCTCACTAACGAAAGTCTAGTAAGTGATTGGCTTGCTTGCTTCCTTGATCAAACTATGAGGCTAAGCTTCAAGACTAGGTATGATGCTAGATCTTCCAAGGGATTTATTTTCAAGTCAAGTAAAAAACTTTATTACCTCTATAAGGGTATTGAGGGAGGAGGAAAGAAAGGGATTTTTTTCTTGCTATTTCATGTGAGAAATTCAATCCCTAAACAACCTTTTACCAATGATGTTTATGTGGGTCTTTTTGAGCTCTTAATGTGGCTTTACGAGAATGTCATGAACATCCATAGCCTTAGATATCTTTCCTTTGAAGATTCCTTTCCCACCATAATTTTATGCCAGCTCTCCTTAGTTTTAGATTTTTTTAAATGCATCTCTTGATGGTTTTGGATTTCTATTTAAGGTTGGTTCTATGTTTTAAATTTCAGTTTATGCTATGTAATTATGATGGAAAGGGTGAACATTGTGGGACCTATTTTGGTTAAGTCTTTTGTTATGAATAGAAAAACAATATATTTACGAGGAGGGTAAACTATATAGGCTATGTTTTTGGTTTGAAGTTGAAATTCATGTAAACTTTTTGGATGCACCTTTACCTCTCATAAATGAAAGTCTTTATCATATAAATGTTTTTTTATAAAAAATGATATAACAGAGAAGCTAACCTACTAGAAAAATGGGGGCATGATGCCACCCAAATGGAAGGAAGTATAAGTACCATGGAAGTAATTATATAATAAATGTTTGATTAAGAGACGGAAATATTCATATAATAATAATCTACATTAATCTCAAGATTAACATAGTGGGTGTATTTAATGGAATGATTTATGAAAGACTTGTCTCAAGTTTCTTGGTATTGTGGGCATGGTTCAATTTGTTTCCTTCCTTTGATTTATTTGCTATTTGCTATTTTTATGGTTTTGTCTAGATTTTTCACTATCATAGAAAGTTTTGAAAGTTGGGGGCATAGAGGGCTATAAATTAAGTTTTTCAAGGATTTCCTATGTAATGTAACAACATGGAAACAAAGAATATAGAAACATCTACTCTAGAAATTGATGCTTTAAGGACTAGAAATGGTTCTATACATTGAACTTTGGATTATTTGTAAAATACAATGGAAACTATTCTACAAAATCAAAGTAGCTCAAACTTATAACAATCAAACAAGGTACTCCAATAGTAGGAAAGGAATTTCACCAGCACTAAGTTGATCATAGGAAGCTTTCGTGAAGTATTGCTTGAGTTTTGAACCTTGCCTATCACTTATTTGTTTTACCTTATTTGGAAGGAAAGTTGAAACGAAGAACAAGCATGAGGTTGTATATTTACAACTTTTGGGACTATTTGGTTAGGGTGCATTTGACATTTGATGGATATCTAATATCTACCTATCTTTCAAGCTTCTTTGATACTTGAAAGTTGTGTTCACAATTTGTTAAGGAAATGATTATTTTGATGGTTGAGACTACCTAGTTTGTAGTGGATACGCATATGGAGTCCATTACCTTACATGTGTGACTTCCAAGCTTTGATTGCATATTCTAAGTCAACTATTTCTTGATCTTGTCATTAGGAATTTTAAACTTCTATGTCTATATGTGCAATATGTCGTTTCAGAGTATTGTTTCCATGATAATCATGATCCAACTTCTCACACTCATTGTAACCCTTAAGCCTCTCCAAGTTGCTCCCACTTGAAGTCACAATGTAAAATTCTACCCTCGGATGAGGTGAGGAATAGGCAATATCAATAATTTTAGCTTTCTCTTTTGCAACCACATAAGCTCTGTGATAATATCTTGTGAAATCCAAGCCAAATTTCTAATCAATAATAAATGTGTGGCCAAGAACAAAAACATAAATCATGAGGTTCAAAGGTGCTCAAAGATCTTAAAGTTCCAGAATCATCATTGAAATATTTTGTAGCCAATGGTTGATATTTGACTACATTTAACAATATTCTAAACATAAAAGACTGTCAATTGAAAATGAGGATACAATTTATTCTTTACAAAGTAAACTACCAAATGGAACATGATGAATAATTAATTTACAAGGATTTATAAAGTTAAAATAGGGACCCTTAATTTTATTTTGAGTTGGCAAGATTAGGGATTATTAGGCACCTATATTCACACAGTGGCTTGGGAATGTAATATTCCAGATATAAAAAGTATGCAGAACATAAATAAATAGCTAGAAATGGCAAATGAACAACAATATAACCATAACAACACCCCGATAATACCAAATTAATGATAACAAAATAAAACCAGAAATAACACTTTGATTACCGAGAGCAATGTTCACTTGCCTCTTCGAGGGGGAACCCTCCAACAAAGCAGATCTCTATTACAATAATATCCAAGACAAAAGTTCTCATACCCTCGAGTCCTATTTATACTAAATATGTCTATCAAAAGAACCATCTATAGGAAGATCCTTCTAGAAGCATAAGCTTCTATTAGATCTTTATACATTGGACTTATTCTTTGTCATTGCTAAGCCTTATTAATATTGGCCTCTATTACATGGAAATATATTATTCTACCTACATGAAGGGTTAGGTCCCTAACATGTCCTCCCCTTAAAAACAACCTTATCCTCAAGGCTTGAGATGGTGAAATTGTTGCAGAATGGTAGCTGGTTCCCAAGTGGCATATTCTGGAGTTGTATCTTTCCACTAGACTAACACTTCCTTGATGGTGCACTGACGCAGTCGACGCTCACATTGGTCCAAAACTGCTTGTGGTTGTAGCCAAATGGAGCCTTCTTCGTCCAACTCAAGAAGGTTGGTTTGAGTTTGGCACTTAGTTCCAATCACCTTCTTTAAGAAGGAAACATGAAAAACAATATGGAGCTTAGAATGACTGGGAAAATCTAACTGATAGGCCACCTGTCCCACACGCCTAAGAACGGTATAAGGACCATAAAATTTGGGCGCCAGTTTCTGACAATGGTTAGCCTTGAGGGAATTTTTCTTGTAAGGTTGCAGTCGAGGAAACACATGATCCCCTTCTGCAAATTGACGTTCAGAGCGACCTTGATCTGCTTGTTGTTTCATGTGATTCTGGGCCATGACCGAATTCTCTTTGAGGGACCGGAGAATAGCTTGTCGAACTGTAAGCGTTTGGTCAACTTCCTGGACCTTCGAGACACCTGGAAAATATGAGAGGACTGAAGGTGGATTTTGTCCATATACCGCTTCAAAAGGACTCATGCGTGTAGAAGTACGGTACGAAGTGGTGTACCACCATTCAACTAGTGGTAACCATTGAGCCCATTGATTCTTCCTTTCCGCTGCAAAACAACTCAAATATGTTTCCAAACATTTGTTGACAACTTCAGTTTGAACATCAGTCTGGGAATGATAATTTGTGCTAAGATGCAATTGGGTGCCTTGTAGCTTGAATAGTTCTTGCCAAAAATTGATGGTGAAATTTGTGTCGTGATTAGAAACAATAGAATGTGGCATACCATGAAGCTTGAAGACCTGATCCATAAAAAGTCGAGCCACAATAGATGTTGTAAATGGGTGTTGAAGATCACAGAAATGAGCATACTTGGAAAGACGATCAACTACCACCATGATGATTGATTTATTTCTCGATTTAGGTAAGCCGATAATAAAATCCATAGAGATATCGCACCAAAGAGCAGGTGGAATCGGAAGCGGTTGTAGTGTGCCAGAAGATTTGACAGTTTCACCCTTGTTGCATTGACACACATCACATTCAGCTACAAAATTGTGAATGTCTTGTTTCATACCCTCCCAGAAAAAAGAACGTTTGACCCTGTCATAGGTTTTGGTAAACCCAGAGTGCCTAGCTGTGGGTGTAGCATGAAGCTCAGAAAGTACCACGGATTTAAGTTTTGACTGTTTACTTAAATACAAATGGCCTTTGTATTAAAGCTCATCATTGAGCCAAGAGTACCTTTGGAAAAATAGAGAATTGCACTGCAATTGTTGTATCAGATGTGAACTTTTGGGATCATGTAGCCATTCCTGGCGAACAACTTGGAGCCAATCTGGAACAATGAAAGAGAGAGAAAAAATAGACCCTTCATCTTCATATTTTCTGGAAAGTGCATCAGCAACCACATTGTCTTTGTCTTTTTTGTAAATGATCTCATAATCATATCCAAAGATCTTAGTCACCCATTTTTGTTTCTCAGGGGAGGAAATGCGTTGTTCTAGAAAATACTTGAGGCTTTGATGATCTATCTTAAAATGGAAGTGTTTCCCCAATAGATAAGGTCGCCAAAGATCCCCGACATGCAGAATAGACAACATTTCCTTTTCATAGATTCATTTGCCCAAATTTCTCTTGGACAGTTGTTTGCTGGTAAAGGCCAAAGGTCAACCCTCTTGCATAAGGACAGCGCCAATTCCTTTCCCAGAAGCATCACATTCCAGGACAAAGGTATTTGTGAAATCAGGAAGGGTCGGGACTGGAGTGGTGCACATGGCCATCTTCAAGGTTTGAAAAGCCTGAGAAACTGCTGGAGTCCAAGTGAAAGAATTCTTTTTAAGGAGTGCAGTGAGAGGTGCCACAATCTTTCCATAATTCTTAACAAACTTGAGATAATAACCTGTTAAACCTGTTAGAAAAATTTCTTGTCTTGGGCCTAAGAGCATCCAGGTCTGCAGGTTGCACGAGGAGCGCCCAAGCGCAACACATAGAAGAAGTCATGTTCGGACTTAAAATCAAGCGAGCGGGCAAAATTATAGTGTCAAAGGTCCTGATCCATCCACATGAGTAGATCAACGGTTGGCGGGAAATCGCAGATAGCAGAGTTGCGCCGAGATTAGCGCAATTAGATTGCACCCATATTGTATACAGGGAAGAATAGCAGCCGTCCATCCAAGGGACGCGTGGTGCGAGATCTAGTCGTGTCGGCTTTTCGACAGTCGCGAGTTCAAAGGGTGAAGTTTTTATGTCGTTGTACATTTCGAAACCCCGAAACGCCGAAAGCGCCCAAAGGCGGGCCCACAATATCGAGGAGAAACCTCAGCCGTCCATCCAAAGGGGACACCTGGCGGCCAATTGAGCCATCTCGGCATTTTGTCCATCGCGACCCCAAACCGCAAGGAGAAGCTCCGTCATTTTCCCGATGCGCGAGGTGACGGGAGCGTCCATGACTCAGGCCCACAATATCACCGAGTGAGTCAGGACCGTCAGATATGAGAGGGACACGTGGCACCAGATTAAGCTGTCTCGGTGTTTCGCTCATCGCGATTTCAAAAAGCAGGGATTAGCTCCTTCCCATTCGTGAACACCGAAAGCACCTTGGGAATAAGCACGTGGTCACAGCCCATGGTCACTTAGGGAAAGAAAGGAGCTGTATAAAGAAGGCCAAAGGCGTCGAGTTTAGTTACAGAGGGGATCATCGTGATCTCCAGGTGCCATCGGATCCGATCTCAATACTATTTCTCGCTCAGAGTAAATGAAGGCAAGGAGGGGTGGTTGAAACCTCTCCTCATTCATTAGGTGCGAAGTATGGAGGGCATGGCAAGCGGTCTGCTTGAGAGGGTCCTGTGTACCATTTCTTCCAAAAAATCCATGTCGAGTCTTCAACCAGCCAGAGGAGGTCTGCACACGCTAGCTCGGCTCCTAATGGCTCAGCTACTTCCCTTGCAGGAGCCATGCGCAGTTAAGGTGGCATCTGACAAAGAATAGCCGTCTGAATTTGGCCGAGGGGACACCAAATCTTGGGTGCATGATTGGCCAGAGTCTGCATGCGCAGACTGTCAGAATACATGCAGATGCAATGTTTTTAATGCAGCATCTTATTTTTGCTGTTGTTGTTGTTTTTGAGTATATGTAGGCGTTTTCGCCATTTTTGTAAAGGATCGATGGTTGAGCTAGGCTCTCGATTGTAAAGTTTTGATTCAGCGCTGGTCGCTCTGGTTAATGTATAAGGCATTGGAGACTTTGTACTTTATGGATGTCAGCCTCTTTTTCCATCTCTTTGTCTACTGTGTTAGAACAGCTTGGAATTGGAGGATCTAGTCGAGTTGCGTTGTTGTAGGATGATGTAGGTTGGATCATTGCAACGGTCGCAGCGTTTCTAATCAGTTCTTGTGTTTTATCAACGCTGGAATGGCTTGGAATTGGAGGATCCAGTCGAGTCACCCCTCATCTCCTTGAAACTCTAGACCAAGAGGATCTTGGCTTCTGATTTTTTCTTCCTCGAGCTTTTGAAGGCCTGTTGCCCGAGGCAGTCTTGCTCACCCTTCTCACAAGTTTTCCATCTACCACCCTTTGAGCAACCTACTGACGGAAGTTGGATCAAGACCTCCCTTGCTTTCTACATACCAGACCCTGGTTCCTGTGTCAATGCTGCTTTCCTGGGTCTCTTTCCATTTGACCACCCCCATTCATTAAATCGTGACATAAAAACTGATGGGTGTCGGGCTCTGCTCCTGCAAGAAATCCAGGAGTGACTTCCATCGCCAACATTTATGGCGCCATTGCCGGGGACGAAGTTGAAGATTTTCCCTAGGCAGAACGACATTGAGCCTCTGATTCTAAAGGTGCATCAGACATCAGATCCCTTCAAGATTGCTATTGTGCACCTGGCGACTCCACTGTGGCGACTCCAAGGTTTCCACATCACTGTTTCAGTTGTGGCTACTGTTAGCACACCTGAAAGTTGACCCTAAGGAGCTTTCTCGAGAAGGTTTCAGCAGCTTCTTTCTCAGCCTGAGAAGCTTCCTGGGGTAACAACAACGTTAGGATCTGGCCTTTGATGGTGAACAAGGACCAGACACATTCGAA
>ML780849.1:813286-880309 GCA_009831015.1 Picea engelmannii | reverse complement strand
CACAACTCTATACCGGATGAAGTTGTTTCGGACGTAAGCTATGAGGATGATCCTGATGACCTGGGTCAGAGCTCCGCCCTTTCTCCTCCCCATTCGTTTGCATCCGGGGGGGGGGGTTATGAGAGTGATTAAATTCCCAAGGAAGAGGATGGAGCTCTGAATGAACTAGTGGTGCAGGTGATATTCCCCACTCCCCAGTGTGCAAAATTGGAATCTGGAGGCAGCAAAAAGGATTTTCTAGTCTTCGAGGCAGATGATCTAAGCAGCTCTTTTGAAGAGATTATTGAAGATTTTTTGGATGCGTTAGCATCTGCCCCCAATGAGCCTACTGTCTCAGATTTAAACAAAGAAGCCATTGTGGAAGAGGATCGTTCTTTCTTCCTTCATGAGATTTCCTATGATGAATTTACATTTGGGATTGAAGAGAAGGATCGGGAGACTGTTCCCTTTTTACAAGATGGGGGAGTACACGAAGAAGATGAGGAAGAACCAGAAGAGAAGCTAAGCACACATTTCTTTTCCTATCCAGAGCCAGTCAATGAGCAGCCACCGCCCGAGATCAGTGACCCTACGACAGTTGTCCACTCACCTGTGCTTTTCAGAGATATTCATCCACAGGTGGACAACTATGTAGCACAGGTGGTTGTTTGTCGCCAATTTTCCGAAATTCGCCACTCATTCTATGACCCTGTCAGTAAGTACATGGAGTGGCATTTCCCCTATGCCTTGGATCCGCCCTATTTGATCTCAACTCCAACCTGTAAGGAGGAGTTGAAGAGTGTAACCGTCCTGCTGTCACAATTACACCATCTGTTGATGATCATTGACAGAAGGAAGAAGCTTCTATCCAGGAAGTTGCTTGAATGGCTATGGTGGAAATCATCTTTCACCTAGCCCCATGTAAAGTGTTTTATTAGTTTAGGATTGTATATAAATAAGATCCTTTGAGCATGTATCTTTATTTTGTTGCTTTTATTTTTTGGCTTGTATTTTCAGCAGCGGGATGTTTCGAGCCTAACTCCATAGCCCAACAGCAAGGCACTGAAGCTGCGGAATGAGTTCTTAGAGCATCACAGGGATGACTCTATCCCCCATGGAGCCTAATGTTAGCGACATTTCTTGTATTGGGCCTAAGAGCATCCAGGTCTGTAGGTTGCATGAGGAGCGCCCAAGTGCAACTCATAGAAGAAGTCTTGTTCGAACTTAAAATCAAGCGAGCGGGAAAGATTATAGTGTCAACGGTCCTGATCCATCCACATGAGTAGATCAGCGGTTGGTGGGAAATTGCAGATAGCAGAGTTGCTCCGAGATTAGCGCAAACAGATTGCGCCCATATTGTATACAGGGAAGAATAGCAGCCGCCCATCCAAGGGATGCGTGGCGCAAGATCTAGTCGCATCGGCTTTTCGGCAGTCGCGAGTTCAAAGGGTGAAGTTTTTATGTCGTTGTACATTTCGAAACCTCGAACTCAGAAATGCTGAAAGAACCCAAAGGTGGGCCCACAATATCGAGGAGCAGCCTCAGCCGTCCATCCAAAGGGGACACCTGGCGGCCAATTGAGCCATCTCAGCGTTTCGTCCATCGCGACCCCAAACCGCAAGGAGCAGCTCCGTCATTTTCCCGATGTGCTAGGTGACGGGAGCGTCCATGACTCGGGCCCACAATATCACCAAGTGAGTCAGGACCGTCAGATCTGAGAGGGACGCGTGGCACCAGATTAAGCTGTCTCGACGTTTCGCTCATCGCGATTTCAAAAAGCAGGGATTAGCTCCTTCCCATTCGCGAATGCCAAAAGTGCCTTGGGAATAAGAACGTGGTCAAAGCTCGTGGTCACTTAGGGAAAGAAAGGAGTTGTATAAAGAAGGCCAAAGGCGTCGACTTTAGTTACAGAGGGGATCATCGCGATCTCCAGGCGCCATTGGATCTGATCTCAATATTGTTTCTCTCTCGGAGTAAATGAAGGCAAGGAGGGGTGGTTGAAACCTCTCCTCATTCATTAGGTGCGAAGTATGGAGGGCCTGGCAAGTGGTCTGCTCGAGAGGGTCCTGTGTACCATTTCTTCCAAAAAATCCATGCCGAGTCTTCGACCAGTTGGAGGAGGTCTGCACACGCTAGCTCGTCTCTTAATGGCTCAGCTACTTCCCTTGCAGGAGCCATGCACAGTTAAGGTGGCGTCTGACAAAGAATAGTCATCCGAATTTGGCCGAGGGGACACCAAATCTTGGGTGCACGATCGGACAGAGTCTGCATGCGCAGACTGTCAGAATACATGCAGATGCAATGTTTTTAATGCAACGTCTTATTTTTGTTGTTGTTGTTGTTTTTGAGTATATGTAGGCGTTTTCGCCATTTTTGTAAAGGATTGATGGTTGAGCTAGGCTCCCGATTGTAAAGTTTTGATGCAGCACTGGTCACTCTGGTTAATGTATAAGGCATTAGAGACTTCTTACTTTATTGATGTCAGCCTCTTTTTCCATCTCTCTATCTACTGTGTTAGAACAGCTCGAAATTGGAGGATCCATTCGAGTTGTGTTGTTGTAGGATGATGTAGGTTGGATCACTGCAATGGTCGCAGTGTTTCTAATCAGTTCTTGTGTTTTCTCAGCACTAGAATGGCTTGGAATTGGAGGATCCAGTCGAGTCACCCCTCAACTCCTTGAAACTCTGGACCAAGAGGATCTTGGCTTCTGATTTTTTCTTCCTCAAGCTTCTGAAGGCCTGTTTCCCGAGGCAGTCTTGCGCACCCTTCTCACAAGTCTTCCATCTACCACCCTTTGAGCAACCTACTGACGAAAGTTGGATCAAGACCTCCCTTGCTTTCTACATAGCAGACACTGGTTCCTGTGTCAATGCTGCTTTCCTGGGTCTCTTTCCATTTGACCACCCCCATTCATTAAATCATGACATAAAAACTGATGGGCGTCGGGCTCTGCTCTTGCAAGCAATCCAGGGGTGACTTCCATCGCCAACAAAACCCATAAATCCCCGCAAGATTTTGAGAGTCTTTGGGTGAGGCCAATCTTGCATAGCTTCAATCTTTTTAGGATCCACCCTGACGTCATCCTTGCTAACAAGATGACCTAAGTAATCTACTTCTGAGGCGCCAAAAGCACATTTAGATTGTTTGAGGAAAAGTTTGTGCTGAGAGAGTAGATGGAGAACTTGATCCACATGATAAAAATGGTATATCGAGGTTTTGTTGTAGACGAGGATATCATCAAAGAAAACTAACACAAAATGACGGAGAAAAGGACGAAAGACATGATTCATGAGGATTTGGAAAGTGGATGGAGCATTACACAAGCCAAAGGGCATGACCAAAAACTCATAGTGGCCCTCATGAGTTCTAAAGAAGTTTTAGGAATGTCTGCCTCTTTCATATGGATCTATTGGTAGCTAGAACAAAGATCAAGTTTAGTAAAGAAATGGGCGCCACTCAATTCATCCAAGAGGTCATCAATGAGAGGAATGGGAAATTTGTCTTTAATGGTGAGTTTGTTGAGGGCAAGGAAGTCAGGACACATGAACCAAGAACCTTCTTTCTTAAGGATCATGACCATAGGAGAAGATTAGGGGCTCGTACTAGGGTGGATAACACCTGCATTGAGCAGTTCTTGAACCATTTTCTCAATTTCATTTTTTGGGGAAAAGGGGTGACAATAGAGACGGATATTGGGAGGAAGGCTTCGTGGGATAAGGGGAATGGAATGATCATGAAAACCACAGGAATGAGGGAGTCCATGGGGAGTGGAAAAAACCATTTGATGTTTAGAGAGGATGGATTGGAGGTCCTATGGAATAGAGGGTGTCTCAATGGCTTGGATGGCATGGAGTTGGGCAATAATGCCAAAATGACTTTTTTTGAGCAACTTCTCCATGTGATGGGAACTAATGATCTATGGGGAACCGGAGGTGATGCCTTGGAACTTATATTGTTGGCCCTCCTGGTCGAATTGCATGGTTAATTACTTAAAATGCATGAGAATGGGACCCAAAGTCCTTAGCCATTCCACACCCAACACAATTTCACAACCACCCATGTCGATAGCAAACATATGAGATTCCATATGGTAGTCACCAATTTGGAGATGCACATTTTCACAACGCCCTCCACATTTCATGGACCCACCCTTGGAAATCATGATTTGGAAATTATTGACTGCACGGATATAGCAATTAGTTTCTTGGGAAATGTGATGATGAATAAAATTATGGGTGCTTCCACTATCAACAAGAATGATGACCTTCAGATGCTTGATGTAACCACTTAGCTTGAGGGTTTGGGGAGTAGAGAAGCCAGTGAGAGCATTTAGGGAAATGATCGGTTCTACTTCAGGAGGGTTTGAAGGAGGGGTTATGTCTGTGGGTTCAGGTGGCACAGACATGAGGGGAGCCTCAACATCCTCTTCGGGAAAATCCTTTAAGATGGCCATAAAAAGCTTGTGTTCCTTACACTTGTGTCCTAGAAAATATTTTTCATCACAATTATAACAAAGGCCTTTGAGTTGGCGTTCATCCATTTCGGTGGTGGTCAAATTCTAGATCTTGGGTGGAGTAGAAGGAGGAGTGGGAGTTACTGGTTTTGTGCGAGGAATAAAGGAGGGTTTGTGGTTTTGAGAAGAGACAACCTGTTGTGCTTTCTTAGCTATTTTAGTAGCGTCCACCCAACTATGAGGCCGAGCCATGAGGACATGAGCATGAATCTCATCCTTGAGGCCACTGATAAAACATTCTAAAAGAAAAGCATCAGACATGCCCTCTGTACAAAAAGCGAGTCACTCAAAAGTAGTTATAAAGTCTTCCACTATGCCAAATTGTTTCAACTTTGTTAAACGGCCTAAATGGTTAGTGTCAGTGTCAAAGAGTTCATAAAGATCTGCCACAAAGTGTGTCCAAGCCACATACCCTTGGCAGGCATTTTTTGTCCATTGCCAACATTCTTAATCTAGATCGAGAACACCATACCGGAGTTTGGCCAACTCATTCGTAATGCCATACAAAGAGAAATAATGTTCCATTTGAGTTACCTAGCCAGTGGGATTCGATCCATAAAATTTGGTCACATCCACACGCAAAAGGCGTAGGTCACGTTGAAAGTGATGGGGATGAAAATTCTGGGAATGAGAGGAAGTTTCACCTTCGGTATGCAAAGGTGGGTCACATAAGGGAAGATCTGCAGGGATATTCAGCTTAGCGCATATCGTCATAGTGACATATTCAAGATGGGTATTAATGTCTTGTTTGGGTAGTTCCTCGATTGAGGTAGCGACTGAAGCCGCGATGGAGGAATGCATTTTTTGATTGATGGAGAGAATATTGGCATTCATTTGTCGCACTTCTTGTTGGATTTTTGTGAAATTAGAATGCAAGGTATTGAAGCGAGCTTCCAAGTCTTGGCTATGTGTATGGGCCATGATGAGTAGGAAACACGAAAAGGGGCGGGTGGGACCACCCAGAAAATGGGTTATGGGTGAAGCATATCACAATGATCAGGGTGACAAGGTGAATACAATGGGGTAAATCCCAAATAAGGGTGTTGGAAGGAGGTCGGGTCCACAAAATAAATCGTTGAAAAATGATAGGTATGACTGCGATCAGGGCGAAGAGAGAAAACCAATGGAATAGGTATCAAATAATAGTGCCAACAGGATCCAGGCTCTTTCTTTTCTTTTCTTTTTTCTTTTTTTACTCCTATGGAGTTATACTCTGATCTGGAGAATATTGCAGTGATGAAATGTCCAAATTCTTAACAGGAAGAAATGTGTAGTAATTTTGCAACTCGAATGCAGGAGACACAGTTGTGTCACAATAGATCTTATATGTTATGTTTTCATTTCTATCCCAAGGGTTAGGTATTCAAGGGTTCTACAGACAAGGGTTTGCCTTGTGTTATAGCTCTTCGATATACGTGCAGGTTCCAACAATAGTACTCGGCCCAATATCTCAGGTCACCAACTAAGGAGGCTAGACCGTACCCTTAGCCATAGTACTCGACTACCTAGGTACTAGAGAGTATCTTCCAGAGTGTTGTTCTCGGTGGAACTATAGCAGTCAGGTGGCCGATCAGTTTATAAACAGAGGGCTTCAGGAGATCTAGGTCAATCTGTATATAAGTGTTGTCTAATGCGATACCACTCGAAGGGGTACCAAAAGGGGTTACAAGGATAGCCAACAGATGTGTGCTTAAGTACCACTTGTATTTCCTACGTGTATGAATCCCTAACCGCATGTTTATGCACGTAACTACAAATCTTTGTAGATTAAAGACGTCAGGATACGTCTCTACCCTGAAAAAAAATTAACCCACAATTTTCTACCTAGGAAGGTGCTCTAATACCACTTGTAATATTCCAAATATAAAAAGTATGCAGAACAGAAATAAATAGCTAGAAATGGCAGATGAACAACATTATAACTAGAACAACACCACGATAATACCAAAATGTTAGATTTCCCCTGTAAACCCTGAAGTTTTCGAATATTGTGTGGGGGAGGAAATCGAAGTATTGCCTCAACCTTTAAAGGATCTACCATGATCTCGGTCTCAGAAACTAGAAATCCCAAAAGACAACTAGACCTAACGCAAAATATGCACTTATGAGGGTTCAACCGGATTCTATATTAATGACATCTTTCAAAAACCAGTCAAAGGTGCGTAGAGTGATCATGTCTCTTACGAGAGTGAGTAGCAATATCGTCAAGGTAAGCTTCAACTATATGCTTAAGATCATGGAATGCGAAGGTCATAACACGTTGGAAGGTTGCTCCGGTGTTTTTAAGGCCGAAAGGAATTTTTCGGTATGTGAAAGTACCCCAAGGACAAATAAATGTCATCTTGTGTTGATCCTCGGGTTTAATTTGAATTTGGTTATACCCTGAAAATATTTCCATAAAAGAAAACACTTCGCTTCCTGCACACTCATCGAGAATCTGATCAATGAAAGGTGTCTGGAAGTTGTCTTTAGGATAGGCTTTGTTCAATTCATGAAAATCCATACATACATGGATGGTTCCTTACTTCTTATTCATAGGAACGGGATTGGATACCCATTCAGTCAAGGGAACCGGGTAGATAAAGCTAGAATTAAGTAGTTTCTCTACCTCTGCCTTAATAGCAGGGGCCTTCCGGGGATTGATAGATCTAAGATGTTGTCGAACAGGTTTAGCATCTGAATAAGTTCTAATCTCATGTTCGATAATACGAGGGTCGATTCATGGCATCTCTTCATATGACCAAGCAAATACATCTCTGAATTTCTTGAAGAGTTTGGTGTAGATCAAGATTTCTTCTAGCAAACAATCTGCACCGATATGTACATTTTCAATCTTGCTAGGGGTACAAGAGATATTGATCATGACGGTAGGAGATATGCTCACCATATTTCCTTCGGCATAAATGTCGTGCTTATCAATTGGAACTACAACATGACCAACTATCTCACTCAAAGTAGATTGAAAGTAATCTTGTTTGATTCTTTCAAGCTTTGAGAGAAAATAAGAGTGATGATGCATATCATCCCAAGGTTTGTCAGAACCATTCATGGATTTGATGATAGCTTCATCCGAGGGAAAAGTCTCATCGAGGCAGTCATGTGAATAATACAACGAAGTGTCCCACACGGGCTTAAGAACAAGAACATCCTCGTCTGACGACGAGGTAACAAGATTGGGATCAGTGGAAGAGTCAAGAACAACTTGATACACAATCTTTGTTGTTGATAGTGACATGGCCATTCCAGCATGTGACTGACCTTCGCAAGACGAAGTTGAGGAAGGTAGGGTCCAAGGATCGTTAAAATAGGAAGTGTGGAAAGGAACGGACCTCTCTGACGAAACGACCCTATTGGACATGGCATAAACATGGTGAATCGGTGCCATGAATTTGAAGGTACCCATAAGGGATGGATACATTCTGAAACCGATATTCTCAGTTTTCGGCTGAGAATTGTCAACCACGAGGATTGACGATCCAACAGATGCATTGGGACTAGCATACGCAAAGGATAACTAGTCGATCGTCATGATCTTCCCATTAAGTGGAAAACAAAGAGTGCGAAATATGGATGATATGACGATATTCATAGCATAGGTCCAATTGTGTCCTAGTAACAAGTTATAATCAAGAGGCGCATCAACTACCTCAACATCCACCTCTACTGTCTTCCAACCTAATTGGACCAGAAAGACAAGAAGAATATCGTGAGGGAAGAAGGAACGACCGTCAAAAGCAATCATTGGCGATTGAGAGAGAGTCGGAGAGCCGAGAGATTTCCAACAGATTAGGAACATCACACATGTAGCAACGCCTTCATCAACAACCACACATTTGATGGTATACTTTGAGTACCCCACGTGGATTTGGAATGCCACATGGTAAGGAAAGCGAGGCTTCACATATGTGACGTCAAACTTGATAAATTTCAAGCCACTAGGGTCTAGACATCCTAACACAGATAGCAAGGCATTCCTCTATGAA
Organism: Picea engelmannii; assembly: GCA_009831015.1. NCBI lineage: Eukaryota > Viridiplantae > Streptophyta > Pinopsida > Pinales > Pinaceae > Picea > Picea engelmannii. Next base: position 871,833 of record ML780849.1, on the reverse strand, counting down.
GGACACGTCTGAGGTACCTCCAGATCCGACATCGCACAAGAGGTTTGACCCAAGTCCTCAACAATAGAGTAATTATGGGCGGCTCTAGCATTTGGATTGTGGGTAGAGCGTTTAAGTACTCCTTTCAGAATACGAGGCGATGGATCTGTTTTTTCGATCAGTAAAGTCATCTCCGGAGGAGGAGGAGGAGATTCTAGACCAGGTATATCCGGTGAAGAACTATAATCACGAGACCGAGTGGCTACATGAACCTTAGCATCGACCATATTGATACACAAATGATCATCGTCTTGCGACGACGGGTTTTGACTCCCACCAACCGCATTTTCGGTGTTTGAGGAGATCGAGGCCATGTGTTGGTTATGTGGGAAAGGATTCATCAGCACGGTGGGTGATGGAGATAAGAGCCTCACAGCTTCCACAAGTTTGGGGCATAAATGAGTAAGGTGATTGTCTGTACAAAGCTTACAGGGAAATTTCACCTTACGTCACTCTTTCTTTCCCTCTCCAACATTATTATTCGTCTTCTCTTTGTTACCATTGTCCTTGGGTTTATTATTATCCCCCCCCCCCTATGATTATTATTACGTCCTTTCTTCATATTCTTGCCTGGTTATTGGTTACCATTTGGGCCGATCGACGATTGCATGAAATGTACATCCTCCGACTGAGTGGGATTGGAAGACACAAACGAAGTTGGCCCTCCTGCAAACTGGTTTAGAGACAACTCTTTCAAATGGCTTGTCTCCGAGTCTACAGACTTTACATTGGTGGAACCTACAATGTCATTAGCACGAGGTTCAAGATTTTTTCTAGGGTCATAGGTGTTGGCGACGGAAGTCACTCCTTGATTGCAACAGGAGCAGATCCCAACGCCCATCAATTTTTATGTCACGATAGTTTTAATGGGTGATCAAATGGGTAGAGACTCGGGAAGATATCACTCAAACTCAAGGACTGGGTCCGACATGTGAGGAACAAAGGAGGTCTTGATCTAACTTCAGTCAGTGGGTTGATTTGAAAATGAGCAGGTTGAAGACTTGGTGAGAGGAGTGGACAAACTACCTCAGGCAACAGGCCTTTCAGTAATTTGTAGAAGAAAAACTCTGAATGCGAGATCCTCTAGTTCAGAGCTTCGGGAAACTGAAAGGGGGGACTTGACTGGATTCTCCAATTCCAAGTCGTTTAGTGCTAAGAAAATCACAGGGACCGATTAGAAACAATGCAACTGTTACAGTGATCAAACTCTACATCATCCTATAACAGTTACAACTCAACTAGATTCTCCAATTCCGAGCCGTTCTAATATAGTGTAAACAAAGACGCGAAAGAAAAACTGACATTTATAAGACAAGAAGTCTCAAGAGTCCAGACATAACCAGAAAAACAATGCTTCATTAAAGTTTACCACCGGGAGCCTTGCTCAACCATCGATCCCTACAAAAAATGGCCAAAATGCCCACATATGCTCTTCCCCATTTCACCCAGCAGAGGTGTCTCCTCAATCACATCTGGCCTGCATCCTACTGTCATACGCTACCTTAATTCTTCATGGCTCGCACCAGGGGGGTAGTTGAGCCCTTAAATGTTGAATTGGTGTGTGCAGGCTTCCCTGGCGAGTTGGAGACTCGGCGCGGCTTCCATGGAAAGAATCAGTACGGAGGACCATCTCGGGTGGACCTTCAGCTGAGACATCCATACCCTGTAATTAATGAGTGAAGCTAGGCTTCAACCACCTTATCTCTTCTTCGTTTATCCTCAAGATGGCATCGGGATTTAGATCACATGAATCAGTGCCTGGAGAACACAGTGTGCCCTCTCTTGAATCTTAATTAGGTGCCTTTGACCTCTCTGTCAGAGTGCTTTTGGCGTTTCGGGGTTCGCGGATGAGAAAGGATTAGGATTTTTCTCCTTTAAAGTCGCGATGGGAAAAATGTCGGGAGGGCCTAATGGTCACCACATGTTCCCCACTGATTTGACGGCTCTGAACTAACCCGGTAATACTATGGACCCGAGTTTCAACGCTTTCGGTGCTATCGGGGTTCGGGGTTTCGAAATGTAAAATGGCGAGGAGTGCTTACCGCTCGAATTCCCGAATGTTGTCATGACGTGGATGCATGCCGCACGTCCTTCAGATGGACGGCCCAGATAGTATTTGCTATTATAAAGGGGTTGTCCCCCCTTCACTCGCTCGCTTGATATGACTTGGTGCTGAGATCCTGGGCTTAGTTCGAAGGGAGCTTCGGAGTTTCGTTGATCGGCACTTTCAAGTGCAATGGACGGAGAGCTTCCTGACTCCCAATACCCGATACGCCGACAGGCTGCCACCTGTCCTGGTTGGATCGGATGACCCAAATCTGATTTGAACTATTGGTGCTCCCTCTTGCGCTAAACCTTGGGCAAATCGGTAGCTCTGAAAACCCGATGACCGTCGATCTGCTTTGTAAATAGATCTTGGATGCTGCCAACGCTATTTTGCCCGCTCGCTTGCCTTGCTACCTGAAAAACAGGGATTCTCCTGCGTTGCGCTTGGGCACTTCCTGAGAAACTTGTAGACCCGGGTGCTTTTGCGCCTAAGACAAAAATAATCGCTAACAATAGGTTGACCTTGGTGCGTCTAGAAAAATGTGGTATAACATCACAGACTAAGTGTATATAAGATCTAATTGTTGGGCTTTGAAGATCGTTTCTTCCTCAGTGGTAACCCTGGATGTAGCAACATCCTTCGAGATAAAAGGCTGTAAAGACTTCAGGAACCATTCTAAAAGAAAGGCCAGGGGTATGGAGGTTTTAATCAACCTCTTCCATCTATGCCACTCCCGGATATGATCTAATATATGAGTGGTTGTGTCCTGGCGTAAAGTCGACAAAAGTTCAAGGCCAACATCCTAATGAACCGACAGTTGGAAGTGGTTAAGGAAGCCTAACGCCATATGACTAAAGGTCTCATATGCCCCCCCTGGGTAGCTCAATATACCATTTTGTAGCGACCCCAATGAGGGTGCGTTGAAATAATATTAAACGAATGGAATCGTCATTAAGGGAATTCAAGGATCATCATAGGTGAAAGGTAGTAACGTGATCACCAGAATCCTTTCCATTCTTACCTTCAAATTTTAGAATATCCGAAGGAAGCTTGATGGGGACAGGGGGCCCTGTAGGATCATGACACATAGGGTCGTTCATCAACTTAGATAATTCTGGCATATTAAGCATGGACAAAAAATGGAGATGGGATTGTGGCATCTTCCCCCAAGCTCCCTGGAAAGATTGTGTTTGGGGAACTGCAGCCCATCCAGGGTTCTAGTAAGCACCATGGCCCTATCCGGGATTATAAGACCCTCCTCCAGGATAATTCATAAGAGGTTACTTGGGCATCATTCCAGTAGGAATGTTCTGATGGGGGTTATAAAAATTGCCTCCAGCAGGAGTGGCTCCGGGTTGGGGGTTTCCCAAGGTGTGAAACTGACCTCCTCCAGGTGTGAATTTGGAGGATAGAGGTGGATTCATCATGCCAAACGTGTTGGTCAGAATCGGTACTGAGGAGGTGAGGGTATAGGATGTAACTTGAGCAGAAGCTTGTTTGTCAGGTTGGTTGCTCCACCCAGATGCAAGAGGGTTAGACCCGAGGTTAAAAAAAGGAATGCCTCCAATATTAGGATTCGTTTGAGGGATTTGAGAACCACCAAATGAGAATGGAGTATAAGGAGGTGTATTGCCCCCAAGTCCAATGCTAGCATTAAGGCCAACAGTTGGAATGGAGTTTGAAAACAGTGAAGTAAAATTCAGCATACCATAGGAAAAAGGACTAGAGGCCATAGGGATGGACTGAACATTATAGCCCGGTGAGTGACCAAGAGACCCAAATGGGTTTGAGGCAAGAGATTGAGCATTCACTATAGAACAGGCAATAGTAATGATAGGTGCCTCTAGCACTACAACCATTATAGTTGCAGGAGTCGAAGGGGTGCCATTAATTCTAGCAGGTGTGGGAGTCGAAGGGCTCCCAGTGTTCTGAAGACTTGGATCAGTACTCATCCCTGTAGAATCACAAGTCTGAACAGTGGAAGTGTGTGTACCACGTCTAATAACTCTACTCCTTTTAGAAGGAAAAGACTCGAAATCCGGTGGTAACTGTAACAAGCGACGAGACCAGAGGGGAGGCTGGTCCGACTCCAGGATCCATGATGACTTAAGACTCAAGATACAAAAAAATAAATCCTAAGGCCAATTAGTAATCAAAGAGCACACCAAAGATCAAAAGGTCGAAATGGACACAAACGGGGTAAAGTGGCTGAAAGGGGTCTCCCTCCCTAAAGAAGGTATGTCTCGCCCAAGAGGGGCCTGAGACTCTCTGCTAAATATCAGAGGTAACAAAATCAGTTATAAGGGCCCTTATGGGCTTAACAACCAGTTGGTCAGATCCCCCCGGAGAGGTAATCCTCCATAAAGGATTTTTGTTGTCCAACCCTTATCTGACCCAGGGTACCTACAGAATAACCCCTACAAGTAACCTATGTGGCACCTAAGTCAAGCAACTAAGCAAACAATGTATAATCGATGCACAAACGAGCAATCATAAGTCAGGTCCACCATATGGGCAAGGTAGAAAAGCCCGAAACCTTGAAAGCACCGCCTCTCACGGAGGTAAGGGCACTAGCAAGATCCCCAGAAATATCTCTGACACTAAGAAGGTATCAGGGGGGTATCCCTTCAACCAACCTCACGCGACCTCGTGATTAACTCCAGTGTGAGTGGAGCCTCATGATATTACCAAATATACAATGGATTTCTCCACTCCCTTACTCAGACACATATGTTGATTTAATAGTTCTGGAGAAGTTTACTCACAAAATCCTATTCCAAGGCACTAAATCCTAAGCTAGTTTGTGCACCCTAGAAAATAAAATCGTGACTAATCAATTTTAAATTATAGCTTTAATTTTAATGGTCGTGCTTATTCAAAAATATATTGTAGTGAAACTCATGATGTTATGACTCAACAAGTAAAGTAAATATGAATACAATCTAGAGTCATAGCTTCAATTTTCAATGAATGATATGCTTCTTAAAACAAATGCAGTTTTCAATTTCAACTCTGCAATTCTGAAATAAAAAATGCATTTTTTCTTTACATGCACTAAGCTAATGAAAATGACTTAAAAAAATCAAAATGCCAAGCAATGCAAAATGCCTAATATTTTTGTATTTTCAATATAAGAAAAATGAAAATTCATGGACTAAACAACAACTTGATATATAAAAACTCTATTGTGTATAGAAAGAAACAACTCAAGTAGGATACCAAGAAGCAAGACACCTAGCCCAATGTACAAGGACAATCAAGATGAAAAGGTGATGAGAAATACTCCGCCCATAAATTCAACCAAAGACAGGTTACCTATCATCCCATAGTCACTACAGAGACCCAAGAAGACTCAACAATCAACAAAACCTACCCAACAACCACCAAACCCAGCCAGCAAGCAAAAGAGGTTGATGTACGCGATTGTTTAGGGAAACAACGTGTATGTACGCAGCTTGCAGAAGGACAACACACGTATATACGTGACTGTCAAGCAAAAACCCATGTATATGTTTCAAAAACAAAGCCAGGCAAAGGAGAAGGATGAAAGACTCAGACCCAGAATGGACAAAGGTTTTCAAGCAATGATTCGACAAGAAACACGATAGGAACGAGAGCAATCTAAGGAGAAAAACACTCCAGACCCTAAGAAAGAAGATCCAATGCCTAGTGGAGTCGCCAATTCTGTTATGAGGAAAATCTCTCTATGGCTAGGGTAAACCACAACAGACAGAAATGACTGTGGAAATCAACTATATTCTCAAGTATGCTATATAAAAAAATATGCTAGCAAGACAAGATAAAAGGCCTACCTCGTCCAGACATTCGATGAAGTCCACCATTGAGCATTTGACCCAAAGCAATATACCTGCAACTAGTCCTCAACAACCAAACAAAGCAAGCATATGGTGATAATATATGATGTTAGCACATTCAATATCATAATCCATTAATATACATAACAAATACGCACATGGAATAATAATTCAAATATTCGCAAGATATCAATTGGATGGGAAAATAGTATTTCTATTAATATATGATCAATAGAAGTGAAAAAGTTACAGACTTCCGTGTCGACACAGTTCGGAACCGAGAAACTAAGTTCCTTCCAGGTGGGCCTTCACCACTTCAATCCTCCACCAAAGGCAAACTCATAGAAGAGAGACAATGAAGTTCTCAATCAATAAGGGAAGAACTTGGGGGTTGAACATTGTGTTCAGACTTAAAGGACAAAGGGATGCAGACTCTATGTGAAGTGAATAATTTCTCCAGAGTAACTTTGCTGTCAAAGTTAAGTTCTTTCTCCTCTTTTCCATAGCTCGGAATTGGCCCATTTATAGCCTTCAAATGGAAGTAAAGCGCCGATTCGGAACGTTTCCAATATATGGAAGGTCAATGATCATAGATCTTTTGTCGTGACATGGAAATCCGACACCATTTTTTCATTTTTGGATCATTAATTATATTCTTCAAATCATCTGGCACTAGGTCCATAATCAATGTTCATAGAATAAAGCTCATCATCCACCAAAATATTTTTTCTACTAGAGATGCTATTAAATTTGACAATCTTTCACATGAACTATATGTGAGATGCAACACCCTCTTTTACTTCCAAAGGTCCTCACCATGTCTTCCACCCTTGCTTTTCAAAGTGTTAAATACTAGAGATTTTGTCCCATCACAAGACGATATGTCCATCCTTCAATGTGATCTTCAAAATAGTCAACTAGCTTGATGTCCTCATCCATGCTACTCTCATTGACATCATGGCCTAATATGTAAAGGGCTTTGGATATATATATATATATATATATATATATATATATATATATCACTTAAATCTATTGATCTAAAAATAATCACTCAAATCTACGGATCTAACAATTTTTCACCAAATAAAAACCAAAACATAGAAAATTATGATTGTTGCAATGTAATACATCAAGGCTGACGAAATGCCATTGTTTTTTATTGTGACTCACTAAGTCGCGATAGAATCCTCTTCCTTTATAATTGTGTAGACACCACCTTGTAAAATTTCTGGATGCATTTCATATTTAGAGGTCTGGGACTACGTAAAATTGTTCAAATTGCATCGATATAAACGAAATATTAAATTGTAGGAAGAAACTGCAATAATTACCATTATTTGTGCATGCCCCTCAGCACCTGTGAATAGTGAGATTGGAACGCAGCATTACAGAGTTGCAAATTGAATTGGGAATCGTTCTCTGGCGCGCGAACGAATCGTTACATTTTAGCAGGTATATATGGGACAAATCTCCTTTCACGGAATCAAACATAAAATCCTTTTTACTGTCCTGAACAATGCACCAGGAATTCAAAATTTGAGGCTATTTTCTGACAAAACTGATTCCATAAAAGTATAGTTTATGAAATTTAGAAAAAACAGTTTTTGGTATCCCGTCTTGCCTAGTTGGTTTTGCTCAGCAACATTTTCTCTTTCTAAGCTTTCCCTATTGTAAAATTGGTTTATGTAGAGAGAATCTATTTGAAAAGAAACGGTGCAGTCGGTGGGAATTGATGACTGTGACGAACAACCATCCATCAAAACAGAGAATTAAATTGAAATTGATTGCTGCCATCAACAAAAATGCAGATTGCATCAGTTGAAGCAAAAGTTGACGCCGTTGCCGGGGATCGAACCCGGGTCACCCGCGTGACAGGCGGGAATACTCACCACTATACTACAACGACATGGATACTCAGTCCTTTTTGAGGATATTCTACTTCTTTACTAAGGGTGGCTTGCTTTGTTTGTGAAATATTTGTACATTCTTCAGCCTCAGCTACAGAGACACAATATGAGAATGCACGGGATAACGGATTCTTTCAAAATCAATAACATAAACCTTCAACCAAGCTCAAAACCTAAATCGAAAATACAAGCTCCGTGGATAACCCGCGTGAGAGAAAGAATACTCACCACTATACTAATTCTTAAAAATCTTGTTCATGCAAAAATTAGAGAGAAAGAATACTCACCACTATACTAATTCTTAGAAATCTTGTTCATGCAAAAATTAGAATGATGCTAATTCTTAGAAATCTTGTTCAATAACCAAGAAAGAATTAGGATGAGATGAAGCAATTTGAGATTCGTTATTAAGGGCGGCAAATATTGTACAATTCAGATTCAGACTCATCTACAGAGACATAAACCTAAATCGAAAAGGTAAAAGAAACTATTTAGATTTACCAGCCGGGAATCGAACCCGGGTCTGTACCGTGGCAGGGTACTATTCTACCACTAGACCACTGGTGCAACGACAGGACACAGCATTCATTTCTTTTCCTCCCTCTCAATGTTGTGTATATGTAATATATATACTACATCTTCCCCTCCTAGTTCCACACTTGCAACCACTGTCACTAGATTGCTAAGCATCCTCCTAATGTTGAATGCCATAATAAAGAAGAAATGTGGCCTCATTCCACAGAGACAAAGGTAGGATGTGAGCAAGCATATGCTAAAGCCTGGATTGTTTTCACTGAATTGTTACTTATCAATTGAAACATCTCTGTGAGAAGAAAAAAATTTACTTGAATCTTAAGGCAACCGGATAGGGTATGTTGCTAGAGTAGTTAGCACCTAAAATGATGAAATACTCCCAATAGGCTTGACTTCTTCTACTATTAAATTGAATTTTTGAGGTATGCGATGTGTATGATTGTGGTATACATATGGTTCTTTTACTGTTAAGGTAGTTGTAAGTTTTAATGGGCACACGAGAATCACCTTATCTCACCCTCGAAGGATTCACCTCTCCCAGAAGGCCCTTCTTTCTTTCCTCCCCCCTCCACTGCCCAACCAATCCTAGTCGTGAGGCAGAGCATCTATCTCACTAATGAAAGTCCGATAAGTGAGTGTCTTGCTTGTTTCCTTGATCAACCCATGAGGCTAAGCTTCAGGACTAGGTATGATGCTAGATCTTCCAAGGGATTTATTTTCAAGTCAAGTAAAAAACCTTATTACCTCTATAAGGGTATTGAGGGAGGAGGAAAGAAAGTGATTTTTTTCTTGCTATTTCATGTGAGAAATTCAATCCCTAAACAACCTTTTACCAATGATGTTTATGTGGGTCTTTATGAGCTCTCAATGTGGCTTTACGAGAATGTCATGAACATCCATAGCCTTAGATATCTTTCCTTTGAAGATTCCTTTCCCGCCATAATTTTATGATAGCTCTCCTTAGTTTTAGATTTTTAAAATGCATATCTTGATGGTTTTGGATTTCTATTTAAGGTTGGTTCTATGTTTTAAATTTCAGTTTATGCTATGTAATTATGATGGAAAGGGTGAACATTGTGGGACCTATTTTGGTTAAGTCTTTTGTTATGAATAAAAAAACAATCTATTTACGAGGAGGGTAAACTATATAGGCTATGTTTTTGGTTTGAAGTTGAAATTCATGTAAATTTTTGGGATGCACCTTTACCTCTCATAAATGAAAGTCTTTATCATATAAATGTTTTTTATAAAAAATGATATAACAAAGAAGCTAACCTACCAAGAGAAATGGGGGCATGATGCCACCCAAATGGAAGGAAGTATAAGTACCATGGAAGTAATTATATAATAAATGTTTGCTTAAGAGACAAAAATATTCATATAATAATAATCTACATTAATCTCAACATTAACATAGTGGGTGTATTTAATGGAATGATTTTTGAAAGAATTGTCTCAAGTTTATTGGTATTGTGGGCATGGTTCAATTTGTTTCCTTCATTTGATTTATTTTCTATTTGCTATTTTTATGGTTTTGTCTAGATTTTTCACTATCATAGAAAGTTTTGAAAGTTGGGGGCTTAGAGGGCTAGAAATTAAGTTTTTCAAGGATTTCCTTTGTAATATAACAAGATGGAAACAAAGAAGATAGAAACATGTACTCTAGAAGTTGATGCTTTAAGGACTAGAAATGGTTCTATACATTGAACTTTGGATTATTTGTAAAATACAATGGAAAATATTCTGCAAAATCAAAGTAGCTCAAGCCTAAAACAATCAAACAAGCTACTCCAATAGTAGGAAAGGAATTTCACCAGCAATAAGTTGATCATAGGAAGCTTTTGTGAAGTATTGCTTGAGTTTTGATCCTTGCCTATCACTTATTTGTTTTACCTTATTTGGAAGGAAAGTTGAAACAAACAACAAGCATGAGGTTGTATATTTACAACTTTTGGGACTATTTGGTTAGGGTGCATTTGACATTTGATTGATATCTAATATCTACCTGGCTTTCAAGCTTCTCTGATACTTGAAAGTTGTGTTCACGATTTGTTAAGGAAATGATTATTTTGATGGTTGACACTACCTAGTTTGTAGTGGATATGCATATGGAGTCCATTTCCTTACATGTGTGACTTCCAAGCTTTGATTGCATATTCTAAGTCAACTATTTCTTGATCTTGTCATCAGAAATTTTAAACTCTATGTCTATATGTGCAATATGTGCAATATGTGCAATATCATCATTTGCCTCTCGTTTCAGAGTATTGTTTCCATGATAATCATGATCCAACTTCTCACACTCAATGTAACCCTTAAGCCTCTCCAAGTTGCTCCCACTTGAAGTCACAATGTAAAATTCTACCCTCGGATGAGGTGAGGAATAGGCAATATCAATAATTTTAGCTTAGCTTTCTCTTTTGCAACCACATAAGATCTGTGATAATATCTTGTGAAATCCAAGCCAAATTTCTAATCAATAATAAATATGTGGCCAAGAACAAAAACATAAATCATGAAGTTCAAAGGTGCTCAAAGATCTTAAAGTTCCAGAATCATCATTGAAATATTTTGTAGCCAATGGTTGATATTTGACTACATTTAACAATATTCTAAACATAAAAAACTGTCAATTGAAAATGAGGATACAATTTATTCTTTACAAAGTAAACTACCAAGTGGAACATGATGAAGAATTAATTTACAAGGATTTATAAAGTTAAAATAGGGACCCTTAATTTTATTTTGAGTTGGCAAGCTTAGGGATTATTAGGCACCTATATTCACACAGTGGCTTGGGAATGTAATATTCCAAATATAAAAAGTACATAAATAAATAGCTAGAAATGGCAGATGAACAACAATATAACCATAAAAACACCACGATAATACCAAAATGATAACAAAATAACACCAGAAATAGCACTTTGATGATCGATAACAATGTTCACTTGCCTCTTCGAGGGGGGAACCTCCAACAGAGCAAATCTCTATTACAATAATATCCAAGACAAAAGTTCTCATACCCTCGACTCCTATTTATACTAAATATGTCTATCAAAAGAACCATCTAGAAGAAGATCCTTCTAGAAGCGGAAGCTTCTATTATGTCTTCTTACATTGGACTTATTCTTCGTTATTGCTAGGCCTTATTAATATTGACCTATATTACATGGAAATATATTATTCTACCTACATGATGGGTTAGGTCCCTAACATGTCCTCCCCCTTAAAAACAACCTTGTCCTCAAGGCTTGAGATGGGGAAATTGATGCAGAATGATAGTTGGTTCCCAAGTGGCATCTGTTGGAGTTATATCTTTCCACTGGACTAACACTTACTTGATGGTGCGTTGACATAGTCAACGCTCACGCTGGTCCAAAAATGCTTGTGGTTGTAGCCAAATGGAGCTTTCTTCGTCCAACTCAAGAAGGTTGGTTTGAGTTTGGCACTTAGTTCCAATCACCTTCTTTAAGCAGGAAACATGAAAAACAGGATGGAGCTTAGAATGACTGGGAAAAGCTAACTGATAGGCCACTTGTCCCACACGCTTGAGAACGATATAAGGACCATAAAATTTGGGCGCCAGTTTCTGACAATGGTCAGCCTTGAGGGAAGTTTGCTTGTAAGGTTGCAGTCGAAGAAAAACATGATCCCCTTCTGCAAATTGACGTTCAGAGCGACCTTGATCTGCTTTTTGTTTCATGTGATTCTGGGCCATGACCAAATTCTCTTTGAGGGTACGGATAATAGCTTCTTGAACTGTAAGTGTTTGGTCAACCGCCTGGACCTTCGAGACACCTGGAAAATATGAGAGGACTGAAGGTGGATTTTTTCCATATACTGCTTCAAAAGGAGTCATGCGCGTAGAAATATGGTACAAAGTGTTGTACCACCATTCAACTAGTGGTAACCATTGAGCCCATTGATTCTTCCTTTCTGATGCAAAACACCTCAAATATGTTTCCAAACATTTGTTGACAACTTCAGTTTGACCATCAGTTTGGGGATGATAATTTGTGTTGAGATGCCATTCGGTGCCTTGTAGATTGAACAGTTCATGCCAAAAATTGTTGGTGAAATTTGGGTCACAATCAGAAACAATAGAATGTGGCATGCCATGAAGCTTGAAGACTTGATCCATGAAAAGTTGAGCCACAGTAGATGTTGTAAATGGATGTTGAAGAGTACATAAATGAACATACTTGGAAAGACGATCAACTACCACCGTGATGATTGATTTATTGCCCAATTTAGGTAAGCCGAAAATAAAATCCATATATATATCCCATTAAATAGTAGGTGGAATCGGAAGCGGTTATAGTGTACCAAGAGATTCGATAGTTTTACCCTTGTTGAGTTGACACACATCACATTCAGCCACAAAATTATGAATGTCATGTTTCATACCCTCCCAGAAAAAAGAATGTTTGACCCTGTCATAGGTTTTGGTAAACCCGGAGTGCCCAACTGTGGGTGTAGCATGAAGCTCAGAAAGTACCGTGGATTTAAGTTTTCACTGTTTACTTAAATAGAAATGGCCTTTGTATCGAAGCTCATCATTGAGCCAAGAGTACCCTGGGGAAACTAGAGAATTGGACTGCAATTGTTGTATCAGATGCAAACTTTTGGGATCATGTAGCCATTCCTGGCGAACAACTTGGAGCCAATCTGGTACAATGAAAGAGAGAGAAAAAAGAGACCCTTCATCTTCATATTTTCTAGAAAGTGCATCAGCAACCACATTGTCTTTGCCTTTTTTTTAAATGATCTCATAATCATATCCAAAGAGCTTAGTCACCCATTTTTGTTGCTCATGGGAGGAAAGGCGTTGTTCCATAAAATACTTGAGGCTTTGATGATCTGTCTTAATTTGGAAGCGTTTCCCCAATAGATAAGGTCGCCAAAGATCGACCACGACATGCAAAATAGCCAACATTTCCTTTTCATAGATTCATTTGCCCAAATTTCTCTTGGACAATTGTTTGTTGGTAAAGGCCAAAGGTTGACCCTCTTTCATAAGAACAATGCCAATTCCTTTCCCAAAAGATTCACATTCCAAGAAAAAGGTCTTTGTGAAATCAGGAAGGGCCAGGACTGGAGTGGTGCACATGGCCATCTTCAAAGTTTGAAAAGCCTGAGCAACTACTGGAGTCCAAGTGAAAGAATTATTTTTAAGGAGTGCAGTGAGAGGTGCACAATATTTCCATAATTCTTAACAAACTTGCGATAATAACCTGTTAAACCCATAAATCCACGCAAGCTTTTAAGAGTCTTTGGGTGAGGCCAATCTTGCATAGCTTCAATCTTTCTAGGATCCACTCTGATGCCGTCCTTGCCAACAAGATGACCCAAGTAGTCTACTTCTGAGGCGCCAAAAGCACATTTAGATTGTTTGAGGAAAAGTTGGTGTTGAGAGAGTAGATGGAGAACTTGATCCACATAAGCAAGATGGTTTATCCAGGTTTTTTTGTAGATGAGGATATCATCAAAGAAAACTAACACAAAATGATGGAGAAAAGGACGAAAGACATGATTCCTGAGGCATTGGAAAGTGGATGGAGCATTACACAAGCCAAAGGGCATGATAAAAAACTCATAGTGGCCCTCATGATTTCTAAAGGCAGTCTTAGGAATGTCTGCCTCTTTCATACGGATCTGGTGGTAGCCCGAATGAAGATCAAGTTTAGTAAAGAAATGTGTGCCACTCAATTCATCCAAGAGGTCATAAATGAGAGGAATGGGAAAATTTTCTTTAATGGTGAGTTTTTTGAGGGAACAAAAGTCAGGACACATTCACCAAGAACCTTCTTTCTTAAGGACCATGACCACAGGAGAAGAGTGGGGGCTCGTACTAAGGCGGATAACACCTGCATTGAGCAATTCTTGAACCATTTTCTCAATTTCATTAACGGTAAGGATGGATATTGGGAGGAAGGATTCTTGGGCCAAGGGGAATGGAATGATCATGAAAACCAGGGGAAGGAGGGAGTCCCTGGGGAGTGGAAAAAACCATTTGATGTTTAGAGAGGATGGATTGGAGGTCATGCAGAACAGAGGGTGTCTCAGTGGCTTGGATGGCATGGAGTTGGGCAATAATGCCAGAATAACCTTTTTTGAGCAACTTTTCCATGCGATGGGAACTAATGATCTCTAGGGAACTGGCGGTGATGCCTTGGAACTTATATTTTTGGCCCTCCTCGTCGAATTGAATGGTTAATTCATTAAAATCCATGAGAATGGGACCCAAAGTCCTTATCCATTCCACACCCAACACAATGTCACAACCGCCCATGTCGATAGCAAACATATGAGATTTCAGATGGTAGTCACCAATTTGGAGACACACATTTTCACAACGCCCTCCACATTTCATGGACCCACCATTGGAAATCATGATTTGGAAATTATTGACCACACGGATATAGAAATTATTTTCTTGGGAAATGCAACGATGAATAAAATTATGGGTGCTTCCACTATCAACAAGAATGATGACCTTCATATGCTTGATGTAACCAATTAGCTTGAGGGTTTAGGGAGCAGAGAAGCCAGTGAGAGAATTTAGGGAAATGACAGGTTCTACTCCAGGAGGGTCTGAGGGAGGGGTTATGTTTGTGGGTTTAGGTGACACATACATAAGGGGAGCCTCAACATCGTCTTCGGGAACATCCTCTGAGATGGCCATAAAAATATTTTGTTCCTTACACTTGTGTCCCAGAAAATATTTGTCATCACAATTATAACAAAGGCCTTTGAGTTGGCATTTAGCCATTTCGACCGTGGTCAATTTCTGGATCTTGAGTGGAGTAGAAGGAGGAGTGGGAGTTATTGGTTTAGTGCGAGGAATAAAGGAGGGTTTGCAGTTTTGAGAAGAGACAACATGTTGTTCTTTCTTATCTCTTTTAGTAGTGTCCACCCAACTTTGAGGCCGAGCCATGAAGACATGAGCACAAATCTCATCATTGAGGCCACTAATAAAACATTCTCGAAAAAAAGCATCAGACATGCCCTCTGTATGAAAAGTGAGTCGCTCAAAAGAAGCAATATAGTCTTCCACTATGCCAGATTGTTTCATCTTTGTCAAACAACCTAAATGGTTGATGTCAGTGTCAAAGTGTTCATAAAGATTTGCCAAAAAGTGTGTCCAAGCCACATACCCTTGGCGGGCATTTTTTCTCCATTGCCACCATTGCCAACGTTCTTGATCTAGATGGAGAACACCATAATGGAGTTTGGCCAACTCATCTGTAATGCCATACAAAGAGAAATAATGTTCCATTTGAGTTACCCAGCTAGTGGAATTCGATCCATCAAATTTGGTCACATCCACACGCGGAAAGCGTAGGTCACGCTGAAAGTGATGGGGCTGTTAATTCTGGGAATGAGAGGAAGTTTCACCTTCGGTATGGAAAGATGGGTCAGATAAGGGAATATCTGCAGGGATATGCAACTTAGTGCAGATCGTCGTAGCGATAGATTCAAGATGGGTAGTGATGGCTTGTTTGAGCTCTTGTCTGAGTTCCTCAATTGAGGTAGCGATTGAAGCCGCGATGGAGGAATTCATTTTTTGATTGATGGAGAGAATATTGGCATTCATCTGTCGCACTTATTGTTGGATTTCTATGAAATTAGAGTGTAAGGTATTAAAGCGAGCTTCCAAGTCTTAGCTACGAGTATGGGCCATGATGACTAGGGAAGACGAAAAGGGGTGGGTGGGACCACACATAAAATGGGTTATGGGTGAAGTGTATCACAATGATTGGGGCAGCGAGGTGAACCCAATGGGGTAAAGACCAAATAAGGGTGTTGGAAGCAGGTTGGGTCCACAAAAGAAATTTCTAAAAAATGATAGGTATGACTGTGATCAGGGCGAAGAGAGAAAACCAACGGAATAGGTATCAAATAATGGTGCCAACAGGATCCAGACTCCTTTTTTTTTTTTTTTTACTCCTACAGATTTATACTCTAATCTGAAGAATATTGTAGTGATGAAATGTCCAAATGCTTAACAAGAATAAATGTGTAGTAATTTCACAACTCGAATGCATGAGACACAGTTGTGCCACAATAGATCTTATCTATTCTGTTTTCATTTCTGTCCCAAGGGTTAGGTATTCAACGGTTCTACAGACAAGGGTTTTCCCTGTAGTATAGCTCTCTGATATATGTGTGGGGTCCAACAATAGTACTCGGCCCAATATCTTAGGGCACCAACTTAGGAGGCTAGACCGTACCCTTAGCCATACTACTCGATTACCTAGGTACTAGAGAGTATCTTCCCGAGTGTTGTTCTCGGTGGAACTATAGTAGTCAGGTGGTCGATCGGTTTATGTAAGGAGGGCTTTAGGAGATCTAGGTTGATCCGTATACAGGTGTTTTCTGATGCGCTACCACTCGAAGGGGTACCAATAGGGGTTACAAGGGTGGCCAACATATGTGAGCTTAAGTACCACTTGTATTTCCTGCATGTATGAATCCTCGACCGCAAGTTTATGCGCGTGATGACATATCTTTGTAGCTTAAAGACATCGGAATACGTCTCTACCCTGAAAAAAATTAACCCACAATTTTCTGCCGAGGAAGGTGCTCTGATACCACTTGTAATATTCCAAATATAAAAAGTATGCAGAACATAAATAAATAGCTAGAAATGGCAGATGAGCAACAATATAACCAAAACAACACCACGATAATACCAAAAAGTTAGATTTCCCCTGTAAACCCTAAAGTTGTCGAATATTGTGTGGGGTAGGAAATCGAAGTATTGCCTCAACCTTTAAAGGATCTACCATGATCTCGGTCTCAGAAAATAGAAATCCCAAAAGACGACCAGACCTAACGCAAAAGATGCACTTATGAGGGTTCAACCAGATTCTATAGTAACAACATCTTTCAAAAACCAGCAGAAGGTGCGTAGAGTGATCCGCTCTCTTACGAGAGTGAGCAGCAAGATCATCAAGGTAAGCTTCAACTATATGCTTAAGATCGTGGAATGCGAAGGTCATAGCACGTTGGAAGGTTGCTCCAGTGTTTTTAAGGCCGAAAGGAATTTTCCGGTATGCCAAAGTACCGCAAGGACAAATAAATGTCATCTTGTGTTGATCCTCAGGTTTAATTTGAATTTGGTTATACCCTAGAAATCTTTCCATAAAAGAAAACACTTCACTTCCCACACACTCGTCGAGAATCTAATCGATGAAAGGTGTCTGGAAGTTGTCTTTAGGACAAGCTTTATTCATGTCACGAAAAATCCATACATACATGGATGGTTACTTACTTCTTATTCCCAGGAACGGGATTGGATACCCATTCAGTTAAGGGAACCAGGTAGATAAAACTAACATTAAGTAGTTTCTCTACCTATGCCTTAATAGCAAGGGTCTTTCGAGGATTGATAGATATAAGACATTGTCAAACAGGTTTAGCATCTTGATAAGTTCTAATCTCATGTTCGACAATACGAGGGTCAATTCCTGGCATCTCTTCATATGACCAAGCAAATACATCTCGAAATTCCTTGAAGAGTTCGGTGTAGATCAAGATTTCTTATGGCGAACAATCTGCACTGATATGTACATTTTCAATCTTGCCAGGGGTACAAGAGATATCGATCATGACGGTAGGAGATATACTTGTCATATTTCCTTTGGCATAAATGTCGTGCATATCAAGTGGAACTATGACATGACCGACTACCTCACTCAAAGTAGATCGAAAGTCATCTTGTTCGATTCTTTCAAGCTCTGGGAGAAAATAAAAGTGATGATGCATATCATCCCAAGGTTTGTCGGAACCATTCAAGGCTTCGATGATATCTTCATCCAAGGGAAAAGTGTCATTGAGGCATTCATGTGAACAAGACAACGAAATGGCCCACACAGGATTAAGAACAAGATCATCCTCGTCTGACGGCGAGGTAACAGGATCAGGATCGACGAAAGAGTCAAGAACAACTTGATACACAATCTCTGTTGTCGATAGTGGCATGGCCATTCTAGCATGTGACTAACCTTCTCAAAATGAAGTTGAGGAAGGTAGGGTCCAAGGATCGTTAAAATAGGAAGTGTGGAAAGGAACGGACCTCTCTGATGAAATGGGCCTATTGGACATGGCGTAAACATGGTGAATCGATGCCATGAAGTCAAAGGTACCCATAAGGGATGAATACATTCTGACACCGATATTCTTAGTTGTCGGCTGATAATTGTCAACCATGGGGATCGACGGTCCAACAGATGCATTGGGACTAGCATACGCAAAGGATAACTGGTCGATCGTCACGATCTTCCCATCAAGTGGAAAACAAAGAGTGCAGAAGACAGACGATATGAAAACAGTCATAGCATAGGTCCAATTGCGTCCTAGTAACAAGTTACAATCAAGAGGCGCATCAACTACCTCAACATCCACCTCTACCGTCTTCCCACCTAATTAGACCAGAAAAGTAGAAAGAATACCGTGAGGGCATAAGGAACGACCGTCAAAAGAAGTCAACATGGTTGGCGATTGAGAGAGAGTCGGAGAGTTGAGAGTTTTCCAACAGATCAGGGACATCACACATGTAGCAGCGCCTTCATCAACAACCGCACGTTTGATGGTATACTTTGAGTACCCCACATAGATTTGGAATGCCACATGGTAAGGCAAGCGAGGCTTCACATCTGTGACGTCAAACTTGATAACTTTCGAGCCATTGGGGTCTAGACCTCCTAACACAGATAGCAAGGAATTCCTCTATGAAGGACGTGTCTGGAGTACCTCCAAAGATGACATCGCACAAGGGGTTTGACCTAGGTCCCCAACGATAGAGTAATTCGGGGCAACTCTAGCATTATGATTGTGGGTAGAGGGCTTAAGTACTCCTTTCAGAATACGAGGCAATGGCTCTATTTTTTCGATCAGTAAAGTCATCTCTGGAGGAGGAGGAGGAGATTCTAGACTAGGTATAGCCGGTGAAGAACTATAATCGTGAGACCAAGTGGCTACATGAACCTTAGCATCGACCATATTGATACACAAATGATCATTGTCTTGCGACGACGGGATTTGACTCCCACCAGCCACATTTCCGGTGTTTGAGGAGCTCGAGGCCATGTGTTGGTTATGTGGGAAAGGATTCGTTAGCATGGCAGGCGGTAGAGATAAGAGTCTCACAGCTTCCGCAAGTTTGGGGCATAAATGAGTAAGGTGATTGTTTGTACAAATATTACATGGAAATTTCACCTTATGTCTCTCTTTCTTTCCCTCTCCAACATTATTATTCGTCTTCTCATTATTACCATTGTCCTTGGGTTTATTATTATTTTTCCCACCCTTACGATTATTATTACATCCTTTCTTCTTATTCCCACCTAGTTGTTGGTTACCATTTGGGTCGATCGACGATTGCACGGAATGTACATCCGCCGAATGAGTGGGATTGTAAGACACAGACAAAGTTGGCCCTCCTACAGATTGGTTTAGAGACAACTCTTTCAAATGGCTTGTCACCGAGTCTGCGAACTTTACATTGGAGGAACCTACAATTCCATTGGCATGAGGTTCGGGATTTTGTATAGGGTCATAGGTTGACCTCGATGCATCCAGAAGAATGTGGTATAACATCCCAGATTGAGTGTATATAAGATCTAACTATTGGGATTTGAAGATCGCTTCTTCCTCAGTGGTAACCCCGGATGTAGCAACATCCTTCGAGATAGGAGGCTGCAAAGACTTCAGGAACCATTCTAAAAGAAAGGTCGGGGGTATGGAGGTCTTAATCAACCTCTTTCGTCTACGCCACTCCTGGATATGATCCGAGATATGAGTGGTTCTGTCCTAGCATAAAGTCGACAGAAGGTCAAGGCCAACATCATAATGAACTGACAGTTGGAAGTGATTAAGGAAGACTAACACCATCTGACTGAAGGTCCCATATGCTCCCCTGGGTAGCTCAATATACCATTTCGCAGTGACCCCAATGAAGGTGCATTGAAATAATTTTAAATGAATGGAATTGTCATTAAGGGAATTCGAGGAGCACCATAGGTGAAAGGTAGTAACATGATCATCAAGATCCTCTCCATTCTTACCTTCGAATTTCAGAATCTCCGAAGGAATCTTGGTGGAGACGGGGGGCCCTGTAGGATCATGACACACAGGGTCGTTCATCAATTTAGACAAGTCTGGCAGATTAAGCGTGGTTAGAAAAGAGAGACAGGATTGCGGCATCTGCCCCCAAGCTCCCTGGAAAGATTATGTTTGAGGAAATGCAGCCCATCCAGGGTTATGGTAAGCACCATGGTCCTAGCGGCTTGCTTTGTTTGTGAAATATTTGTACATTCTTCACACTCAGCTACAGAGACACAATATGAAGAATACTCACCACTATACTACAACAACTTGTCCATACAAAATTTAGAAATCTTGTTCAATAACTAAGAAAGAAATAGGACGAGATGAAGAAATTTGAGATTCGTTATTAAGGGCGGCAAATATTGTACAATTCAGATTCAGACTCAACTACAGAGACATAAACCTTCAACCAAGCTCAAAACCTAAATCGAAAAAGTAATAGTAACAGTTTCGATGCACCAGCCGGGAATCGAACCCGGGTCTGTACCGTGGCAGGGTACTATTCTACCACTAGACCACTGGTGCAAGGATAGAAAAGAGCTTTCATTTCGTTTCCTCCCTCTAAATTTTGTGTATATGCAAGATATATACTACATCTTCCCTTCCTAGTTCCACTCTTGCAACTACATGTCACTAGATTGTTGAGCATCCGCCTAATGTCGAATGCCATAATAAAGAAGAAATTTGGTTGTTACTTATCAATTAAAACATCTCAGTGAGAAAAAAAAATTACCTCAGTAGACGGGTATGTTGCTAGAGTAGTTAGCACCTAAAATGATGAAATACTCCCAATAGCCTTGACTTCTTAATGAGAGCTCACAAACAAGTTCTTGCTACATGTTTGCTCTGTGTGGTCACACTTGTACTTGTGCTTGCGCTTGCCATTATGTTACCTTCTTAATCAAAGGTTTTAGGACTTAAGTGTATTGTTTTGAGTGTAAATAAAGTAGCCTCCATTGGGAAGGTTGTGGAAAGTATACATCCTTTAGGAGCCTAATTTCACTCTGGGAAGGTTGTGGGAAGTATACATCTTTTACGAGCCTGATTTTATTATTTTACATGGTGAGCAGTGAATGAATATGGTCTACAAGGGAAATATCCATAGATGGATTTATAAAATCACCTAAAGTTGGGGAATAAAATAAATCATGGCAAGTTAAACAAAGTAAGACTAGAGGATTGAAATATTATTTCAATTTTAGTACACTCTAAATGAATAAAAAGAATGTGCCCTTTAGTAGAATCATCCATACAATACTGCTACATATAAAATACACTTTAACAATAAGGTTTTGGCACCAAATGAGCCATAACCAAGGAAGAAGTGGGCATGTACTTCAACAACATTAAGTGCCACTCTCAACTTACTGGTCATTTGCAAAATGAAAAGAACTCTTTAATCTTAGAATGCCTCTAGAAATTGAGAATTGTTTTTGCATCTTATACATTAAGATACATTGCCTCTAAAAAATAGGCAAAACATTTTTTTAAGCCCTTTTTTATGGAGGGTAGATTGAATTTATTATCAAGTGGATCTGATACCTAAGTTTTATATGGAAGGAAATTCTTTTGTAACATAAGTTTGTGTGAAATAAAAGTTTTATATGTTATCTTTGTTCCAATTCTAATTTGTATGCTTGGGTTTTATTTGTGTGAAATATATAACTTTTTTTTTCTTTTTGTGTCAAATTTGTATGTATATTGGTAAGTTTTATTTGTTAACTTTTTATCGATACATTTATGGAGGGAGTATAAGACCAAGAGTATATGGTATTGTAGAGCATGCAAATGTAAGAAACTCAGGAGTTGCAACTACTCAAGGTAAGCTCCTCTACATTTTTATGTCATTTTTATTTACTATTTTTGAGGTATGCAAAGTGTATGATTGTGGTATACATATGATTCTTCTACTATTAAGGTAGTTGTGAGTTTTAATGGGCACACATGAATCACCTTATCTCATCGCCGAAGGATTCACCTCTCCAAGAAGGCCCTTCTTTCTCCCCCCCCCAATGACCAACCAATCCTAGTCGTGAGGCAGAGCATCTATCTAACTAATGAAAGTCTGGTAAGTGAGTGGCTTGCTTGTTTCCTTGATCAAACTATGAGGCTAAGCTTCAAGACTAGGTCTGATGCTAGATCTTCCAAGGGATTTCTTTTCAAGTCAAGTAAAAAACCTTATTACATCTATAAGGGTATTGAGGGAGGAGGAAAGAAAGGGAATTTTTTCTTGTTATTTCATGTGATGAATTCAATCCCTAAACAACCTTTTACCAATGATGTTTATGTGGGTCTTTTTGAGCTCTTAATGTGGCTTTACGAGAATTTCATGAACATCCATAGCCTTAGATATCTTTCCTTTGAAGATCCCTTTCCCACCATAATTTTATGCCAGCTCTCCTTAGTTTTAGATTTTTAAAATGCATCTCTTGATGGTTTTGGATTTCTATTTTAGGCCGGTTCTATGTTTTAAATTTCGGTTTATGCTATGTAATTATGATGGAAAGGGTGAACATTGTGGGACCTATTTTGGTTAAGTCTTTTGTTATGACGAGAAAAACAATCTATTTACGAGGAGGGTAAACTATATAGGCTATGTTTTTGGTTTGAAGTTGAAATTCATGTAAATTTTTTGGATGCACCTTTACCTCTCATAAATGAAAGTCTTTATCATATAAATGCTTTTTATATAAAAAAAAATGATATAATAGAGAAGCTAACCTACCAAGAGAAATGGGGGCATGATGCCACCCAAATGGAAGGAAGTATAAGTACCATGGAAGTAATTATATAATAAATGTTTGCTTAAGAGATAGAAATATTCATATAATAATAATCTACACTAATCTCAAGATTAACATAGTGGGTGTATTTAATGGAATGATTTTTGAAAGAATTGTTTCAAGTTTCTTGGTATTGTGGGCATGGTTCAATTTTTTTCCTTCATTTGATTTATTTGTTATTTTTATGGTTTTGTCTAGATTTTTCACTATCATAGAAAGTTTTGAAAGTTGGGGGCATAGAGGGTTAGAAATTAAGTTTTTCAAGGATTTCCTTTGTAATATAACAAGATGGCAACAAAGAAGATAGAAACATCTACTCGATAAGTTGATTCTTTAAGGACTAGAAATGGTTCTATACATTGAACTTCGGATTATTTGTAAAATACAATGGCAACTATTCTACAAAATCAAAATAGCTCAAACCTATAACAATCAAACAAGGTACTCCAATAGTAGGAAAGGAATTTCACCATCACTTAGTTGATCATAGGAAGCTTTGGTGAAGTCTTTCTTGAGTTTTGAACCTTGCCTATCACTTATTTGTTTTACCTTATTTGGAAGGAAAGTTGAAACAAAGAACAAGCATGAGGTCGTATATTTACAACTTTTGGGACTATTTGGTTAGGGTGCATTTGACATTTGATGGATATCTAATATCTACCTGCCTTTCAAGGTTATCTAATACTTGAAAGTTGTGTTCACAATTTGTTAAGGAAATGATTATTTTGATGGTTGAGACTGCCTAGTTTTTAGTGGATATGCATATGGAGTCCATTACCTTACATGCGCGACTTCCAAGATTTGATTGCATATTCTAAGTCAACTATTTCTTGATCTTGTGATTAGGAATTTTAAACTTCTATGTCTATATGTGAAATATGTGCAATATCATCATTTGCCTCTTATTTCAAAGCATTGTTTCCATGATAATCACGATCCAAATTCTCACACTCAATGTAACCCTTAAGCCTCTCCAAGTTTCTCCCACTTGAAGTGACAATGTAAAATTCTACCCTCGGATGAGGTGAGGAATAGGCAATATCAATAATTTTAGCTTTCTAGTTTGCAACCACACAAGATCTGTGATAATATCTTGTGAAATCCAGGCCAAATTTCCAATCAATAATAAATATGTGGCCAAGAACAAAAACATAAATCATGAAGTTCAAAGGTGCTCAAAGATCTTAAAGTTCCAGAATCATCATTGAAATATATTTTGTAGCCAATGGTTGATATTTGACTACATTTAACAATATTCTAAACAGAAAAAACTGTCAATTGAAAATGAGGATACAATTTATTCTTTACAAAGTAAACTACCAAATGAAACATGATGAAGAATTAATATTTACAAGGATTTATAAAGTTAAAATAGAGACCCTTAACTTTATTTTGAGTTGGCAAGCTTAGGGATTGTTAGGCACCTATATTCTCACAGTGGCTTGGGAATGCATAAACAAGAAGACCATGGTGAATATGAGAATTCAATCCATGGCCTGCAAACTTTTCTACTAGTGTAGAAGCCAACTTTATTCATTCTAAATGATTAATAGTATTGGTAATTGATTTTCTTAGCATTGGTGATATTAAACTAGATTGCATAATTGTTAGGCCTCAAATATATAGAAGAGTATGACAAAGACATTGGGGATCATGGGTCTCAGAAATTTTCCATCCTTTATTGTAAAAACTTTGTTCTCTCTCCATCGTGCATTCATCGTGACTATTAAATTTTGATTCTCAATTTGTTATGGATTCTTGATTGTAAAATATTTTCTCTATCCATTGAGAAAATGTTGTTTTGGATTGACTCTCTCTCTCTCTCTCTCTCTCTCTCTCTCTCTCTCTCTCTCTCTCTCTCTCTCTCCACACACACACACATACATTCCATCTCAAAAACCCCAAGATACTTTCCATTTACTTTCTTGTTTTGCTTCATTGTCTAAAGTGTATATGCAATGTTGCATCCAATTTTTTTAACCTTCTAGGATTGTCGGTTCCACATTTGTATATTCACAAGGAACCTTATTTCCGGTGTTGTATTCTTTTGATGGTTTCACTATTACAATATCAAAATTCGATTACATTTTGACTTAGCCATTTGAATTAGCTTGAATAACATTTGATCTAATAGGGCATTTATGTTGGAACAAGTAAATGCACTTACAACTCTCATATTATTTCGGGTTGGTGTTTTAAAGAAACATTGTGCACAAGATATTTTGACTATTACCATTGTAATTGTTATGTCCTTTGTATGTAACACTGTTGCAAAGTCTGGTATACTCATGTTGATTTTGATGTTCCTGTTGTTTGAATTTCTATGTATAGTTTGTATATATTATTTTCCCATATTCTCTAATTTTGTTAATTGGTATGTTCTTCTTATGGGAATTGCTATATAGATATTATATGTACTTGAATATAGTATGTTTCACCTTTCTAGAATTGTGTTGTGTTCATAGAGCTATTTGACCTAGACAATTGGATATGTGCAATCCCAAATTAAGAACTCGGTATCAATATATATTTATCATGTATTTGAATGCAGTTGATGTTCTACATTTGGTGGTCAACATTGTTCAATCGTGTTGAAATTGATATCCTTGTTGAAAGTTGTGTATACAACTTGTATTATTATCTATTTGACCTAGACAAATGGATATGTGCATTCCCAAATTAATAACCCGATATCAATATCTCTTTATCATGTATTTGAATGTAGTTGATGTTCTACATTTAGTGGTCAATATTGTTCAATCATGTTGACATTTATATCCTTGTTGAAAGTTATGTATACAACTTGTAATATTATCGATGCAAAATGTTGTGTTCAAAACCCCAAAAATTCTTTGTGTCAACCTTGATAGTCCAACATCTCATATTTATATATCTTTGGTGTTTTTTCTTTTTTTGGTTTAATTTTGTATTCTCCTCTTGATTTCAATGTCCTTATTATGATGGATAGATTATAAATTTTCCCAAAAATTATTTATGTCAACCTTGTTAATCCAATATCTCATATTTATATATCTTTGGTGTTTTTCTTTTTGTGGTTTAGTTTTGTATTCTCCTCTTGATTTTGATATCCTTATTATGATGGATAGATTATAATTTTTCCCACTGTGATGAATGATATCCTATCATATTTTGAAAAGATTTGTAATGGTAAACATGGAAAGAGATGAATTCCATCATTTGACCCACAAGATATTATGACCAAAATAACATGAGTAGGGGTTTGTACAAAAAGTGATATAACAACATGAATCGAGTAGAATGTCCTTTGATATATAAGATGGAAGGTTTTAATCTAAATATCAACAATAATGAATGCCATATTAGACATCTAGCATGTAATTACGTAAACACATCTTAGTCCATGTGACTAAATGCAAATCGTTACAATTTAGAGATTCAAATGAGAATGAATGTCATAAGAACTATAGTTCCAAAACATGTGGAAAAGGAATTGAACTTTGATGGTGTTTTTTAATTTTTCCATTCATTATTTTTGCAGACACCTCTCTTGTATTACAATTATTTGATATGTCATTGTATAGTTTTATTAACGAGAGGCCACATTGTTTTAAAGTATTCATACAAAATGGAGAGGCAAAAAAAATGGAAGATTATAATGGGCCTTAAGGCCCGAGACCTAAAAGACAACTTGACTTTTTTTTGGCAAATATTTAATCTAGAGTAAAGTATATATACTAGACAATCCTTTATTTGATCGTGTTGCACAAATCCCTTCATGTAGAGTTCATGATTTTATTAGAGGGGAGGAAACCAATCTTGACACTCCTTGTACTTTGTCACTCAATTAAAAAAACAACAACATAAAGGGATAACTCTCACATGCAATATGATTTGTAAGTATTTCACAGTCACATGGCTCTTGCATTTCTAAATATTTTTTTTGTTTTAGTTGATGCATTCATCTTTTGACTTAGCATACAAATGATAAAAAATGATTATTCATGAATGGGTATATATCATTTTGTGCTGAGGTGGTGTAATTTGTAGTGTAGTTACTCATTCATATGGCCCAGAAGATGAAAGAGGAGATCATCCAAATAAACACAAGAGCTCATTTGTGAAGAAGAATGGATACCAATGCCACTTTATTGTGATTGTTTTAAATAAGAACCTTGAGATAAAATTATTGTAATACAACACATATCGGCATGAAGATGAGGAAGTGTGGTCTTGTCATGGTCGACATGACATGACTGGCAAGGTTAGGTCCTTGCATAAAGATAAGCTTTCAAGAAAAATCGTCTCTTTTGTAGAACATTGTTTCTTTATGGAAGTGTCAATTAATGTTGTATATAACAATCACATTCAACGACATCTTGAAATGGATGTGAGAGATTGGGGTAGAGAATGTTTCTTAACTAAGAAAGATGTTGCAAATATTGATAATTGCTTGATGAAGGGAAAATATCAACTTCATAAGAAATTTGAAATGAGTTTTAACCTCTAGTATCAGAAACAACCTTGATGAAGGGAAAATATCAACTTCACAAGAAAGATGAAATGAATTTTAACCTCTGGTATCACAAACAACCATATGTTTTTTTTTTCTTTTTTAAGAATCTTAATGGTCCAAATTTTCCTTTTATAATTGGAATTGAAAAATGGATGTTGGAGATAATGGTCAAACTATATCACAATAGTTTAATAGGAATGGATTCAACTTTCAATATCATTAAATATAGAGTAAGGTGAATTTGAATTATTCATTTAAAAATGGTTGTTTGGGTTGTGCTTCACTATGATTGATAGATTAAACTTTGAATTTGAGTTTTATTGAATATCAAAGTACCAATTACACATTGTTGACCTTTGATGGCTAGCAAAGTGGGGTACTAGTTGCATGGATTATGACATCCTGAAATACATCATCTAATATTGTTACATGGTTGGAGTCGTTGATGAATAGGTGTTATCAATTAACCCTCAATGATGCATTGGTGGAAATCGATGCTTTGAAGTAACTTTCATTTGATTATTTTGTGATTTGTATTTATTATGTAAGAATATATCACATAAATGCATTGAATCCTATAGAAGGAACACACAATGTCGAGTGATATTGTGTATTTGGCACATATGGAGGGCATGTAAAAAATATCTATAGGTTGGTCTCTACTTTGAAGCAATCAAATGCAATTCTATATAGGTTAAATTATATCATGAAGTCTTTCCCCGATGTTGAATCATTGGTCGAGCATGTCGATATTTTTTTCACTGATTTTACAATGTATGAGTTCTTGGATTATTTTCACACCACTTGGGTTGCGAGTAATAAGTTTTTTAAGTTCACATACTCTAGTTTCTTGCTTTTGTTTTTTGTTTCCCATAAATATTATCTTTGCACTAACTTAGTTCTTTCAATTAGGGATGTGGGTTAAAGGTTGTCGTGATTTCCCTCATGCAAATCAAGAGACAAATAATTCCATGGAGGCATACCATAACTTATTGAAGTTCAAATTTCTATCTTATCGAAGAAATAAATGTGCCCGTAGAATGAATTGGTTGTTATATATGCTCTTGAAAAGTGTAGAACCATATTAGTGATTCAAAGACATTTTGAAGGAGAAATATATTTGAATAACCACATGAAGGAGAAGTTTAAGTCATCAATGGAGAAAGATAGAAGAATTCTAGATGATGATTTTTGTCCCCATGAAAGCATATTCCATGTGGATTCGATGAAGAGTCAAATCGATCATGACAAAAAATACTTTATGACCCAGTATCATAGGAATTTTATAGTGTGTGAATGTCCATGGTCTATCTATGGAAACACATGTAAGCATGCCATAAAGGTGAAGTGGTTGTACTTCATGTCAAAGGGTTCATAGCCATTATTGAATCAAAATGAAGACCCTGATATATTTGATGTTGTAGCACCTGATGCAGTCAATGATCCTCCTGAGATAATTATGGAGACACCAATGATTGATGAAAATATTGACACAACTAATGTGTCCATTGGAAGTGTTGATCAAGATGATGAGGCACTTCGATTGGCTAGGGATGAATAGTTAGGATACTTATATGTGCTCCAAAATAGTCCTTCATCTACTTAACCAACACTCGACATAAATAAAAGGATGTTCAATGAGGCCAATAATTGACAAATCTTCGATTTTAACTTCACAATTGGGATAAGTGTTTTTGAGTCATCTCTCAAGCGAAAGAAGAGTTTCATCATCCCTACAAATAAAAGGAGAAGAAGAAAATGAAATAGAGGTTTAAAAATCGATTTAAATGTCCATATCCTCTAAATATGAACCATTCTAGTTTGCTTATGTCAACAAATGAGGACATCATCACTCAAGTAATGCATCCCCTATTGTCCCCGATAACTTAGATTGAGTGAGGAGATTAATTTACTTAGGATTTTTTGTGTAGTCTTCCTCATTTTTGACTTGTAGTGTTTGTATGTTTATAGATATGCAAAATTCCAAAGTTGTGGCTTCAACCCAAGGATGTAGATAGATGCAACATTAGTCTAATTCTCCTACTATGCCAGGTATATTTGATGTAACCAAAGTTTGGATACACACAATGTGATTTATTTTTATACTATGATGGAATCTAACCAAAATTGCATTGTTATATTATAGATGCATAAGCTTCTCTCATTGATATCCCTCCTTCAAAACATGTTGGGCTAATTGAAAACTCTCTAGTTGTTAATGTCCAAGGTTTGACAGATGAGATGTTTTCACGTCTTTGTAATATTGGTTGTCATAGATTTGCTCTCAATTTTATTTTTATTACTATATTAGATGTTGTTAACCTAATGTGATGATGTTGATTATTTATATTCTAGGTAATTGTAGAAGGTAGATACTTTTTGGTGTTCAATTTTGATGGAAATGCCTTGCAATTGTTCTATTTTGGGGTAAGGTTGCATATTTTGAAGAAACCTATTCCCTTACGAGTTTCTACCAATTGGTTTCATAATTTCAACGTTACATGTGTTGGACTATTGTTTCCTTCTAGAAAATTGTACAAATCCCATTGGTTAGCCTGAAATTAGCAAGTCTAGTTTTTGAAATTGTTAAATTTTCCTTTAACACTTCTATTTTCAGTGTTTTCAATACAACACATTGTTTCTCTTGGTTCTTGGGGTGGATTAATAACAATCAACAATTATTTTTCCATCTTTAATCAAAATTTTCATTTGTTAGATCTTTGTTCGAGTATTAGTTGTGTGGTTCTTGGGGTAAAGGTCTCTAGCCAGTAGGGCTTAGTAAAAAAATATTGAGATAACTTGTGAAAAAGTGATGGTTTAATTGTGATTGTATATGTCAAGAGATTTCCAATGAAAAACATCAAAAACTAATCTTTAATATACTATTTTATCTATTTTCTTGTTAATTAGTCAGTATGTTGTGTTTTAGCTATTCAACTTGTTATGTTGTTTGAATATTGTATGTAGAGCACATTTTTGCTGACCCTATTTAGTGTTTTTTGTTATATTTGTAGGTCTACATCTTTGCATATGGACCTCATCTTTACAGGTCTACATCTTAGTTTGGAGTAAATTATAATTATAACTTACTTAAAACCGCATTTCATTTTAGAGTATGGTTGATGCAAACAATCAACAAACTGGCATCAAACTCTCTGAACTATGTGAGAGAAGATATGTACTCCCTCTAATTATAAGTTTGTATTTCCATCATTTCAAGTACAAATGTAAGCATATTCTTGCTCCTCTTTTTGTCCTATTTTCATAGGAAGGTGCATTATCATTCATTGAGGAATTATCACAAGAATATGGTGAATAACTTCATGGAGATGCATAAGATATTGAAATTTTGTCCTCCAAGCGCAGGTGTGGAAGAAAGGTTTAGACTTGGGTACTCTTGTAAAAATTAGAAGAATATTTACAAGATGAACCTCAATCTATCCTTCCATATTCAAAACATGGATCAGAATCCTTGAGAAAAGGAAAGGCTCCGAGACGACCGTCATAGCTAAGAAAAATCGCTACACCTTTTAAATATCAAGGTGTGATTGATATCGTCTACCTTATCAGGAAAAGAATCTAACTACTACAAAAGTTGATAGCAAAGGTGTTATGAAATTAAAGGCACCCACTAATGTGTGCAGATTATTGTTTGTAGCATGAAAATGTACATTTTTTTTTAATTTAGATTAATGAGATAAATATTTCTTCAAATAGTCATGTAATAAATTATAGATGAGTACAATATTTGTAAAACCATCAGGTTATGGTTTTTATTTTGTTGAAATGTTTCGTATTTTATTCATTTGATGAAGAAAGCTATAAAACTTGCATGGATCCTTGGAATTGATACCATACACTTTTTTTTATAGAGAGTCCCACAACCTGTAAATATGGGAGTCCCACAGACTATAAATCACACAAGGAAAACAATAAGTTTAATTGCAATTTTATATGGTGTTTCTCTTTGGATATGCATATGGATTTGAAGGTTTTATCTTTCATTAATTGATATTGACAGTTGGGTTTAAATTACATTGGCACCATAGAGTGCTACTCTTACAACTATATTCTTTGTCAACCTTTTTTATATTAGGATTGAAAAACAACTTTAAATTCTCAAAATCTTGTGAACAATCATATTAATAGCTAACCTCTTCATCCTTACTCTTGGTTGGGAGGAGAGTTAACATGGTACTTCAACAACTATAAATATTGGTTATAGATATTTTTCCAAATGAAAGTTGTTGGAATATCAATTTTTATGATAAATGCTTAATGTCATTATGCATGTGATAGTTGACATCTTAATGATGATTTCTCTTGGTATTTTTGAAGTTCTAATACAATTATACATGTTATTATAATTTATGTGACTAATAGTGGTCAACAACACTTGCTACATATTTTCAAATTATAAAGGGAAATGCTTCTACAAAGTGCACGAGCACCATTATTATAACATTATCCCTTGGATTTCTTCCTCTTCCCCTCTTGTGGTATCTTAGTCAATTTTTGCTTCTATAGAAATATTTTGGTAGGTATTATATTTAATAAATTTCATTTTTCATACATGATTTTACATAAATTAAACACATAATGATTATACTCACATGGTGATCTTGAGAACGTAACATCCACACCATAATCATAGCCTACAACTTGGACTCACAAACATTCACTAATTGGGTTTTTTCCTTGGAATCCACACAAAGATTAACCACACAAATTGATGATATATATCCATCCACCCACAAAATAAATGATGCATGTGGCTAACCCCATACTCTAAACTTGCACACCATTAAATAAATTGTTAGGAAAGAAGCATGCAAATGCAAAATATTTCTAGGCAGACAACATTTCAGAAAATGCCCTTCAAAATTTTGAAAAAAAAAATAGCAATATTTCCAAGTAATCAAGACTAAATCAAAACCATAGTATCATGAAAACAACAATGCCATCATATGTTATTTCTTTTCAAATTGGATCTAACTATGAATATTATGAATGAAATGAATCCCATAAAAGAAACAATCCTAGGGTTTTCACCTACTCCCATGCAAGTTCACTCATAGGATAATTATGGCATCTATCCATGCAAACATGATATGAATGATAAGGTCTAACTAACACCATAACCTAACAACTACCCAACACAATTTTCAAGGAAGGAAAACCAAAAACTATGCATGCAAATTAGCCATGAAAATATAATATTCTATATAACTATCTAAAAAAACTCAAACATCAATCAACACAAATTCTCTTCAAAATGTCCATATAAAAATAGCCCTTTGAATATGAACACTAGATCTTCAAACACGTAATTCTATCTTGTGTCAATGCTCTATTATAAGAAATAAAAAAAACAATAAAGATTTACAAGGAACAAAAGTAAATCTAGTTTAGAGCTTATTAAGAGAGGCACTATAAGATAGGGAAAAACTCTAGTCCACAAGAATCACTTTCAGCTCAAATGATGTTAACTCCAAGGAAAAAAACCAAGTTTAATAGTGTTCAATAAAAATAGTAAGAGATTTCAAGGTGACAACACCCACCACCCTTCACATGGATATTGGATGAAAAAATTGAATCGTAGTGCAAATGACATCAACTCGAAAGACATAATTAAGTATAATTAAATATGATATTATTTAAGAACATAATAATACTACAACTCTTGGATTTATGAATCCATCTTAATAGTTCAAGCCCTGATACCAAAACTCTCAAAATTCAAATCCATACATAATGCAATCCCACTGCTCTAGTGGGATTGCAAGCAAACCCACTACTCTAGTCATAATGCTCTAGTGTTGACACTAATCATAATGCAATCCCAATACGTTTAGGACCAAAAACCAATACTCTAGTGTTGATCTCTCAAGCCCACCTCTTTTGTCTGAATGTTTTTTTATTCAAGTGTAATGTTATTGGTCAACATTTTGATTAGTGTGAGGTACAAGAGATTATAAACTTTATTTGTTATCCTCAATTTATTTAACTTAGTTTTGCCTCAATATTTATTAAATAGTATTATTTATTAAATGGTATTAGATATTAATTTTATCCATTATCATAATTTTAATTAACTTTAATGTTTTATAATCAACATTTTAATTAATAAATAATATTAGAAATTACGATTTTTGTACATTATCATAATTTTATTTGACTTTAATGTCATCCTATCAAGGTAAGATTATCAACTAATCTTCATGTCTTGACATCCATCTAATAACCACCTTCTTGCACCATGATTTAATCCAATCATAATAAATTGATAAGATTATCAACTAATCTCCATGTCTTGACATCCATCTAATAACCACCTTCTTGCACCATGATTTAATCCAATCATAATAAATGCATTGTGAGATATAAAAAAAAAAAACATTTGTCATAAGTTAAATAAAAGGGGGACATGAAGTTTGATTTCAATAGATTATAAAAGTTGAGATCAAAAGTTCTCATTTAGACTAAAGGGAGATTGAAAAGTTTGAATCACACACAAAAAATTATCCAAATTTATACCGAAATAATGCAAGAAGAAAATATGAACAATATATCATCTAAAACAACTTTATCCAACTTTAATGGGATATAATTATTGAAGAAAATTATAAAGATCTGTCAATTTCCTATGAAATCCTGAAACAATAAAATTATAAAGATCTGTCAGTTTCCTATGAAATCCTCAAACAATAAAATTAGCAATGTTAACCAGTTGAAAGACACACAACACTACAAATTTGAAGCGATGATTTGAATTCATAATGAAACAAGAATTTTCATAAAGTAGTTAATTATAGTATTCACCCTGAAGGCCCTTGAAATCACACCAAAGGGCCATACATCCCATTAAAAAAAAATCTGAGCACAAATTATGAGAATAATATATCCACCACACTCCCCTTCTTCCATTGATCTCATCATTTTCTCTCATATCAGGGAGTGGTGTCCCTTTTATGATCATCTTAAATCTAAGGCACTATAATGCATAGTAGGTCATTGACATGGGAATAAGTGCTCATGCTATAATCCTGAGGCAAGATAGAAGAAATCCTATGAGGATACAAAGAATGATTAAAAGGGAATGCATGTAAATGGATATCCTCTAGGTAAAATTTTGATAGTACTGCACTGGCTATAGATTCAATGTCCTCTATTCTTACTCCAACAAAAGTAACAAATATCTAAACTTGGCTTCTAATAGTTTTAGATATTAAATAGTAGAGAAAAACTGCAATAGGACAAGCTAACACCAATCCCAATAGATAGAGTATTCCCCTTGCACTAGTTAAAAATATGTACAAGGCTACCAAGTGAGTGATGGGATTCCTAGGCATTTACCAGAGTAGGTAAAATCTTGTCCATATCAAAGAGAAGACTCAATATTTGGCACTTATGGGATCTAATAACATTCATAGCCAATGATATGCTCTATAGAGGCACATTATTGGCTTGGTAGTCTATCAGGGCTCCCAAGTGAGAAATTTGTTCAAACATGTGCAAAACTTGTCTGCAATACTGAGAAGAGATAACATAATGATAAAAAAAAATGAGTTCTATATTTCATGGTTTTAAAAAAATAATTGTGAAGTTGATACATTAAAAAAATCATGGTCACCCACCAAATTCCTAGCTCATTTGGCTCTTCGGTGGTCATTATGAAAAACTTATAGTGTCCCTTATTGAGAAAAACCCTCAGGAAATGAAATCATAGAAGAGGGGTGCCCCTAGTTGTAACCTAGTGTCAGGAGTCCAAAGCAATCAACAGTTCATCGATCCAATCCCAGTTTATATTTTATGGAGAGTTGCAACTCATTTCTTGAAGCCACTCACGAACACATTGAGAATTTGGTTTAGGAGAATAAAATCCAAACCGAGTAGCATAATTCAATTCTATAAGATCCTATAAGCGTGTTCATCCAAGTCGCAAGTGATCACTCCTCCCATAATCGCTTGAGCCATTGTTTTGCAAAATCGACCCCTTAGTACAAAAATTGTATTGTCCCTTACTAAGAAAAACCCTAGCTCCAGAGATCATTGAATAAAATATTTTAGGGGGAGTGGAATCATAGGAGAGGGGTGCCACTAGATATAACCTAGTGTCAAGAATCCAATGCAACTTATGGTTTGTCGATCCAATCCTTGGTTAGATTTTTATGGCGAGTTTCAACTCGCTTCCTGAAGCCACTCAAGGACACATTGAGAATTTGGTCATTGGTATAAAATCCAAATTGATAAGTATAATTGAGTTTTTTAAGCTAGAGAAAGAGTCGTTCATAGTTCCTAAGGTCATAGTTCTTGAGATCATGACCTCAGGTACTTTGACCTCAGGAACTATGACCTCAAGAACTATAACCTCAGAAAATTTGATCTCGAGAACTATGACCTATTGGAACCATGATCTTAGAAACTATGACCTCATATTAAAAGGGTTTTTGTATTATTGGTCTATGGATCATCTATCAAATTTCAATAAATAGTAGTAAATCCTCTATCAATTAATTATTTGGATTTGATCCAATTATAAAAAACGGAAGGATGAAAATAGAGAGATCAACTAAAAATGGTGATATTCCCTTGGATGGGGTGTTAGAGACGAGGACAAGGTCTTCTACTTCAATCTCCTTGGTTGAACTAGTCTCTAGCCTTGTTTCTGCCTACACAAATTCATCCTAAATCTTATCAAAGGTGATGTGGAAAATCAATTCAGTGTAATGGGCACCAACCCTTCATCTTCGACCTTCACCCTTATGGTAGACAACTAGTCTCTCAACTTTGTGATATTCAGAAAGTCACTAGCCATATTATCTGTGTCACTCATGTGGATGAACTTTGACCTCATGAAATTTGACCTTAGGAACTATTCCCTCAAGAACTATGACCTCGAGAAATTTGACCTCAGGAACTTTGACCTCAAGAAATATGACATCAGGAACTTTGACCTCAATAACTATGACTCAAGAAATAGCTCTTTAAACCCAAGTCATAGTTCTTGAGGAAAACGTTTATGAGGTCATAGTTCCTATGGTCAAAGTTCTCAAGGTCATAGTTCCTGAGGGCATAGTTCCCTAGGTCATAGTTATTGAGGTCATAATTTTTTAGCAGAAGTTATTGAATTCATAGTTCTTGAGGTTAAAGTTCCTAAGGTCATAGTTACAGAGGTTAAATTTCCTAAGGTCATAGTTCATGAAGTCAAATTTCCTGAGGTCATGATCTCAAGAAATTTGACCTAAGGGAACTATGACCTTAGGAACTTTAACCTTGAGAACATTGAACTCAGGAACTATGACCTCAATAACTTTGACCTCAATAAATTTGACCTCGGGAACTGTGACTTCAATAAATTTGACCTCAAGAACTATGACCTTAAGAAGTTTAACCTCGAGAACAATGACCTCGAGAAATTTGACCTCAAGAAATATGACCTCATGAACCTTGGCCCCGGGAACTATGACACAGGAACGAGTTCAAAGTTATTTAGATCATATATATTGAGGTCATTCATAGGTTTTATTAGACATGATCTATGACCTCAAGAACTATGACATGGAACTATGACCTCGAGAACTTTAACCTAAGGAACATGACCTTAGGAACTTTGACCTCAATAACTATGACCTTAGAAACTTTAACCTTGGGAACTATGACCTCACGAACTTTGGCCCCAGGAACTATGACACAATAACTATTTCAAAGTTTATGAAGTCATAGTTCCTCAAGAACTATCATAATTCCTAAGGTCATAAGTTTTATGAGACAGGAAATTAGTTAGTTGTTAAATAAAAGTAGGAAATCGTAAATAATAAACAATACAAGTGAAAAAATTAGTTTGCAACAACAAGTAATTTAGTCAGTCACCTTTTCCACCTCCAAAGACACAATAGTCATTCTAATGATCATGTCGTGGGGCTTTCTAAGTTTGGATTTATTTAAGTTGAACTCGGTGTTTTGTTGTTGCTTAGAGATTGTGTATGTGCCATGGTTCCATGCATCTTGATGGATTTGGAAGTCCTTTGGAGGTTATATATGATTCTTCCTATGGAGAAGGAGATTAAGTTGAATTTGTTATGGATTTCCACAAATCTTTGCAAAGTATTGACATTTTAGTTTTATGCAGTTTTTCTTGACAATTTATTAAGATGTGGTGATACAATTTTTCCATAGATTTGAACATCAGGGAAATGAGGACCCTGGAAGGGTGGATCGTGCTATTTATTTTATTTTTATTTTTATTTTCATTTTTATTTTCATGTTTACTTAAATTGTGGGATATGGGATTGGAAACTTATTTTTACAATATCATGTTTCCTAAGTGTTTATGCGGTCAAAATGCTCTTCAATGGACAAGGGTACTCCATAATGTGAAGTCCCAATTAGACCTCACATTGTTTGGCATATGATACCCATCTGTATTCTGGCTTGATTGTCATTACTGGGTATGAATGTGTGTGAGATTATTGAAATGAAAAATGAAGAGTGCAATATGAGCTAAATCCAAAATACTAAAAGTAAATATATTCTAACCTATCATAGCTAGGACAAATCTAACTAAAATAAAGAGACAGTGAAACCACTAGTCCCCGCTTGCACTCCAAAACAATTAGTTGTTAAAGAAAGGAATATACTAGTAATGAATGAATAAAATATGTGCACATAATATTCTAAAACAACAAACTCATTCAAAACCATCCATTTATCATCTCAAAAAAAAGTTGGAAAAGAAACGCAGTGAAAATTCATAGAACTTCACACAAGAGCAGTCTATCTATTTAGCAATATAACCTTATAGCAGTGTAAATCATAGTACATACACTAGAAACAATTTGTAGCATAGGTATCATAGACACCAAATTGTTTTTCCTCCAAAATGGCCCTAAGGGCTTCTTCTCATTAAGATCTCATTAATGTTTTTTCGAAAAAATTACAAAAAGTGTCATCTCCTTCTACTGGGTGCTCTTGAATATTTATTATTCCATATTGAAACAACTTATTGGGTCTTCTTGACTTCCCCAATGACAGTGACAACTTTCAAGATCATTTATTTTGTCTCATTATATTTTATATAATACATTACAAAATTGGAAATTTATTCTTCTCCCTAGTCTTGATCTTGTAGATGTGAAGTCCAAATGACATGATAAGAGGAGATAATTAGAATTTTGCTAAAAAGGTAAATTTTCTAATATAAATGAATAATCAACTATATCCTAAATTATGGTCTTCATGTCCCTTTTCAAAGCAACCAAATAAGAGTTTAGCAAGTGATGTTCTATTGATGGGACAACAATATTTTCTTTTAAAATTGCTTTGGTTTCCCTTTGAGTTATACCTATGAATATTTTCCTAACATTCATGGCCTCTTCTAATTCTGCAAAGACTTGTTGTGTTGTCCTTGGATTTCCCAAAAAATCAATTTCTCTGCCACAGAGTGAATCCTCTTACAAGTGCCAATAGAGTCTCATATGTCTTTCTCTAACTTGTTTCCAATCTTGTGGGCCCTTGGAATGGCTACATAGTTTAGTCGATGTTCATTTTCAGTCATCCTTCGAAATTCTAGGGGCGCATTTGAATGTTCTTATGGCCACCTCTTTAAATAATCAATGCCTACATGCACTCCTATCAACATGTTGTTATTTCTTTTAACCCAATTAAATAATGAAAAAAATTGAGCAACCATGTCCTCCAATTTATGTAGACAAGAATATACTTGCTTTACAATATCACATAATGTTTATTATAATTCACTAGAAAATGCTTTGTTTCTGTGAGATTGACCCTTTTTTGTTTGTAACATCTATTTTCTTCCTACGAGACCACGTCTTGAGTTGTGTATTCCTTTATTTCTTTGATAAATTCTCTCATATTTTTCCTCATAGCCTATGTAAATACTACACCAAAGGAGGCTATAGTTATAGGATCATGGTTGGTGTCTAGGACTATTGTTGTTTATGTGGTTACTGGAAGTGGTTGAACACCTTCAACGAACAATTTTCATACAATTCATTGTATAATATTTCCTTGGGCCCTATCAAATTTGGATTCTAAGTTATCCACCCTGTTAGCTTTGGAGGGTGTCAATCCCCCCAATCCTAGTTCTCTTAGAGGGAAATGGCCTCCAATAAATGGTATGCTAGAAGTATCATGTAGTTTTGTACCCATGGGATCAGTGTGTTGGGATTCCTCTTAATCTTTATTTTCCTCCTCTTCCTTTTTCCTTTCTTCTTCTTCTTGTTTGAGAATTTCCTCTTGTTCTGCTTGGAGTCTCCTTCATTATTGTTCCTCCTCTTCCTTCCTATTTCTCTCTACTTCTTTTATTGCAACTGCACTTATGTTGTTTTCTTATGCCATGGTGCTTCAACCTCCTTCTCCAACTTTTTTGTTTGTTTGTTTCTTTAGTTGCATCTTCTTCTTCATCTTTTTCCTTGGATTCTTCTTCTTTAACTGACTTTTCTTGCTCTGCCTTTGTGTTTTCTTTAGTCTTAGAGTTGTCTCCACTTCTAAATTTAACTTCATGATAATTATGTACCTTTATGTATATCTCCTCATCTCTCCGTGCTTCATATCCATAAGGCCACTTATAATTGCAGAGCTAACAATGTTGACTAATAACCTTCAGGGGATCATAAACATGGAATATTTCTTCCCCAAAATGGAATGTTTCCAGAACCTCTACCGCAAACTATGACTCCTTTATGTTCTTGAAACTACAGGAACCCACATAGAATGTTAGTGGTCGCCATGGCAGTTTCTTATCTCTAGAGAGGGATGCCCCAACCCCATGTACAAGGGTTTGGTATGCTACTTCTTGCAAGATCAATTTGTCAAGAAAAAAATTGGGAAATATGTGTGGCAATTTGGTTGATCTGTAGATTCTGATATAAGTCCCAATATCAAGTAAAACCCAATCACCTATTTTGTTGATAACTTCCATTTCCTTCTGTGTCATGCATGGTGTTAGGGAACATAATAAAAATTGGAAAAAAATATTTAAGAAGTGTTCAACAATATTATGATAGAGAACTCGATATTATGCTCCCACGGGTTCTGGCAATAAACATGAATAGGGGGCTCGCTCATTTTCCAACTCCAACCCATTATTGAGTAAGCAAGTACTAGACAAATGATATCTAGTAGGTAGGATGACATGTGGAAATGTGGATTCTTCCCTATAAGTACATGTTTTGCTGCTAATATGGCCTCTTCAAAGGTGGCTGAGAGGATAGCATCCCAATTAAATATATGGTCAGTAGTTGTGATGGTGTGTAGCAAGGGGACCCAAGATTCCTTGAATTTTGAAGCATATGTTTCTCCTTAAAGCCTACATGGAAAGGATACAACATATCTATAATGGGTTCTTAGCATACTCATGGGACAATATTTGGATATTGATTTAAAATTTACCTTTGGAACCCACCATTTTTTAGTTACTTCTCTACAATCTACAGAACATTGCAACATCCATTCATATGTAAATTCAATCTCTTCGATAGGAAGCTTATAGCATGAATGTATAACTGAGGCCTAGAACGATGGAAGAGATTTCCCTTAACCATATTTTATCATCATATTTTCATTCTCAGTTCAACGAATGATCCAAGAAATAGCCTTTGCACAAGGTAACACAACGGGATGTGAAACTATCTTATAAAGTTGAGACATTTTTAGAGCATAATAGACAGCCAAATATTGATAATGAGTTGGTGCCTCAGGATAGGAATATCAGTGGAACATATGGTAAATTTATCCCCATTGATATACCCCTCTAGTGTCCACAATGCATAAAACATCATTGTAAATGTGGGATGAAGTGTTAGGCCATGTTTCTTCCCCTCCTTTATCTGAGCTAACTTCAAGAATGGTCTTTTCTGCCACTCCTTCTTTTGTAATGTGTCATAGTTGTTCCTGCGATTCACT
The DNA here is from genome assembly GCA_009831015.1 of Picea engelmannii. Taxonomy (NCBI): domain Eukaryota; kingdom Viridiplantae; phylum Streptophyta; class Pinopsida; order Pinales; family Pinaceae; genus Picea; species Picea engelmannii. The sequence goes on along the minus strand of ML780849.1, from coordinate 830,164 downwards.
CAAAACAAAATAGGATGTTAGCATGATTAATATATTCACAAAATACATATTCCTATATGAGAAGGAAGTAAACTCAAGATAGAGTTTTATTTGTTGAAAATGGTTGCCTTTTGGATGAGTTTTTCCTATTTGTATCATGATAAATGATTGACTAGTCTCTTGGTTAAGGATGTGTAATAGGTATTGAGCTCCATAGAAATTCTATCAATATGTCTATTGAAATAATACAAAAACTAATGATAATGGAAGGATATTGTTGATGTGTAAGAGGTTTCAACTTTCGGCGAGTTATTAATCAAGTTATTGGAATGACAGAAGTAAAGATAGTGGGATCCATACCATTGTGTAAGAGGTTTTTAGTTTAGGTAATTTTGTTAAGGATCATATGACATGTAAGCAGTTTCAACAAGTCCATTGATCAAATGACAAAACTAATGATGTGGCACTTCTTTTAAAGGATCCATATTGATGTGTAAGATACTTTTCATTTTTATCAAATTTAGTATTACCATAATATATATTGATATCAAATGTGCTAACAAGTTTTATATGTTTTGATTATTTTTTATTTATTTATTTTTCAATGACCTTGAGCTGGCTAACTAGCTTAAGGATTAAATGTAACAACATGTTATTAAGTATCCACATTCTCACATGGTTCATGTTAGATTTTCATTGGTTTCGTTAACATTAGATTTTCCATAAAAAAAAATTATGTCATTTAACATTCAATAATCATATACTGAAATATATAAGCAGCATATAAACAAGCACAAGAAGACACAAATATTTGTCCTAGGAAAACCCCAAACTCGAGGAAAAACCCAGCCAACTTTCTTAGAGAGAATATTCCAATACAACCATGAATAAGCTCTAATCACAAGAGAAAACAAACAATGAAGAACCAAATACTTATCTTCTCTTTTCCAAACCCTAGCAAGGGTAGACAATTGCACAACACCACAGACCTGGCGCAAGATAGGCGCATCACTAGAGCAAGATAACGCACCACAGAACTAACATAATTGGCAACCGGTAACAACAACTGCAATTGTAACTATGACTACAACCACAATTGGCACGAAGCAAATGAGCAACACCACACAACCTTAGCGCAACTCTTCCAGAGGTAACACACAAGAGAAATGATGCAAGAGCATTGCTTCAACTCAGTAGCGTGTCAGGAGCCAGCGCAACAATGCACTAGGAGGGAGTGGATCCCAAGGAGAGAAAAGCAACAACTTTCTCGTTTTTGAGTTTAGATCTCAAATTTAATGCAATTTAATATTGTAAGGCTTGAGGAAGGCCGAGTCATTTTATTTGTATAGGCTGAATGTAAAGTCTCCTTTAATGGATGACATGTAGATAGATATAGATCGAATTCAGACTAGATGTAAATTAAATGTAATTTAATGTAAGTAGGTGGAGGAAGGCTTGAGAATCCCCTCTTATGTAAAAGGATCATTGTATTGAGAATTTAGAAGGATAAGGATTCATAAGAGAGAGAAATAGGAAGACGAGAGTAGAGAAGAGAGGAGAGGAGAGAAAGAACTGAGACTCTATTGTAGTCCAGTCTTGTACACATTGTAAAGACCATTCAGTTTAATACTAAAGCAGATTTCTCTGCATATGAGTTTCCATGTGTGTGTTTTCCATGTGAATGAATGAATGTGTTTTATGAATGTGTTTACTGTGAATATTCATGAATTCCATGAATGTATATATGTTTCCTTTGCAGGAATAGATATAATTATCTGTGTGTAGTTTTTGAGTGTTATGGGCTCTCACAGTTGTGCAAGGAGTGCACATTATAGTTGCTAGAAAACTCTAAAAGTCTTGTGCAAGGAGTGCACAAGGACTCCGTTGTGAGTTCTTTGAGGAGCGTGAAAGGTGGGCACACCAAAACTATTCATAAGCTCAGAAGGGATAGTGCAAGGAGTGCACAAAGAGAGTGTCAAGAGTGCGCCTACACTCAACATAGTGTAAAATCTCAGAGAGGGGAAGGTAAGTGCAAGAAGTGCACAGAGCCAACGCAAGGAGTGCAGAGGCCGAAGCACTGACAGGTTCAGATAAGCACATGAGAGATAGTGTCATTTTTTCTAGAGCAGAGGTGCAAGGAGTACACAGAGACAACACTTTGTTAAGTGTTGGTCAAGCTCAGGAGGGTAAGCGCAAGGAGTGCGCAGCTGACTTTCAAAGTTCTGAGCTTAAGAAGGAAAGCACTAGGAGTGTGCCAAAGGCCATGTATTTCAAGTACTAAATCTCAGGAGAAAGAGAGCAGGTGTCGAGAGGGCACAAGAAGTATTCTAGAGGAATAAAGGGACTAAACCCCTTGAAGTTTGAGTAATTGAAATCTCAAGAGAAATCACGCAAGTGTGCACTAGAGACCAGTCCAAGTTTTAGGCCACAGGAGAGCGCAAGTGTGTGCCCACACTTCATCCGAAGTGTTGAAAAAATCTTCAGAGAAGTAGTGTTTTCCAAAATGCAAGAAGAGTCCAAGGAGTCAACCCTGAAAAGAAGAAGATCCAAAGGCCAAGCCTTTGAGAATTTGAGAAATATTTCTTCGAAAGAAAAGAACAACAACAACAAAGGAGGAGAAAGCTACAACATTCGTTGGATTCGCTGTAAGATTTGATCTGGGTCGTCAGATCAACCTGAGACAAGAGGACAAGCACACGATAGTGGAGAATAGATCCCAGTCGTCGGATCCAAGCGTAAATATCAACAATCGTTGAACCTAGGTAAGTAGCGTGGATGATAACCCTTAAGTCCTTCAGACTTCACTGCTTTGGAAAAATTGAGTTGTGGTTGAAAGTGTAGGAGAAATTCTTGAAGCTCCGAAGTCCCGGAGAAAATCCTGATCGTTGGTGTTAGGGCCACGTGTCTACATATTGTGAATAGTTTGGGAGTCTAGCATTCTAGAGGAAATAAAGTGTTGTTTCTAGAGTAAGAAAAACTATCGAAGGCCCGAAGCCCGGAGCATATCATGACCATTGGCACCAAAAGTACGTGTCGACAGATCGCAAGACTTCGGAGATTTGGCACTCTGGAGGAATTTGGGTGTAAGTTGTTTTAGGTTAAGAATCCCTGAAGGCCCGAAGGTCGGAGTCCATCTCTATCGTCCGTTGGAGTGGACGCATGGATCGTTGATCGAGACCCTTCGCGTTTTTGGATTTCGACACTTCGGAAGGAAGCGTGGTTCAAGGCGTGAAAAGATTTGAAGCCTGGAGCGCGGAGTAAAATTACGTCATCAATCTAAGGTGGGCGTCAGCCTTCCGATCCGCAAGTTCGAAGTGCGCATATTCGGAGTTATTTCCTATTTAAATGGGGAAGACTCTCGAATATCTAAGCCTTGAATTTATTGTGAGTCGTAGATCTTGGTGCAGAGTATAAACTGTTAATCCCATACCTGTCCAGGTGTTCACCAATTCGACGTTCGAAGGGATTTAATTGTTATATTGTGAAGACTCTTGGACCATCGAAGTAGCGCACTTCGTTTGGCACCTGGTTCTAGCCCACGGTCACATGCAATTTCCACCGGAGAAAAAGGGCTAGCGTCGAAATTTGATAATAAAGGTAAAAGGGGGCTTAAAGAAAGCACCTGTGGGTATTTATGGGACCTACATAAGGAAATTAAGGGTATGTGTTCATTAAGAGATGATCCAGCAGGGATATGAGAGCTTATTTAGCTCCTACGCAAACGATCCTAGACAGGGAGGTCACACGAGCCCTAGGAAGTGATGGGGATTTGCATCATATGGTATTAGAGTGAGATTATGTTTGCAAAGAGAGGACACAGAGAAGAAGTGGAAAAAGTGAAAATGGCTATTGAAGGCCATAGACAAGGTCCGAGAGGAGACCACAAGCAGATGAACAAAGAGGAAATGGATAAAGATCTCAATGAGACCAAAGAAGACCTCAACATATTAACATTGCAATGGCAGAGAATGCAACAAGGAAGCTGGAGGTATGAGTGGCCAATGAAGGGGAAGGTAAAGTTTCATATTCAACAATTGATTTCCAGGAAGCATAAGCATATGTTGAAGAGGTGGCTAAGGCAAGTGGAAAACCTCAATGACATAGAGGAGGAGATGGTTTACATCTGTGAACCATAAATTGGAGAGAGAATCAATGAGGAGGAAGAGAGATCAGTTGAATATCTCGTAGATTGCCAGGAGGGAAATGAGAAGAGATAAGTCAAAGATCTTGTAAACTTCCAGGAGGAAAGAAATGAAAATTCAGGTTTCCAGGTGGGAAAAGAGGAGTTGAGACTATCTAAGAGTCTCAAGAACTTAGAGGAGAGTTCAGATCGGCAAGGAGTGTTGAAAGGAGAGGAGGAAGAGGCAGGAGAGAAGCCTCATCAACATGAAGATTCATGTGGGGTTGCAGACCATGTGAATGAAAATGATGAGAAGTTAAATACTTCAACTCTCAAGGAGGAAGGTAATAGGTGCATTCTGATCATTGGGGGAATCAGTATATTCCTTCCAAGCAACCCATCATAGGGAAGTGCATGTGTTGCACATGAGGAAGTGTTGCGGGAGGCTTCTAGGGAAGAGGCCACGGGGACAAATGTTTTTAAAACTAACAGTGCATGTGTTGCAGGTTGTTGTCGCAAGAGTTTACTCTAGGCCGTAATAGATCCAAGCCTTAGCACATTTTGAAGAAATAATAATTGTTGATTGATCAGTTTTTCGGAGGCTTCTAGAACTAGGTCTAAATGAGACTTTCAAAAATTACAAATCAGAAACAAAAAGGCATGACCTCGTCTACTAAATCCTTTTTAAAATCATGAGGATGGATAAAATAACTTGGATGAAAAAAACTGAAACACAAAGCTAGGTATCTAACAAGGATAAATCTGACCTTCCCTTCAGCAGAAGAAATGACAATGATTTCAAATATCTAGACATAGGTCTTGTCTCACTCATAGCAAGACAGAGGAAAAACTATGAAAAAATAAAATTGTAAATTAGGCAAAACAATTAAGATGCAGGTCTTGTTTTACTCATAGCAAAGCAGAGGAAAAACTGCACTTAAAGGAATGCTTCTAATTATCCACAGTAGAAGTTTCATTGAATTGTAACCTCTACAAGATGAATAAATGAATGAGTGGAAGAAAGAAGATTAATGAAACCTTGAGAAACAGAACACAGGAAAAGACATGGTTTAACTCAACGAGGTCTCAAAATCTCTTTGGTTATGTCATGTATTATTGAAAAGACTGCATTACAATCCCAGGCCAAAAGGCTCTTGGGTTGTTCCCCCCCTGTTTATTACAAAATGATAGATTTAAATACAAATTACAATGACAATATGTTTCCTTGTTTACTAGAAAAACAAAAACCAATAAAATCAACTATTAAAAATAATTGCAAAATATATTGAATTGATGGAATTGTTTGAAGTTTTCTTGCTTGAAGTTGATGTGTCTCATTAAGAGGAATCTTCCCCCACTATGGTGTCCCCTCTCTCCCAAAACTCTAATTTATGTTACAAACTTTAACCTACATCCATTAGGGTTGCATAAACATAGCTACTAACACTCTCATAACTCCTAATCTAACCCTAGACTAGCTCTCTAACTTTGCTCATTTACTCTACTAACTGGGGCACATATTTTGAGCTAGTTCTTGGAAAATTTTCATGGTTGATTTTTCTATTGTTTGCCACTGAATGCTACAACCATAAGGCTTCAATTTTTTGCAAAAAACACATGTTACAACAACCATCTTATCTATCTTCTTAAGTGCCTTGTTTTAGCCTATGTTCATTGTTAAATTTGATTATGATTTACTTAACTAGTCTAGATATTTATATGTTGATTTACTTAACTAGTCTAGATATTTATATGTTGATTTTAGATGTTTTATTTGCTAATATAAGCTGATATATACTATTGCAAAATAGGGACTACAAGATTAACTTGTTGATCCAACTAACATCTATCATTGCAAAGCATGTTCTCTTGTGTCTCGGGCAGGTACAATCATCTGGATAAGTACTATAGTTGTGAGGCATCTGTTTCTTCACTTACAAGGCATCTCTCCCTACCTTTCTTTCCATTTATACTTGACCTCTAGGGGATTCATTTCCACTTCCCTCCATCTCCATCTCAATCCCCCTAGGGTCACCGGTATCGCCTCCCTAGAGTGAGCTAATCACCCTTGAAGTGTGGTACCTACATCGAGGTGACATTGGGTGTAGGATTCCTAAGTTGTAGCACTTGTTTCGTGGCTGGGTCAGGATTTTGGCAATCTACAACTTGCGTTATAACATGGCCTTTTACATGGCACCACACATAGAGGCAGGATATATTACAATAGTCCAAATCATTGTGTGTGAATTCTACCACCCACCTCTACAACCACACTCTCAACTAACCCTTCCTTTGTATCAATTTCTCCTAGAACATTTTCCATAATTCTAAAAACAATGGTTTTGAAGGAGGGATCTACCATGATAAACTTACCCAAAGCATTTCCCATATTTCCCAAAAAAAAATTTTATCTGAAACTCCAATGGTAGGCCCAGAACTTTCACCCATATTGGAATTTGGGTACAAACTTCATCTCTTAGATCAAAGAAAGCATGCCAATGTTTCACAGAAAAAAGGATGTACCCCAAAACCAACTCCAAAACTCCAATGGTAGGCCTGGAACTTTCACAAATATTGGAATTTGGGTACAAACTTTGGCTCTTAGATCAAAGAAAGCATGCCAACGTTTCAAGGCCAAAAGGATGTACCCCAAAACCAACTCCAAAATAAAAACAAATTATTGCATCCTACTCAATTCGAAATAATAAGCCAAGCCATCCACGAGCCATGATATGAAATGTAGGCTCGTAACCTATGCTTGGTTTCCAAAATTTTTGCAACTATGAGTTTAGGTAGTCTTCTACCATTTGTCTTCTAGTCAATTTTAATATCAAGGATTCCCCATATATTCGAGAGCTTGGCTAACTCCTAGGTCCTCTCCAACTACCATGCTTACCTTTGCCTCTTTCTTTCAAACAATTTCCCTTCACCTTTTAGGGATTCTTCCTTCCTTTGACTCTTTTATCTTTACATCCTAGACCTCCACCCAAATTGGCTCTTATAAAATGTACACCCTTCACTTGGTTTATTACAAGCTAGTCCCACTCCTTCAACTCCTCCACTTGACAGTTAACAAATTTTCACTTTCCACCATGCAATTCTTTTTATCTACTCTTTGAATCAACCCCCTGAGCTATATAATGGTTAGAGTGTCAAAGAGCCATATTCCTCGAGCATAAAGATGAAATCCAATCTTATGGATTTGGTTCCAGGGCATCAACCTGGTATGAAAAAACTAGAGAAAAACCACCATGAGTTTAATTATATTCTTCAAATCATCTAGCACTAGGTCCATCCTCAATTTTCATAGAATAAAGCTCATCATCCACCATAATATTTTTTCTACTATAGATGCTATTAAATTTGACAATCTTTCACATGAACTATATGTGAGATGCAACATCCTCTTTTACTTCCAAATGTCCTCACCATGTCTTCCACCCTTGCTTTTCAAAATGTTAAATACTAGGGGTTTTGTCCCATCACAAGACGATATGTCCATCCTTCAATGGGATCTTCAAAATAGTCAACTAGTTTGATGTCCTCATCCATGCTACTCTCATTAACATCGTGGCCTACTATGTAAAGGGCTTCGTATATATATATATATATATATATATATGAACTAGATTATATGGAGATGTGTTTCAAAAATATCAATCACAGAATTACCCAAACCAAAAATCAATAACAAGTAAACTATATTAATCTAGATTATACCTATGTAATGGAGAATGACTATGAAACTACAACACTATCAAAACATACTAAGTCAAGAGTCAAGAAATTTAAATAAGAATGTCAATTAATCTCCATTAAATGTCTCATCGCCTATAACCCAATTATCCCCTCTTGGTGCTCATACGAATGATCTGATATTCCATCATATGTTTCCCCTAGTTATCCCCCTCTTGGTTTCCAATTGATATCATTTGAAACCCTCAATTACCCCCCTCTAGTGGTTGAATGATTTATAAAATATCCCATCATTCATAGCCCCCAATTACCCCCCTCCCATTGCTTGAATGATCATGCTTAACATTGCATGGGTCCCTCAAATGAAACTAGTCTTTATAGGCCTCATGAGATGGCATGAAAATTCATCACATGGGTGATTACATCAAGCATTGAAAGTTACAACACTTTTTTTAGGCTTTACTCGACTTTCAACATTGATAAGGCTTTGTATCTACATGGCTCTTTGGCTCCAAGTAATACATACAAGTCTAATTTAGTTGGTATAAGTTTGATGGAAGTATTATTCTGTCCTTGACCCAGAATTATAAGTCTGAGTAAACATTCCCTCATAGGTATGGGCTTCCATAAAATACTTATTGTCATTGTTAAAACATCATATTTCATTAATCAAATAGTAATTAATAATACAATTATTCAATTTTACATAATCATGTAACAATATCAATCAACACATTTTATCCCTTATCAATTTTGCATATCCATTAAGCAAATACATTCTTTCAATAATTCATCTTTCATCCTTTGAGTGGTACATTATTATTCATTATCCCTAATTCATAGTTCATTTATTCAACATTCAACAATTCATTTGGAATAACCATTTTGCTTATTAATATTAATCATCATTTAAGTGATATACATCTAATTTGAATTCTATGGTGAAACTTGTTTCTTATATCTTTTACATGATATGTTAAGTGCTACTAACTTATTTTGTGATCGATCTCAGGATTTATACTTGATACAAATATTATTATATGCTAAAGCATGGTTACTCCTGCATCTGTTATAATCATAATCACATCCATGCCTTTGAATCATAAAAATGGATTAATACTTAATGCCATTTTTTATAATTATTATTATTTTTTTTCATTCACCATCCCTAAGTTGATATCACTCTTTATATACAATAGATTAATGATAATCATTGAAAAAATTGCATAATATAGCAATGGAATTGCTGTGTACCTGAAAAATTTGCATAATATAGTAATGGAATTGTTGTGTACCTGATGTTATATTGCTTTTTGCTTTTTATATACCAGGGGTGTAAATACTCTAAAATCTCATTTGAGAATGTAATCTCATTAACATTATTTATCAATTTATAAGTTATATGTTTATAATTTTTCTCATCTTATAGGGTGAAATATGAAACATGTGAGACTTTTTTCTTTTTAAAAGTACAAAAAGTATTAAATTTGGCAAAGTTATTCTTAATAAAGTAATAAATAAAAATATTACATTATCAATTAAGCTTAGCTTAAGTGATTAAGAGAAATAATTGTTATATTTTATTTTTATCTATAAAGTAACAATGTACTGAAAATTCTACCATACTATGATATGAAATGGCAATGTGTCTACTTTCCAAGTTAAGTCTCTCCGGTTACTCCACACACCTTGCAGCCCATCAAACATGTTCTTTTTACAAAGGGTTTAGAAGACTTATGGAAGTCTGCCACTTCTGGAGGTAATATGTGATGTTTTAGCATTGTCTAAATGTTCTATATTTTGGTTTTAGCATTGTCTAAATGTTCTATATTTTGGTTTTAGCATTGTCTAAATCTGCTGATATGGTAAATTTCTCATCAAATTTCAAGCAAATATCTCAATCACCAAATAAAAACCAAAACCTAGAAAATTATGATTGTCTCAGTATGAAACATCAAAGCTGAGGAAATGCAATTGGTTTTGGTTGTGACTGACTAAGTCAGGATAGAACCCTCTTCCTTTATAATGGTGTAGACACCACCTTGTATCTTAGCAAGGAACCCAACGTGTTCCCAATCTCTGCATGCATTTCATATTTAGAGGTCTGGGGCCATGTAAAATTGTTCAAATTGCATCGATATACACGAAATATTAAATTGTAAGAAGAAACTGCAATTGTGAGTATTCCCAAATAATTACCATTATTTGTGAATACTCACCACTATACTACAACGACGTGGACGCTCAGCCTTTTTGAAGGATAGTCTAGTTCGTTACTAAGGGCGGCTTGCTTTGTTTGTGAAATATTTGTACATTCTTCAGACTCAAACCAAGCTCAAAACCTAAATTGAAAAGGTAAAAGATACAGTTTTGATGCACCAGCCGGGAATCGAACCCGGGTCTGTACCGTGGCAGGGTACTATTCTACCACTAGACCACTGGGGAAAGGATAGGAAATAGCATTCATTTCGTTTCCTCCCACTCAATTTTGTTTATAAGCAACATATATATTACATCTTCCCCTCCTAGTTCCACACTTGCAACCACTGTTACTAGATTGCTAAGCATCCTCCTAATGTTGTTGAATGCCATAATAAAGAAAAAATGTTTAATGCCATAATAGGGACCCTTAATTTTATTTTGAGTTGGCAAGCTTAGGGATTATTAAGCACCTATATTCCCACAGTGGCTTGGGAATACATAAACAAGCAGACTATGGTGAATATGAGAATTCAATCCATGGTCTGTACTAGTGTTTAAGCCAACTTTATTTATTCTAAATGATTAATAGAATTGGTAATTGATTTTCTTAGCATTGGTGATAATAAACTAGATTGCATAATTGTTAGTCCTCAAAGATATAGAGGAGTATGACAGAGACATTGGGGATCATGGATCTTGGAAATTTTCCATCCCTTATTGTAAAAACTTTGTTCTCTTCATTGTGCATTAATCATGACTATAAAATTTTGATTCTCTATTTGTTTTGAATTCGTGATTGTAAAATATTTTCTCTATCCCTTGAGAAAATGTTGTTTTGGATTCTCTATCCCAATCTACAACTTGCGTTATAACATGGCCTTTTACATGGAACCACGCATAGAAGCAGGGTATATTACAATAGTTCAAATCATTGTGTGTGAATTCTACCACCCACCTCTACAACCACACTCTCAAATAACCCTTCCTTTGTATCAAATTCTCCTAGAAAATTTTCCATCATTCTAAAAACAATGGTTTTGAAGGAGGGATCTACCATGATAAACTTACCCAAAGCATTTCCCATATTTCCCAGAAAATTTTATATCTGAGACTCCAATGGTAGGCCCAGAACTTTCACCCATATTGGAATTTGGGTACAAACTTTAGCTCTTAGATCAAAGAAAGCATGCCAATGTTTCACAGACAAAAAGGATGTACCCCAAAACCGACTCCAAAACTCCAATGGTAGGCCTGGAACTTTCACACATATTGGAATTTGGGTACAAACTTTGGCTCTTAGATCAAAGAAAGCATGCCAACGTTTCAAGGCCAAAAGGATGTACCCCAAAACCAACTCCAAGATAAAAAAATTATTGCATCCTACTCAATTCGAAATCATAAGCCAAGCCATCCATGAGCCATGATATGAAATTTAGGCTCGTAACCTATGCTTGGTTTCCAAAAATTTTGCAACTGTGAGTTTAGGTAGTCTTCTACCATTTTTCTTCCAGTCAATTTGCATATCAAGGATTCCCCAGATATTCGAGAGCTTGGCTAACTCCTAGGTCCTCTCCAACTACCATGCTTACCTTTGCCTCTTTCTTTCAAACAATTTCCCTTCACCTTTTAGGGATTCTTCCTTCCTTTGACTCTTTTATCTTTACGTCCTAGACCTCCACCCAAATTGGCTCCTATAAAATGTACACCCTTCACTTGGTTAATTACAAGCTAGTCCCACTCCTTCAACTCCTCCACTTGACAGTTAACAAATTTTCACTTTCCACCATGCAATTCTTTTTATCTACCCTTTGAATCAACCCCCTAAGCTATATAATGGTTAGACTATCAAAGAGCCATATTCCTCGAGCATAAAGATGAAATCCAATCTTATGGATTTGGTTCCAGGGCATCAACCTGGTATGACAAAACTAGAGAAAAATCACCATGAGATTAATTATATTCTTCAAATCATTTGGCACTAGGTCCATCCTCAATGTTCATAGAATAAAGCTCATCATCCACCAGAATATTTTTTCTACTATAGATGCTATTAAATTTGACAATCTTTCACATGAACTATATGTGAGATGCAACACCCTATTTTACTTCCAAATGTCCTCACCATGTCTTCCACCCTTGCTTTTCAAAGTGTTAAATACTAGGGGTTTTGTCCCATCACAAGACGATACGTCCATCCTTCAATGAGATCTTCAAAATAGTCAACTAGTTTGATGTCCTCATCCATGCTACTCTCATTAACATCGTGGCCTAATATGTAAAGGGCTTCAGATATATATATATATATATATATATGAAATAGATAATATGGAGATGTGTTTCAAAAATATCAATCACAGAATTACCCAAACCAAAAATCAATAACAAGTAAACTATATTAATCTAGACTATACCTATGTAATGGAGAATGACTATGAAACTACAACACTATCAAAACATACTAAGTCAAGAGTCAAGAAATTTAAATAAGAATGCCAATTGATCTCCATTAAATGTCTCATCGCCTATAACCCAATTATCCCCTCTTGGTGCTCATATGAATGATCTAATATTCCATCATATGTTGCCCCTAGTTATCCCCCTCTTGGTTTCCAACTAATATCATTTGAAACCCTCAATTACCCCCCTCTAGTGGTTGAATGATTTANTAGATTATATGGAGATGTGTTTTAAAAATATCAATCACAGAATTACCCAAACCAAAAATCAATAACAAGTAAACTATATTAATCTAGACTATACCTATGTAATGGAGAGTGACTATGAAACTACAACACTATCAAAACATACTAAGTCAAGAGTCAAGAAATTTAAATAAGAATGTCAATTGATCTCTATTAAATGTCTCATCGCCTATAACCCAATTATCCCCTCTTGGTGCTCATACGAATGATCTAATATTCCATCATATGTTGCCCCTAGTTATCCCCCTCTTGGTTTCCAACTAATATCATTTGAAACCCTCAATTACCCCCCTCTAGTGGTTGAATGATTTATAAAATATCCCATCATTCATAGCCCCCAATTACCCCCCTCCCATTGCTTGAATGATCTTGCTTAACATTGCATGGGTCCCTCAAATGAAACTAGTCTTTATAGGCCTCATGAAATGGCATGATAACTTATCACATGGGTGATTACAACAAGCATTGAAAGTCGCAACACTTTTTTGAGGCTTTACTCAACTTTCAACATTGATAAGGCTTTGTATCTACATGGCTCTTTGGCTCCAAGTAATACATACAAGTCTAATTTAGTTGGTATAAGTTTGATGGAGGTATTATTCTGTCCTTGACCCAGAATTATAAGTCTCAGTAAACATTCCCTCATGGGTATGGGCTTCCATAAAGTACTTATTGTCATTGTTAAAACATCATATTTCATTAATCAAATAGTAATTAATAACACAATTATTCAATTTTACACAATCATATAATAGTATTCATCAACACATTTTATCCCTTATCAATTTTGCATATCCATTAAGCAAATACATTCTTTCAATAATTCATCTTTCATCCTTTGAGTGGTAAATTATTATTCATTATCCCTAATTCATAGTTCATTTATTCAACATTCAACAATTCATTTGGAATAACCATTTTGCTTATTAATCATCATTTAGGTGATATACATCTAATTTGAATTCTATAATGAAACCTATTTCTTATATCTTTTACATGATATGTTAAGTGCTACTAACTTATTTTGTGATCGATCTCGGAATTTGTGCTGAATACAAATATTATCATATGCTAAAGAATGGTTACTCCTGCATCTGTTATAATCATAATCACATCCATGCCTTTGAATCATAAAAATGAATTGATGCTTAATGCCATTTTTTATAATTATTAATTTATTTTTCATTCACCATCCCTAAGTTGATATCACTCTTTATATACAATAGATTAATGATAATCATTGAAAAAATTGCATAATATAGCAATGGAATTGTTGTGTACCTGAAAAATTTGCATAATATAGTAATGGAATTGTTGTGTACCTGATGCTATGCTTTTTGCTTTTTATATATCAGTAAAGTTTGGGTGTAAATACTTTAAAATCTCAATAATATTATCTATCAATTCATAAGTTATATGTTTATAATTTTTCTTGTCTTATAGGGTGAAATATGAAACATGTAAGATTTTTTTTCCTTAAAGATACAAAAGATATTAAATTTGACAAAGTTATTCTTAATAAAGTAATAAATAAAAATATTACATTATCAATTAAGTTTAGCTTAAGTGATTAAGAGAAATAATTATTATATTTTATTTTTATCTATAAAATAACAATGTACTGAAAATTCTACCATACTATAATATGAAATGGCAATGTGTCTACTTTCCAATTAAGTCTCTCCGGTTACTCGCACCTTGCAGCCCATCAAGGTATGCAAATGTAATATAAGGTCAAACATGTTCTTTTTACAAAGGGTTTAGAAGACTTATGGAAGTCTGCCACTTCTGGAGGTAATATGTGATGTTTTAGCATTGTCTAAATGTTCTATATTTTGGTTTTTTTTTGCCAGAATAAGATTACATAAATCTTCATGAAATTACTATTTTCTATTGTCTAAATGTTTTAAGTTTTGGAAATTTTTGGTCAAAATTAAACGACATAAATCTGCACAAAATCATTATTTTTTATTGTTTAAAATCCATTTTTGAATGCAGAAATGAATTCAAAACACTGAAAAACCACTGAGATATTCTAATCATACAGAAATAATCACTCAAATCTGCTGATATAGTAAATTTCTCATCAAATTTCAAGCAAATATCTCAATCACAAAAACAAAAACAAAAACTAAAAAAAAAAAAAAAACCTAGAAAATTATGATTATCTCAGTGTGAGACATCAAAGCTGAGGAAATGCAATTGGTTTTGGTTGTGACTGACTGAGTCAGGATAGAACCCTCTTCCTTTATAATGGTGTAGACACCACCTTGTATCTTAGCAAGGAACCCAATGTGTTCCCAATCTCTGGATGCATTTCATATATAAAGGTCTGGGGCTATGTAAAATTGTTCAAATTGCATCGATATACACGAAATATTAAATTGTAAGAAGAAACTGCAATAATTACCATTATTTGTGAGTATTCCCAAATAATTACTATTATTTGGGAATACTCACCACTATACTACAACGACGTGGACGCTCAGCCTTTTTGAAGGATAGTCTGGTTCGTTACTAAGGGCGGCTTGCTTTGTTTGTGAAATATTTTTACATTCTTCAGACTCAGCTACAGAGACACAATATGAGAATGCACGGGATAACGAATTCTTTCAAAATCAATAACATAAACCTTCAACCAAGCTCAAAACCTAAATCGAAAAGGTAAAAGATACAGTTTTGATGCACCAGCCGGGAATCGAACCCGGGTCTGTACCGTGGCAGGGTACTATTCTACCACTAGACCACTGGTGCAAGGATAGGAAATAGCATTCATTTCGTTTCCCCTCACTCACTTTTGTTTATAAGCAACATATATATTACATCTTCCCCTCCTAGTTCCACACTTGCAACCACTGTCACTAGATTGCTAAGCAACCACTGTCACTAGATTGCTAAGCATCCTCCTAATGTTGTTGAATGTCATAATAAAGAAGAAATGTTTAATGCCATAATAGGGACTCTTAATTTTAGTTTGAGTTGGTAAGCTTAGGGATTATTAAGCACCTATATTCTCACAATGGCTTGGGAATACATAAACAAGTAGACTATGGTGAATATGAGAATTCAATCCATGGTCTGCAAACTTTTCTACTAGTGTTTAAGCCAATTTTATTCATTCTAAATGATTAATAGAATTGGTAATTGATTTTCTTAGCATTGGTGATAATAAACTAGATTGCATAATTGTTAGGCCTCAAAGATATAGAGAAGTATCACAGAGACATTGGGGATCATGGGTCTCGGAAATTTTCCATCCCTTATTGTAAAAACTTTGTTCTCTCCATTGTGCATTAATCATGACTATAAAATTTTGATTCTCTATTTGTTTTGAATTCGTGATTGTAAAATATTTTCTCTATCCCTTGAGAAAATGTTGTTTTGGATTCTCTCTCTCCACACACACACATTCCATTTCAAAAACCCCAAGATACTTTTCATTTACTTTCTTGTTTTGCTTCATTGTCTAATGTGTATATACAATGTTGCATCCAATTTTCTTAACCTTCTAGGATTGTCGATTCCACATTTGTATATTCACAAGGCACCTTCTTTCTGGTGTTGTATTCTTTTGATGGTTTCACTATTACAATATCAAAATTCAATTACATTTTGACATAGCCATTTGAATTAGCTTGAATAACATTTGATCTAATAGGGCATTTATGTTGGAACTTGTAAATGCACTTACAACTCTCATACTATTTTGGGTTGGTGTTTTAAAGAAACATCGCGCAAAAGATATTTTGACTATTACCATTGTATTTGTTATGTGTTTTGTATGTAACACTGCTGCAAATTTTGGTATACTCATGTTGATTTTGATGTTCCTATTGTTTGAATTGAAATGTATAGTTTGTATATATTATTTTCCCATATTCTCTAATTTTGTTAATTGGTATGTCCTTCTTATGGGAATTATTATATAGATATTATATGTACTTGAATATAGTATGTTACACCTTTCTCGCATTGTGTTGTGCTCATAGCTCGCTATTTGACCTAGACAATTGGATATGTGCAATCCCAAATTAAGAATTCTATATCAATATATATTTATCATATATTTGAATGCAATTGATGTTATACATTTGGTGGTCAATATTGTTCAATCATGTTGAAATTGATATCCTTGTTGAAAGTTATGTATACAACTTGTAATATTATCTATTTGACCTA
>ML780849.1:750861-784580 GCA_009831015.1 Picea engelmannii | reverse complement strand
TAGGTCAAATAGATAATATTACAAGTTGTATACATAACTTTCAACAAGGATATCAATTTCAACATGATTGAACAATATTGACCACCAAATGTATAACATCAATTGCATTCAAATATATGATAAATATATATTGATATAGAATTCTTAATTTGGGATTGCACATATCCAATTGTCTAGGTCAAATAGCGAGCTATGAGCACAACACAATGCGAGAAAGGTGTAACATACTATATTCAAGTACATATAATATCTATATAATAATTCCCATAAGAAGGACATACCAATTAACAAAATTAGAGAATATGGGAAAATAATATATACAAACTATACATTTCAATTCAAACAATAGGAACATCAAAATCAACATGAGTATACCAAAATTTGCAGCAGTGTTACATACAAAACACATAACAAATACAATGGTAATAGTCAAAATATCTTTTGCGCGATGTTTCTTTAAAACACCAACCCAAAATAGTATGAGAGTTGTAAGTGCATTTACAAGTTCCAACATAAATGCCCTATTAGATCAAATGTTATTCAAGCTAATTCAAATGGCTATGTCAAAATGTAATTGAATTTTGATATTGTAATAGTGAAACCATCAAAAGAATACAACACCAGAAAGAAGGTGCCTTGTGAATATACAAATGTGGAATCGACAATCCTAGAAGGTTAAGAAAATTGGATGCAACATTGTATATACACATTAGACAATGAAGCAAAACAAGAAAGTAAATGAAAAGTATCTTGGGGTTTTTGAAATGGAATGTGTGTGTGTGGAGAGAGAGAATCCAAAACAACATTTTCTCAAGGGATAGAGAAAATATTTTACAATCACGAATTCAAAACAAATAGAGAATCAAAATTTTATAGTCATGATTAATGCACAATGGAGAGAACAAAGTTTTTACAATAAGGGATGGAAAATTTCCGAGACCCATGATCCCCAATGTCTCTGTGATACTTCTCTATATCTTTGAGGCCTAACAATTATGCAATCTAGTTTATTATCACCAATGCTAAGAAAATCAATTACCAATTCTATTAATCATTTAGAATGAATAAAATTGGCTTAAACACTAGTAGAAAAGTTTGCAGACCATGGATTGAATTCTCATATTCACCATAGTCTACTTGTTTATGTATTCCCAAGCCATTGTGAGAATATAGGTGCTTAATAATCCCTAAGCTTACCAACTCAAACTAAAATTAAGAGTCCCTATTATGGCATTAAACATTTCTTCTTTATTATGACATTCAACAACATTAGGAGGATGCTTAGCAATCTAGTGACAGTGGTTGCTTAGCAATCTAGTGACAGTGGTTGCAAGTGTGGAACTAGGAGGGGAAGATGTAATATATATGTTGCTTATAAACAAAAGTGAGTGAGGGGAAACGAAATGAATGCTATTTCCTATCCTTGCACCAGTGGTCTAGTGGTAGAATAGTACCCTGCCACGGTACAGACCCGGGTTCGATTCCCGGCTGGTGCATCAAAACTGTATCTTTTACCTTTTCGATTTAGGTTTTGAGCTTGGTTGAAGGTTTATGTTATTGATTTTGAAAGAATTCGTTATCCCGTGCATTCTCATATTGTGTCTCTGTAGCTGAGTCTGAAGAATGTAAAAATATTTCACAAACAAAGCAAGCCGCCCTTAGTAACGAACCAGACTATCCTTCAAAAAGGCTGAGCGTCCACGTCGTTGTAGTATAGTGGTGAGTATTCCCAAATAATAGTAATTATTTGGGAATACTCACAAATAATGGTAATTATTGCAGTTTCTTCTTACAATTTAATATTTCGTGTATATCGATGCAATTTGAACAATTTTACATAGCCCCAGACCTTTATATATGAAATGCATCCAGAGATTGGGAACACATTGGGTTCCTTGCTAAGATACAAGGTGGTGTCTACACCATTATAAAGGAAGAGGGTTCTATCCTGACTCAGTCAGTCACAACCAAAACCAATTGCATTTCCTCAGCTTTGATGTCTCACACTGAGATAATCATAATTTTCTAGGTTTTTTTTTTTTTTTTAGTTTTTGTTTTTGTTTTTGTGATTGAGATATTTGCTTGAAATTTGATGAGAAATTTACTATATCAGCAGATTTGAGTGATTATTTCTGTATGATTAGAATATCTCAGTGGTTTTTCAGTGTTTTGAATTCATTTCTGCATTCAAAAATGGATTTTAAACAATAAAAAATAATGATTTTGTGCAGATTTATGTCGTTTAATTTTGACCAAAAATTTCCAAAACTTAAAACATTTAGACAATAGAAAATAGTAATTTCATGAAGATTTATGTAATCTTATTCTGGCAAAAAAAAACCAAAATATAGAACATTTAGACAATGCTAAAACATCACATATTACCTCCAGAAGTGGCAGACTTCCATAAGTCTTCTAAACCCTTTGTAAAAAGAACATGTTTGACCTTATATTACATTTGCATACCTTGATGGGCTGCAAGGTGCGAGTAACCGGAGAGACTTAATTGGAAAGTAGACACATTGCCATTTCATATTATAGTATGGTAGAATTTTCAGTACATTGTTATTTTATAGATAAAAATAAAATATAATAATTATTTCTCTTAATCACTTAAGCTAAACTTAATTGATAATGTAATATTTTTATTTATTACTTTATTAAGAATAACTTTGTCAAATTTAATATCTTTTGTATCTTTAAGGAAAAAAAATCTTACATGTTTCATATTTCACCCTATAAGACAAGAAAAATTATAAACATATAACTTATGAATTGATAGATAATATTATTGAGATTTTAAAGTATTTACACCCAAACTTTACTGATATATAAAAAGCAAAAAGCATAGCATCAGGTACACAACAATTCCATTACTATATTATGCAAATTTTTCAGGTACACAACAATTCCATTGCTATATTATGCAATTTTTTCAATGATTATCATTAATCTATTGTATATAAAGAGTGATATCAACTTAGGGATGGTGAATGAAAAATAAATTAATAATTATAAAAAATGGCATTAAGCATCAATTCATTTTTATGATTCAAAGGCATGGATGTGATTATGATTATAACAGATGCAGGAGTAACCATTCTTTAGCATATGATAATATTTGTATTCAGCACAAATTCCGAGATCGATCACAAAATAAGTTAGTAGCACTTAACATATCATGTAAAAGATATAAGAAATAGGTTTCATTATAGAATTCAAATTAGATGTATATCACCTAAATGATGATTAATAAGCAAAATGGTTATTCCAAATGAATTGTTGAATGTTGAATAAATGAACTATGAATTAGGGATAATGAATAATAATTTACCACTCAAAGGATGAAAGATGAATTATTGAAAGAATGTATTTGCTTAATGGATATGCAAAATTGATAAGGGATAAAATGTGTTGATGAATACTATTATATGATTGTGTAAAATTGAATAATTGTGTTATTAATTACTATTTGATTAATGAAATATGATGTTTTAACAATGACAATAAGTACTTTATGGAAGCCCATACCCATGAGGGAATGTTTACTGAGACTTATAATTCTGGGTCAAGGACAGAATAATACCTCCATCAAACTTATACCAACTAAATTAGACTTGTATGTATTACTTGGAGCCAAAGAGCCATGTAGATACAAAGCCTTATCAATGTTGAAAGTTGAGTAAAGCCTCAAAAAAGTGTTGCGACTTTCAATGCTTGTTGTAATCACCCATGTGATAAGTTATCATGCCATTTCATGAGGCCTATAAAGACTAGTTTCATTTGAGGGACCCATGCAATGTTAAGCAAGATCATTCAAGCAATGGGAGGGGGGTAATTGGGGGCTATGAATGATGGGATATTTTATAAATCATTCAACCACTAGAGGGGGGTAATTGAGGGTTTCAAATGATATTAGTTGGAAACCAAGAGGGGGATAACTAGGGGCAACATATGATGGAATATTAGATCATTCGTATGAGCACCAAGAGGGGATAATTGGGTTATAGGCGATGAGACATTTAATAGAGATCAATTGACATTCTTATTTAAATTTCTTGACTCTTGACTTAGTATGTTTTGATAGTGTTGTAGTTTCATAGTCACTCTCCATTACATAGGTATAGTCTAGATTAATATAGTTTACTTGTTATTGATTTTTGGTTTGGGTAATTCTGTGATTGATATTTTTAAAACACATCTCCATATAATCTATTTCATNTAAATCATTCAACCACTAGAGGGGGGTAATTGAGGGTTTCAAATGATATTAGTTGGAAACCAAGAGGGGGATAACTAGGGGCAACATATGATGGAATATTAGATCATTCATATGAGCACCAAGAGGGGATAATTGGGTTATAGGCGATGAGACATTTAATGGAGATCAATTGGCATTCTTATTTAAATTTCTTGACTCTTGACTTAGTATGTTTTGATAGTGTTGTAGTTTCATAGTCATTCTCCATTACATAGGTATAGTCTAGATTAATATAGTTTACTTGTTATTGATTTTTGGTTTGGGTAATTCTGTGATTGATATTTTTGAAACACATCTCCATATTATCTATTTCATATATATATATATATATATATATCTGAAGCCCTTTACATATTAGGCCACGATGTTAATGAGAGTAGCATGGATGAGGACATCAAACTAGTTGACTATTTTGAAGATCTCATTGAAGGATGGACGTATCGTCTTGTGATGGGACAAAACCCCTAGTATTTAACACTTTGAAAAGCAAGGGTGGAAGACATGGTGAGGACATTTGGAAGTAAAATAGGGTGTTGCATCTCACATATAGTTCATGTGAAAGATTGTCAAATTTAATAGCATCTATAGTAGAAAAAATATTCTGGTGGATGATGAGCTTTATTCTATGAACATTGAGGATGGACCTAGTGCCAAATGATTTGAAGAATATAATTAATCTCATGGTGATTTTTCTCTAGTTTTGTCATACCAGGTTGATGCCCTGGAACCAAATCCATAAGATTGGATTTCATCTTTATGCTCGAGGAATATGGCTCTTTGATAGTCTAACCATTATATAGCTTAGGGGGTTGATTCAAAGGGTAGATAAAAAGAATTGCATGGTGGAAAGTGAAAATTTGTTAACTGTCAAGTGGAGGAGTTGAAGGAGTGGGACTAGCTTGTAATTAACCAAGTGAAGGGTGTACATTTTATAGGAGCCAATTTGGGTGGAGGTCTAGGACGTAAAGATAAAAGAGTCAAAGGAAGGAAGAATCCCTAAAAGGTGAAGGGAAATTGTTTGAAAGAAAGAGGCAAAGGTAAGCATGGTAGTTGGAGAGGACCTAGGAGTTAGCCAAGCTCTCGAATATCTGGGGAATCCTTGATATGCAAATTGACTGGAAGAAAAATGGTAGAAGACTACCTAAACTCACAGTTGCAAAATTTTTGGAAACCAAGCATAGGTTACGAGCCTAAATTTCATATCATGGCTCATGGATGGCTTGGCTTATGATTTCGAATTGAGTAGGATGCAATAATTTTTTTATCTTGGAGTTGGTTTTGGGGTACATCCTTTTGGCCTTGAAACGTTGGCATGCTTTCTTTGATCTAAGAGCCAAAGTTTGTACCCAAATTCCAATATGTGTGAAAGTTCCAGGCCTACCATTGGAGTTTTGGAGTCGGTTTTGGGGTACATCCTTTTTGTCTGTGAAACATTGGCATGCTTTCTTTGATCTAAGAGCTAAAGTTTGTACCCAAATTCCAATATGGGTGAAAGTTCTGGGCCTACCATTGGAGTCTCAGATATAAAATTTTCTGGGAAATATGGGAAATGCTTTGGGTAAGTTTATCATGGTAGATCCCTCCTTCAAAACCATTGTTTTTAGAATGATGGAAAATTTTCTAGGAGAATTTGATACAAAGGAAGGGTTATTTGAGAGTGTGGTTGTAGAGGTGGGTGGTAGAATTCACACACAATGATTTGAACTATTGTAATATACCCTGCTTCTATGCGTGGTTCCATGTAAAAGGCCATGTTATAACGCAAGTTGTAGATTGGGATAGAGAATCCAAAACAACATTTTCTCAAGGGATAGAGAAAATATTTTACAATCACGAATTCAAAACAAATAGAGAATCAAAATTTTATAGTCATGATTAATGCACAATGAAGAGAACAAAGTTTTTACAATAAGGGATGGAAAATTTCCAAGATCCATGATCCCCAATGTCTCTGTCATACTCCTCTATATCTTTGAGGACTAACAATTATGCAATCTAGTTTATTATCACCAATGCTAAGAAAATCAATTACCAATTCTATTAATCATTTAGAATAAATAAAGTTGGCTTAAACACTAGTACAGACCATGGATTGAATTCTCATATTCACCATAGTCTGCTTGTTTATGTATTCCCAAGCCACTGTGGGAATATAGGTGCTTAATAATCCCTAAGCTTGCCAACTCAAAATAAAATTAAGGGTCCCTATTATGGCATTAAACATTTTTTCTTTATTATGGCATTCAACAACATTAGGAGGATGCTTAGCAATCTAGTAACAGTGGTTGCAAGTGTGGAACTAGGAGGGGAAGATGTAATATATATGTTGCTTATAAACAAAATTGAGTGGGAGGAAACGAAATGAATGCTATTTCCTATCCTTTCCCCAGTGGTCTAGTGGTAGAATAGTACCCTGCCACGGTACAGACCCGGGTTCGATTCCCGGCTGGTGCATCAAAACTGTATCTTTTACCTTTTCAATTTAGGTTTTGAGCTTGGTTTGAGTCTGAAGAATGTACAAATATTTCACAAACAAAGCAAGCCGCCCTTAGTAACGAACTAGACTATCCTTCAAAAAGGCTGAGCGTCCACGTCGTTGTAGTATAGTGGTGAGTATTCACAAATAATGGTAATTATTTGGGAATACTCACAATTGCAGTTTCTTCTTACAATTTAATATTTCGTGTATATCGATGCAATTTGAACAATTTTACATGGCCCCAGACCTCTAAATATGAAATGCATGCAGAGATTGGGAACACGTTGGGTTCCTTGCTAAGATACAAGGTGGTGTCTACACCATTATAAAGGAAGAGGGTTCTATCCTGACTTAGTCAGTCACAACCAAAACCAATTGCATTTCCTCAGCTTTGATGTTTCATACTGAGACAATCATAATTTTCTAGGTTTTGGTTTTTATTTGGTGATTGAGATATTTGCTTGAAATTTGATGAGAAATTTACCATATCAGCAGATTTAGACAATGCTAAAACCAAAATATAGAACATTTAGACAATGCTAAAACCAAAATATAGAACATTTAGACAATGCTAAAACATCACATATTACCTCCAGAAGTGGCAGACTTCCATAAGTCTTCTAAACCCTTTGTAAAAAGAACATGTTTGATGGGCTGCAAGGTGTGTGGAGTAACCGGAGAGACTTAACTTGGAAAGTAGACACATTGCCATTTCATATCATAGTATGGTAGAATTTTCAGTACATTGTTACTTTATAGATAAAAATAAAATATAACAATTATTTCTCTTAATCACTTAAGCTAAGCTTAATTGATAATGTAATATTTTTATTTATTACTTTATTAAGAATAACTTTGCCAAATTTAATACTTTTTGTACTTTTAAAAAGAAAAAAGTCTCACATGTTTCATATTTCACCCTATAAGATGAGAAAAATTATAAACATATAACTTATAAATTGATAAATAATGTTAATGAGATTACATTCTCAAATGAGATTTTAGAGTATTTACACCCCTGGTATATAAAAAGCAAAAAGCAATATAACATCAGGTACACAACAATTCCATTACTATATTATGCAAATTTTTCAGGTACACAGCAATTCCATTGCTATATTATGCAATTTTTTCAATGATTATCATTAATCTATTGTATATAAAGAGTGATATCAACTTAGGGATGGTGAATGAAAAAAAATAATAATAATTATAAAAAATGGCATTAAGTATTAATCCATTTTTATGATTCAAAGGCATGGATGTGATTATGATTATAACAGATGCAGGAGTAACCATGCTTTAGCATATAATAATATTTGTATCAAGTATAAATCCTGAGATCGATCACAAAATAAGTTAGTAGCACTTAACATATCATGTAAAAGATATAAGAAACAAGTTTCACCATAGAATTCAAATTAGATGTATATCACTTAAATGATGATTAATATTAATAAGCAAAATGGTTATTCCAAATGAATTGTTGAATGTTGAATAAATGAACTATGAATTAGGGATAATGAATAATAATGTACCACTCAAAGGATGAAAGATGAATTATTGAAAGAATGTATTTGCTTAATGGATATGCAAAATTGATAAGGGATAAAATGTGTTGATTGATATTGTTACATGATTATGTAAAATTGAATAATTGTATTATTAATTACTATTTGATTAATGAAATATGATGTTTTAACAATGACAATAAGTATTTTATGGAAGCCCATACCTATGAGGGAATGTTTACTCAGACTTATAATTCTGGGTCAAGGACAGAATAATACTTCCATCAAACTTATACCAACTAAATTAGACTTGTATGTATTACTTGGAGCCAAAGAGCCATGTAGATACAAAGCCTTATCAATGTTGAAAGTCGAGTAAAGCCTAAAAAAAGTGTTGTAACTTTCAATGCTTGATGTAATCACCCATGTGATGAATTTTCATGCCATCTCATGAGGCCTATAAAGACTAGTTTCATTTGAGGGACCCATGCAATGTTAAGCATGATCATTCAAGCAATGGGAGGGGGGTAATTGGGGGCTATGAATGATGGGATATTTTATAAATCATTCAACCACTAGAGGGGGGTAATTGAGGGTTTCAAATGATATCAATTGGAAACCAAGAGGGGGATAACTAGGGGAAACATATGATGGAATATCAGATCATTCGTATGAGCACCAAGAGGGGATAATTGGGTTATAGGCGATGAGACATTTAATGGAGATTAATTGACATTCTTATTTAAATTTCTTGACTCTTGACTTAGTATGTTTTGATAGTGTTGTAGTTTCATAGTCATTCTCCATTACATAGGTATAATCTAGATTAATATAGTTTACTTGTTATTGATTTTTGGTTTGGGTAATTCTGTGATTGATATTTTTGAAACACATCTCCATATAATCTAGTTCATATATATATATATATATATATATATACGAAGCCCTTTACATAGTAGGCCACGATGTTAATGAGAGTAGCATGGATGAGGACATCAAACTAGTTGACTATTTTGAAGATCCCATTGAAGGATGGACATATCGTCTTGTGATGGGACAAAACCCCTAGTATTTAACATTTTGAAAAGCAAGGGTGGAAGACATGGTGAGGACATTTGGAAGTAAAAGAGGATGTTGCATCTCACATATAGTTCATGTGAAAGATTGTCAAATTTAATAGCATCTATAGTAGAAAAAATATTATGGTGGATGATGAGCTTTATTCTATGAAAATTGAGGATGGACCTAGTGCTAGATGATTTGAAGAATATAATTAAACTCATGGTGGTTTTTCTCTAGTTTTTTCATACCAGGTTGATGCCCTGGAACCAAATCCATAAGATTGGATTTCATCTTTATGCTCGAGGAATATGGCTCTTTGACACTCTAACCATTATATAGCTCAGGGGGTTGATTCAAAGAGTAGATAAAAAGAATTGCATGGTGGAAAGTGAAAATTTGTTAACTGTCAAGTGGAGGAGTTGAAGGAGTGGGACTAGCTTGTAATAAACCAAGTGAAGGGTGTACATTTTATAAGAGCCAATTTGGGTGGAGGTCTAGGATGTAAAGATAAAAGAGTCAAAGGAAGGAAGAATCCCTAAAAGGTGAAGGGAAATTGTTTGAAAGAAAGAGGCAAAGGTAAGCATGGTAGTTGGAGAGGACCTAGGAGTTAGCCAAGCTCTCGAATATATGGGGAATCCTTGATATTAAAATTGACTAGAAGACAAATGGTAGAAGACTACCTAAACTCATAGTTGCAAAAATTTTGGAAACCAAGCATAGGTTACGAGCCTACATTTCATATCATGGCTCGTGGATGGCTTGGCTTATTATTTCGAATTGAGTAGGATGCAATAATTTGTTTTTATTTTGGAGTTGGTTTTGGGGTACATCCTTTTGGCCTTGAAACGTTGGCATGCTTTCTTTGATCTAAGAGCCAAAGTTTGTACCCAAATT
The DNA here is from genome assembly GCA_009831015.1 of Picea engelmannii. Taxonomy (NCBI): domain Eukaryota; kingdom Viridiplantae; phylum Streptophyta; class Pinopsida; order Pinales; family Pinaceae; genus Picea; species Picea engelmannii. Next base: position 774,373 of record ML780849.1, on the reverse strand, counting down.
CCAATATTTGTGAAAGTTCCAGGCCTACCATTGGAGTTTTGGAGTTGGTTTTGGGGTACATCCTTTTTTCTGTGAAACATTGGCATGCTTTCTTTGATCTAAGAGATGAAGTTTGTACCCAAATTCCAATATGGGTGAAAGTTCTGGGCCTACCATTGGAGTTTCAGATAAAATTTTTTTTTGGGAAATATGGGAAATGCTTTGGGTAAGTTTATCATGGTAGATCCCTCCTTCAAAACCATTGTTTTTAGAATTATGGAAAATGTTCTAGGAGAAATTGATACAAAGGAAGGGTTAGTTGAGAGTGTGGTTGTAGAGGTGGGTGGTAGAATTCACACACAATGATTTGGACTATTGTAATATATCCTGCCTCTATGTGTGGTGCCATGTAAAAGGCCATGTTATAACGCAAGTTGTAGATTGCCAAAATCCTGACCCAGCCACGAAACAAGTGCTACAACTTAGGAATCCTACACCCAATGTCACCTCGATGTAGGTACCACACTTCAAGGGTGATTAGCTCACTCTAGGGAGGCGATACCGGTGACCCTAGGGGGATTGAGATGGAGATGGAGGGAAGTGGAAATGAATCCCCTAGAGGTCAAGTATAAATGGAAAGAAAGGTAGGGAGAGATGCCTTGTAAGTGAAGAAACAGATGCCTCACAACTATAGTACTTATCCAGATGATTGTACCTGCCCGAGACACAAGAGAACATGCTTTGCAATGATAGATGTTAGTTGGATCAACAAGTTAATCTTGTAGTCCCTATTTTGCAATAGTATATATCAGCTTATATTAGCAAATAAAACATCTAAAATCAACATATAAATATCTAGACTAGTTAAGTAAATCAACATATAAATATCTAGACTAGTTAAGTAAATCATAATCAAATTTAACAATGAACATAGGCTAAAACAAGGCACTTAAGAAGATAGATAAGATGGTTGTTGTAACATGTGTTTTTTGCAAAAAATTGAAGCCTTATGGTTGTAGCATTCAGTGGCAAACAATAGAAAAATCAACCATGAAAATTTTCCAAGAACTAGCTCAAAATATGTGCCCCAGTTAGTAGAGTAAATGAGCAAAGTTAGAGAGCTAGTCTAGGGTTAGATTAGGAGTTATGAGAGTGTTAGTAGCTATGTTTATGCAACCCTAATGGATGTAGGTTAAAGTTTGTAACATAAATTAGAGTTTTGGGAGAGAGGGGACACCATAGTGGGGGAAGATTCCTCTTAATGAGACACATCAACTTCAAGCAAGAAAACTTCAAACAATTCCATCAATTCAATATATTTTGCAATTATTTTTAATAGTTGATTTTATTGGTTTTTGTTTTTCTAGTAAACAAGGAAACATATTGTCATTGTAATTTGTATTTAAATCTATCATTTTGTAATAAACAGGGGGGGAACAACCCAAGAGCCTTTTGGCCTGGGATTGTAATGCAGTCTTTTCAATAATACATGACATAACCAAAGAGATTTTGAGACCTCGTTGAGTTAAACCATGTCTTTTCCTGTGTTCTGTTTCTCAAGGTTTCATTAATCTTCTTTCTTCCACTCATTCATTTATTCATCTTGTAGAGGTTACAATTCAATGAAACTTCTACTGTGGATAATTAGAAGCATTCCTTTAAGTGCAGTTTTTCCTCTGCTTTGCTGTGAGTAAAACAAGACCTGCATCTTAATTGTTTTGCCTAATTTACAAGTTTTATTTGTTCATAGTTTTTCCTCTGTCTTGCTATGAGTGAGACAAGACCTATGTCCAGATATTTGAAATCATTGTCATTTCTTCTGCTAAAGGGAAGGTAAGATTTATCCTTGTTAGATACCTAGCTTTGTGTTTCAGTTTTGTTCATCCAAGTTATTCTATCCATCCTCATGATTTTAAAAAGGATTTAGTAGACGAGGTCATGCCTTTTTGTTTCTGATTTGTAATGTTTGTAAGTCTCGTTTAGACCTAGTTTTAGAAGCCTCCGAAAAACTGATCAATCAACAATTATTATTTCTTCAAAAATGTGCTAAGGCTTGGATCTATTACAACCTAGAGTCAACTCTTGCGACAACAACCTGCAACACATGCACTGTTAGTTTTAAAAACATTTGTCGCCATGGCCTCTTCCCTAGAAGCCTCCCACAACACTTCCTCATGTGAAACACATGCACTAGCCTATGATGGGTTGCTTGGAAGGAATATACTGATTCCCCCAATGATCAGAATGCACCTATTATCTTCCTCCTTGAGAGTTGAAGTATTTAACTTCTCATCATCTTCATTCACATGGTCTGCAACCCCACATGAATCTTCATGCTGATGAGGCTTCTCTCCTACCTCTTCCTCCTCTCCTGTCAGCACTCCTTGCTGATCTGAACTCTCCTCTGAGTTCTTGAGACTCTTAGATAGTCTCAGCTCCTCTTTTCCCACCTAGAAACCTGAATTTTCATTTATTTCCTCCTGGAAGTTTACGAGATCTTTGACTTATCTCTTCTCATTTCCCTCCTGGCAATCTGTGAGATCTTCAACTGATCTCTCTTCCTCCTCATCGATTCTCTCTCCAATTTATGGTTCACAGATGTAAACCATCTCCTCCTTTGTGTCATTGAGGTTTTCCACTTGCCTCAGCCACCTCTTCAACATCTGCTTCTGCTTCCTGGAAATCAATTGTTGAATATGGAACTTTACCTTTCCCTTCATTGGCCACTCATACCTCCAGCTTCCTTGTTGCATTCTTTGCCACTGCAATGTTAATATGTTGAGGTCTTCTTTGGTCTCATTGAGATCTGTATCCATTTCCTCTTTGTTCATATGCTTGCGGTCTCCTCTCAGACCTTGTCTATGGCCTTCAATAGCCATTTTCACTTTTTCCACTTCTTCTCTATATCCTCTCTTTGCAAACATAATCTCACTCTAATACCATATGATGCAAATCCCCATCACTTCTTGGGGCTCGTGTGACCTCCTTGTCTAGGATCGTTCGCGTAGAAGCTAAATAAGCTCTCAGATACCTGTTGGATCCTCTCTTAATGAACACATGCTCTTAATTTCCTTATGTAGGTTCCATAAATACCCACAAGTGCTTTCTCTAAGCCCCCTTTTACCTTTATTATCAAATTTTGGCGCTAGCCTTTTTTCTCCAGTGGAAATTGCATGTGACCGTGGGATAGAACCAGGTGCCAAACGAAGCGCGCTACTTTGATGCTCCAAGAGTCTTCACAATACAACAATTAAATCCCTCCAAACGTCAAATTGGTGAACACCTAGACAGGTATGGGATCAACAGTTTATACTCTGCACCAAGATCTACCACTCACAATAAATTCAAGGCTCTGATATTCGAGAGTCTTCCCCGTTTAAATAGGAAATACCTCCGAATACGTGCACTCCGAACTTGCGGATTAGAACGTTGATGCCCACCTTAGATTGATGACCTAATTTTACTCCGCACTCTAGGCTTCAAAGATTTTCACGCCTTGAACCACGCTTCCTTCCGAAGTGTCAAACTCCAAACATGCGAAGGGTCTCGAATAACGATCCATGCGTCCACTCCAATGAACGATCGAGATGGACCCCGACCTTTGGGGCTTCAGGGATTCTTAACCTAAAACAACTTACACCCAAATTCCTCTGGAGTGTCAAATCTCTGAAGTCTTGCGATCTGTCGACACGTACTTCTGGCACCAATGGTCATGATATGCTCCAGGCTTCAGGCCTTCGGTAGTTTTTCTTACTCTAGAAACAACACTTTATTTCTTCTATACTGCTAGACTCCCAAACTATTCGCAATATGCGGACACGTGGCACTGACACCAACGGTCAGGATTTTCTCTGGGACTTTGGAGCTTCAGGAATTTCTCCTACACTTTCAACCACAACTCAATTTTTATGAAGCGGTGAAGTCCGAAGGACTTAAGGGTTATCATCCACTCTACTTACCTGGGTCCAATGACTGTTGATATTTACGCTCAGATCCGACGACTGGGATCTATTCTCCACTGTCGTGCGCTTGTCCTCTTGTCTCAGGTTGATCTAACGACCTAGATCAAATCTTACAGCCAGTCCAACGAATGTTGTAGCTTTCTCCTCCTCTGTTGTTGTGCTTTTCTTCTGAAGATATATTTCTCAAATTCTCAAAGGCTTGGCCTTTGAATCTTTTTCTTTTCAGGGTTGACTCCTTGGCCTCTTCTTTCATTTTGGAAAACACTACTTCTCCGAAGATTTGTTCAACACTTCAGATGAAGTGTGGGCACACACTTGCGCTCTCCTGTAATCTAAAACTTGGACTGGTCTCTAGTGCACACTTGTGCGATTTCTCCTGAGATTTCAATTACTCAAACTTCAAGGGGTTTAGTCCCCTTTATTCCTCCAGAAGACTTCTTGTGCCCTCTCGACACCTGCACTCTTTCTCCTGAGATTTAGTACTTGAAATACATGGCCTTTGGCGCACTCCTAGCACTTTCCTTCTTAAGCTCGGAACTTTGAATGTCAGTTGCGCACTCCTTGGGCTTACCCTCCTGAGCTTGACCAACACTTAACAAAGTGTTGTCTCTATGTACTCCTTGCACCTCTGCTCTAGAAAAAATCACACTATCTCTCCCGAGCTTCTCTAAACCTGTCATTACTTTGGCCTCTACACTCCTTGCGTTGGCTCTGTGCACTTCTTGCACTTACCTTCCCCTCTCTAAGATTTTACAATATGCTGAGTGTAGGCACACTCTTTGTGCACTCCTTGCACTATCCCTTCTGAGCTTATGAATAGTTCTGGTGTGCCCACCTTTCACGCTCCTCAAAGAACTCACAACGGAGTCCTTGTGCACTCCTTGCACAAGAATTTTAGAGTTTTCTAGCAACTCTAATGTGCACTCCTTGCACAACTGTGAGAACCCATAACACTCAAAAACTACACACAGATAATTATATCTATTCCTGCAAAGGAAACATATATACATTCATGGAATTCATGAATATTCACAGTAAACACATTCATAAAACACATTCATTCATTCACATGGAAAACACACACATGGAAACTCATATGCAGAGAAATCTGCTTTAGTATTAAACTGAATGGTCTTTACAATGTGTACAAGACTGGACTACAATAGAGTCTCAGTTCTTTCTCTCCTCTCCTCTCTTCTCTACTCTCGTCTTCCTATTTCTCTCTCTTATGAATCCTTATCCTTCTAAATTCTCAATACAATGATCCTTTTACATAAGAGGGGATTCTCAAGCCTTCCTCCACCTACTTACATTAAATTACATTTAATTTACATCTAGTCTGAATTCGATCTATATCTATCTACATGTCATCCATTAAAGGAGACTTTACATTCAGCCTATACAAATAAAATGACTCGGCCTTCCTCAAGCCTTACAATATTAAATTGCATTAAATTTGAGATCTAAACTCAAAAACGAGAAAGTTGTTGCTTTTCTCTCCTTGGGATCCACTCCCTCCTAGTGCATTGTTGCGCTGGCTCCTGACACGCTACTGAGTTGAAGCAATGCTCTTGCATCATTTCTCTTGTGTGTTACCTCTGGAAGAGTTGCGCTAAGGTTGTGTGGTGTTGCTCATTTGCTTCGTGCCAATTGTGGTTGTAGTCATAGTTACAATTGCAGTTGTTGTTACCGGTTGCCAATTATGTTAGTTCTGTGGTGCGTTATCTTGCTCTAGTGATGCGCCTATCTTGCGCCAGGTCTGTGGTGTTGTGCAATTGTCTACCCTTGCTAGGGTTTGGAAAAGAGAAGATAAGTATTTGGTTCTTCATTGTTTGTTTTCTCTTGTGATTAGAGCTTATTCATGGTTGTATTGGAATATTCTCTCTAAGAAAGTTGGCTGGGTTTTTCCTCGAGTTTGGGGTTTTCCTAGGACAAATATTTGTGTCTTCTTGTGCTTGTTTATATGCTGCTTATATATTTCAGTATATGATTATTGAATGTTAAATGACATAATTTTTTTTTATGGAAAATCTAATGTTAACGAAACCAATGAAAATCTAACATGAACCATGTGAGAATGTGGATACTTAATAACATGTTGTTACATTTAATCCTTAAGCTAGTTAGCCAGCTCAAGGTCATTGAAAAATAAATAAATAAAAAATAATCAAAACATATAAAACTTGTTAGCACATTTGATATCAATATATATTATGGTAATACTAAATTTGATAAAAATGAAAAGTATCTTACACATCAATATGGATCCTTTAAAAGAAGTGCCACATCATTAGTTTTGTCATTTGATCAATGGACTTGTTGAAACTGCTTACATGTCATATGATCCTTAACAAAATTACCTAAACTAAAAACCTCTTACACAATGGTATGGATCCCACTATCTTTACTTCTGTCATTCCAATAACTTGATTAATAACTCGCCGAAAGTTGAAACCTCTTACACATCAACAATATCCTTCCATTATCATTAGTTTTTGTATTATTTCAATAGACATATTGATAGAATTTCTATGGAGCTCAATACCTATTACACATCCTTAACCAAGAGACTAGTCAATCATTTATCATGATACAAATAGGAAAAACTCATCCAAAAGGCAACCATTTTCAACAAATAAAACTCTATCTTGAGTTTACTTCCTTCTCATATAGGAATATGTATTTTGTGAATATATTAATCATGCTAACATCCTATTTTGTTTTGAGTGAATCGCAGGAACAACTATGACACATTACAAAAGAAGGAGTGGCAGAAAAGACCATTCTTGAAGTTAGCTCAGATAAAGGAGGGGAAGAAACATGGCCTAACACTTCATCCCACATTTACAATGATGTTTTATGCATTGTGGACACTAGAGGGGTATATCAATGGGGATAAATTTACCATATGTTCCACTGATATTCCTATCCTGAGGCACCAACTCATTATCAATATTTGGCTGTCTATTATGCTCTAAAAATGTCTCAACTTTATAAGATAGTTTCACATCCCGTTGTGTTACCTTGTGCAAAGGCTATTTCTTGGATCATTCGTTGAACTGAGAATGAAAATATGATGATAAAATATGGTTAAGGGAAATCTCTTCCATCGTTCTAGGCCTCAGTTATACATTCATGCTATAAGCTTCCTATCGAAGAGATTGAATTTACATATGAATGGATGTTGCAATGTTCTGTAGATTGTAGAGAAGTAACTAAAAAATGGTGGGTTCCAAAGGTAAATTTTAAATCAATATCCAAATATTGTCCCATGAGTATGCTAAGAACCCATTATAGATATGTTGTATCCTTTCCATGTAGGCTTTAAGGAGAAACATATGCTTCAAAATTCAAGGAATCTTGGGTCCCCTTGCTACACACCATCACAACTACTGACCATATATTTAATTGGGATGCTATCCTCTCAGCCACCTTTGAAGAGGCCATATTAGCAGCAAAACATGTACTTATAGGGAAGAATCCACATTTCCACATGTCATCCTACCTACTAGATATCATTTGTCTAGTACTTGCTTACTCAATAATGGGTTGGAGTTGGAAAATGAGCGAGCCCCCTATTCATGTTTATTGCCAGAACCCGTGGGAGCATAATATCGAGTTCTCTATCATAATATTGTTGAACACTTCTTAAATATTTTTTTCCAATTTTTATTATGTTCCCTAACACCATGCATGACACAGAAGGAAATGGAAGTTATCAACAAAATAGGTGATTGGGTTTTACTTGATATTGGGACTTATATCAGAATCTACAGATCAACCAAATTGCCACACATATTTCCCAATTTTTTTCTTGACAAATTGATCTTGCAAGAAGTAGCATACCAAACCCTTGTACATGGGGTTGGGGCATCCCTCTCTAGAGATAAGAAACTGCCATGGCGACCACTAACATTCTATGTGGGTTCCTGTAGTTTCAAGAACATAAAGGAGTCATAGTTTGCGGTAGAGGTTCTGGAAACATTCCATTTTGGGGAAGAAATATTCCATGTTTATGATCCCCTGAAGGTTATTAGTCAACATTGTTAGCTCTGCAATTATAAGTGGCCTTATGGATATGAAGCACGGAGAGATGAGGAGATATACATAAAGGTACATAATTATCATGAAGTTAAATTTAGAAGTGGAGACAACTCTAAGACTAAAGAAAACACAAAGGCAGAGCAAGAAAAGTCAGTTAAAGAAGAAGAATCCAAGGAAAAAGATGAAGAAGAAGATGCAACTAAAGAAACAAACAAACAAAAAAGTTGGAGAAGGAGGTTGAAGCACCATGGCATAAGAAAACAACATAAGTGCAGTTGCAATAAAAGAAGTAGAGAGAAATAGGAAGGAAGAGGAGGAACAATAATGAAGGAGACTCCAAGCAGAACAAGAGGAAATTCTCAAACAAGAAGAAGAAGAAAGGAAAAAGGAAGAGGAGGAAAATAAAGATTAAGAGGAATCCCAACACACTGATCCCATGGGTACAAAACTACATGATACTTCTAGCATACCATTTATTGGAGGCCATTTCCCTCTAAGAGAACTAGGATTGGGGGGATTGACACCCTCCAAAGCTAACAGGGTGGATAACTTAGAATCCAAATTTGATAGGGCCCAAGGAAATATTATACAATGAATTGTATGAAAATTGTTCGTTGAAGGTGTTCAACCACTTCCAGTAACCACATAAACAACAATAGTCCTAGACACCAACCATGATCCTATAACTATAGCCTCCTTTGGTGTAGTATTTACATAGGCTATGAGGAAAAATATGAGAGAATTTATCAAAGAAATAAAGGAATACACAACTCAAGACGTGGTCTCGTAGGAAGAAAATAGATGTTACAAACAAAAAAGGGTCAATCTCACAGAAACAAAGCATTTTCTAGTGAATTATAATAAACATTATGTGATATTGTAAAGCAAGTATATTCTTGTCTACATAAATTGGAGGACATGGTTGCTCAATTTTTTTCATTATTTAATTGGGTTAAAAGAAATAACAACATGTTGATAGGAGTGCATGTAGGCATTGATTATTTAAAGAGGTGGCCATAAGAACATTCAAATGCGCCCCTAGAATTTCGAAGGATGACTGAAAATGAACATCGACTAAACTATGTAGCCATTCCAAGGGCCCACAAGATTGGAAACAAGTTAGAGAAAGACATATGAGACTCTATTGGCACTTGTAAGAGGATTCACTCTGTGGCAGAGAAATTGATTTTTTGGGAAATCCAAGGACAACACAACAAGTCTTTGCAGAATTAGAAGAGGCCATGAATGTTAGGAAAATATTCATAGGTATAACTCAAAGGGAAACCAAAGCAATTTTAAAAGAAAATATTGTTGTCCCATCAATAGAACATCACTTGCTAAACTCTTATTTGGTTGCTTTGAAAAGGGACATGAAGACCATAATTTAGGATATAGTTGATTATTCATTTATATTAGAAAATTTACCTTTTTAGCAAAATTCTAATTATCTCCTCTTATCATGTCATTTGGACTTCACATCTACAAGATCAAGACTAGGGAGAAGAATAAATTTCCAATTTTGTAATGTATTATATAAAATATAATGAGACAAAATAAATGATCTTGAAAGTTGTCACTGTCATTGGGGAAGTCAAGAAGACCCAATAAGTTGTTTCAATATGGAATAATAAATATTCAAGAGCACCCAGTAGAAGGAGATGACACTTTTTGTAATTTTTTCGAAAAAACATTAATGAGATCTTAATGAGAAGAAGCCCTTAGGGCCATTTTGGAGGAAAAACAATTTGGTGTCTATGATACCTATGCTACAAATTGTTTCTAGTGTATGTACTATGATTTACACTGCTATAAGGTTATATTGCTAAATAGATAGACTGCTCTTGTGTGAAGTTCTATGAATTTTCACTGCGTTTCTTTTCCAACTTTTTTTTGAGATGATAAATGGATGGTTTTGAATGAGTTTGTTGTTTTAGAATATTATGTGCACATATTTTATTCATTCATTACTAGTATATTCCTTTCTTTAACAACTAATTGTTTTGGAGTGCAAGCGGGGACTAGTGGTTTCATTGTCTCTTTATTTTAGTTAGATTTGTCCTAGCTATGATAGGTTAGAATATATTTACTTTTAGTATTTTAGATTTAGCTCATATTGCACTCTTCATTTTTCATTTCAATAATCTCACACACATTCATACCCAGTAATGAAAATCGAGCCAGAATACAGATGGGTATCCTATGACAAACAATCTGAGGTCTAATTGGGACTTCACATTATGGAGTACCCCTATCCATTGAAGAGCATTTTGACCGCATAAACACTTGGGAAACGTGATATTTTAAGAATAAGTTTCCAATCCCATATCCCACAATTTAAATAAAAATGAAAATAAAAATAAATAAATAGCACGGTCCACCCTTCCAGGGTCTTCATTTCCATGATGTTCAAATCTATGGAAAAATTGTATCACCACATCTTAATAAATTGTCAAGAAAAACTGCATAAAACAAAAATGTCAATACTTTGCAAAGATTTGTGGAACTCTATAACAAATTCAACTTAATCTCCTTCTCCATAGGAAGAATCATATATAACCTCCAAAGGACTTCCAAATCCATCAAGATGCATGGAACCATGGCACATACACAATCTCTAAGCAACAACAAAACACTGAGTTCAACTTAAATAAATCCAAACTTAGAAAGTCCCACGACATGATCATTAGAATGACTATGGTGTCTTTGGAGGTGGAAAAGGTGACCAACTAAATTACTTGTTGTTGCAAACTAATTTTTTCACTTTTATTGTTTATTATTTACGATTTCCTACTTTTCTTTAACAACTAACTAATTTCCCGTCTCATAAAACTTATGACCTTAGGAATTATGATAGTTCTTGAGGAACTATGACTTCAGAAACTTTGAAATAGTTCTTGTGTCATAGTTCCTGGGGCCAAAGTTCATGAGGTCATAGTTCCTGAGGTTAAAGTTTCTAAGGTCATAGTTATTGAGGTCAAAGTTCCTAAGGTCATGTTCCTTAGGTTAAAGTTCTTGAGTTCATAGTTCCTGAGGTCATAGTTCCATGTCATAGTTCTTGAGGTCATAAATCATGTCTAATAAAACCTATGAATGACCTCAATATATATGACCTAAATAACTTTGAACTCGTTCTTGTGTCATAGTTCTTGGGGCCAAGGTTCATGAGGTCATATTTCTTGAGGTCAAATTTCTCGAGGTCATTGTTCCCGAGGTTAAACTTCTTAAGGTCATAGTTATTGAGGTCAAATTTATCAAAGTCATAGTTCTCGAGGTCAAAGTTACTGAGGGCATAGTTCCTGAGGTCAATGTTCTCGAGGTTAAAGTTCCTAAATTCATAGTTCCCTTAGGTCAAATTTCTTGAGATCATGACCTCAGGAACTTTGACTTCAGGAACTATGACCTTAGGAAATTTAACCTCAGTAACTATGACCTTAGGAACTTTAACCTCAAGAACTATGAATTCAATAACTTCTGCTAAAAAATTATGACCTCAAGAACTATGACCTAGGGAACTATGCCCTCAGGAACTATGACCTAGAGAACTTTGACCATAGGAACTATGACCTCAGAAACGTTTTCCTCAAGAACTATGACTCGGGTTTAAAGAGCTATTTCTTGAGTCATAGTTATTGAGGTCAAAGTTCCTAATGTCATATTTCTTGAGGTCAAAGTTCCCGAGGTCAAAGTTCTCGAGGCCATAGTTCTTGAGGGAATAGTTCCTAAGGTCAAATTTCACGAGGTCAAAGTTCATCCACATGAGTGACATAGATAATATGGCTAGTGACTTTATGAAGATCACAAAGTTGAGACACCAGTTGTCTACCATAAGGGTGAAGGCCGAAGATGAAGGGTTGGTGCCCATTGCACTGAATTGATTTTCCGCATCACCTTTGATAAGATTTAGGATGAATTTGTCAAGGAAGAAACAAGGCTAGAGACTAGTTCAACCAAGGAGATTGAAGTAGAAGACCTTGTCCTCGTCTCTAACACCCCATCCAAGGGAATATCACCATTTTTAGTTGATCTCTCTATTTTCATCCTTCCATTTTTTATAATTGGATCAAATCCAAATACTTAATTGATAGAGGCTTTACTACTATTTATTGAAATTTGATAGATGATCCATAGACCAATAATACAAAAACCCTTTTAATATGAGGTCATAGTTTCTAAGATCATGTTTCCAATAGGTCATAGTTCTCGAGATCAAATTTCCTGAGGTTATAGTTCTTGAGGTCATAGTTCCTGAGGTCAAAGTACTTGAGGTCATGGTCTCAAGAACTATGACCTTAGGAACTATGAACGACTCTTGCTCTAGGTTAAAAAACTCAATTATACTTATCAATTTGGATTTTATACCAGTGACCAAATTCTCAATGTGTCCTTGAGTGGCTTCAAGAAGCGAGTTGCAACTTGCCATAAAAATATAACCGAGGATTGGATCGACAAACCATAAATTGCATTGGATTCTTAACACTAGGTTATATCTAGTGGCACCCCTCTCCTATGATTCCACTCCCCCCTAAAATATTTTATTCAATGATCTCTGGAGCTAGGGTTTTTCTTAGTAAGGGACAATACAATTTTTGTACTAAGGGGTTGATTTTGCAAAACAATGGCTCAAGCGATTATGGGAGGAGTGATCACTTGCGACTTGGATGAACACACTTATAGGATCTTATAGAATTGAATTATGCTACTCGGTTTGGATTTTATTCTCCTAAACCAAATTCTCAATGTGTCCGTGAGTGGCTTCAAGAAATGAGTTGCAACTCTCCTTAAAATATAAACTGGGATTGGATCGATGAACTGTTGATTGCGTTGGACTCTTGACACTAGGTTACAACTAGGGGCACCCCTCTTCTATGATTTCATTTCCTAAGGGTTTTTCTCAATAAGGGACACTATAAGTTTTTCATAATGACCACCGAAGAGCCAAATGAGCTAGGAATTTGGTGGGTGACCATGATTTTTTTAATGTATCAACTTCACAATTATTTTTTAAAAACCATGAAATATAGAACTCATTTTTTTTTATCATTATGCTATCTCTTCTCACTATTGCAGACAAGTTTTGCACATGTTTGAACAAATTTCTCACTTGGGAGCCCTGATAGACTACCAAGCCAATAATGTGCCTCTATAGAGCATATCATTGGCTATGAATGTTATTATATCCCATAAGTGCCAAATATTGACTCTTCTCTTTGATATGGACAAGATTTTACCTACTCTGGTAAATGCCTAGGAATCCCATCACTCACTTGGTAGCCTTGTACATATTTTTAACTAGTGCAAGGGGAATACTATATCTATTGGGATTGGTGTTAGATTGTCCTATTGCAGTTTTTCTCTACTATTTAATATCTAAAACTATCAGAAACCAAGTTTAGATATTTGTTACTTTTGTTGGAGTAAGAATAGAGGACATTGAATCTATAGCCAATGCAGTACTATCAAAATTTTACCTAGAGGATATCCATTTACATGCATTCTCTTTTAATCATTCTTTGTATCCTCATAGGATTTCTTCTATCTCACCTCATGATTGTAGCATGAGCACTTATTCCCATGTCAATGACCTACTATGCATTATAGTGCCTTAGATTTAAGATGATCATAAAAGGGACACCACTCCCTGATATGAGAGAAAATGATGAGATCAATGGAAGAAGGGGAGTGTGGTGGATATATTATTCTCATAATTTGTGCTCATAATTTTTTTTTTAATGGGATGTATGGCCCTTTGGTATGATTTCAAGGGACTTCAGGGTGAATACTATAATTAACTACTTTATGAAAATTCTTGTTTCAGTATGAATTCAAATCATCGCTTCAAATTTGTAGTGTTGTGTGTCTTTCAACTGGTTAACATTGCTAATTTTATTGTTTGAGGATTTCATAGGAAATTGACAGATCTTTATAATTTTATTGTTTCAGGTTTTCATAGGAATTTGACAGATCTTTATAATTTTCTTCAATAATTATATCCCATTGAAGTTGGATAAAATTGTTTTAGATGATATATTGTTCATATTTTCTTCTTGCATTATTTCAGTATAAATTTGGATAAATTTCCTTATGCGATTCAAAGTTTTTGATCTTCCTTTAGTCCAAATGAGAACTTTTGGTCTCAACTTTTATAATCTATTGAAATCAAACTTCATGTACCCCTTTTATTTAACTTATGACAAATGGTCTTTTTTTTTTTTATCTCACAATGCATTTATTATGATTGGATTAAATCATGGTGCACGAAGGTGGTTATTAGATGGATGTCAAGACATGAAGATTAGTTGATAATCTTACCTTGATGGGATGGCATTAAAGTCAAATAAAATTATGATAATGTACAAAAATCCTAATTTTTAATATTATTTACTAATCAAAATGTTGATTATAAAATATTAAAGTTAATTAAAATTATGATAATGAATAAAAATTAATATCTAATACCATTTAATAAATATTGAAGCAAAACTATGTTAAATAAATTGAGGATAACAAATCAAGTTTATAATCTCTTGTATCTCACACTAATCAAAATGTTGACAAATAACATTACACTTAAATAAAAAAACATTCAGACAAAAGAGGTGGGCTTGAGAGATCAACACTAGAGTATTGGTTTTTGGTCCTAAACGTATTGGGATTGCATTATGATTAGTGTCAACACTAGAGCATTATGACTAGAGTAGTGGGATTGCATTATGTATGGATTTGAATTTTGAGAGTTTTGGTATCAGGCCTTGAACTATTAAGATGGATTCATAATTGCATTATGATTAGTGTCAACACTAGAGCATTATGACTAGAGTAGTGGGATTGCATTATGTATGGATTTGAATTTTGAGAGTTTTGGTATCAGGCCTTGAACTATTAAGATGGATTCATAAATCCAAGAGTTGTAGTATTATTGTGTTCTTAAATAATATCATATTTAATTATACTTAATTATGTCTTTCGAGTTGATGTCATTTGCACTATGATCCAATCTTTTCAGCCAATATCCATGTGAAGGTGGTGGGTGTTGTCACCTTGAAATTTCTTACTATTTGTAATGAACACTACACTATTAAACTTGGTTTTTTTTTCCTTGGAGTTAACATCATTTGAGCTGAAAGTGATTCTTGTGGACTAGAGTTTTTCCCTATCTTATAGTGCCTCTCTTAATAAGCTCTAAAGTAGCTTTACTTTTGTTCCTTGTAAATCTTTATTGTTTTTTTTTTCTTACAATAGAGCATTGACACAAGATAGAATTATGTGTTTGAAGATCTAGTGTTCATATTCAAATGGCTATTTTTATATGGACATTTTGAAGAGAATTTGTGTTGATTGATGTTTGAGTCTTTTTAGATAGTTATATAGAATATTATACTTTCATGGCTAATTTACATGCATAGTTTTTGGTTTTCCTTCCTTGAAAATTGTGTTGGGTAGTTGTTAGGTTATGGTGTTAGTTAGACCTTATCATTCCTATCATGTTTTCATGGATAGATGCCATAATTATCCTATGAGTGAAGTTGCATGGGGAGTAGGTGAAAACCCTAGGATTGTTTCTTTCATGGGATTCATTTCATTCATAATATTCATAGTTAGATCCAATTTGAAAAGAAATAACATATGATGACATTGTTGTTTTCATGATACTGTGATTTTGATTTGGTCTTAATTACTTGGAACTATTGCTATTTTGTTTTTCAAAATTTCGAAGCACATTTTCTGAAATGTTGTCTGCCTAGAAATATTTTGCATTTGCATGCTTCTTTCCTAACAATTTATTTAATGGTGTGCAAGTTTAGAGTATGGGGTTAGCCACATGCATCATTCATTTTGTGGGTGGATGGATATATATCATCAATTTGTGTGGTTAAGCTTTGTGTGGATTCCAAGGAAAAAACCCAATTAGTGAATGTTTGTGAGTCCAAGTTGTAGGCTATGATTATGGTGTGGATGTTACGTTCTCAAGATCACCATGTGAGTATAATCATTATGTGTTTAATTTATGTAAAATCATGTATGAAAAATGAAATTTATTAAATATAATACCTACCAAAATATTTCTATAGAAGCAAAAATTGACTAAGATACCACAAGAGGGGAAGAGGAAGAAATCCAAGGGATAATGTTATAATAATGGTGCTCGTGCACTTTGTAGAAGCATTTCCCTTTATAATTTGAAAATATGTAGCAAGTGTTGTTGACCACTATTAGTCACATAAATTATAATAACATGTATAATTGTATTAGAACTTCAAAAATACCAAGAGAAATCATCATTAAGATGTCAACTATCACATGCATAATGACATTAAGCATTTATCATAAAAATTGATATTCCAACAACTTTCATTTGGAAAAATATCTATAACCAATATTTATAGTTGTTGAAGTACCATGTTAACTCTCCTCCCAACCAAGAGTAAGGATGAAGAGGTTAGCTATTAATATGATTGTTCACAAGATTTTGAGAATTTAAAGTTGTTTTTCAATCCTAATATAAAAAAGGTTGACAAAGAATATAGTTGTAAGAGTAGCACTCTATGGTGCCAATGTAATTTAAACCCAACTGTCAATATCAATTAATGAAAGATAAAACCTTCAAATCCATATGCATATCCAAAGAGAAACACCATATAAAATTGCAATTAAACTTATTGTTTTCCTTGTGTGATTTATAGTCTGTGGGACTCCCATATTTACAGGTTGTGGGACTCTCTATAAAAAAAAGTGTATGGTATCAATTCCAAGGATCCATGCAAGTTTTATAGCTTTCTTCATCAAATGAATAAAATACGAAACATTTCAACAAAATAAAAACCATAACCTGATGGTTTTACAAATATTGTACTCATCTATAATTTATTACATGACTATTTGAAGAAATATTTATCTCATTAATCTAAATTAAAAAAAAATGTACATTTTCATGCTACAAACAATAATCTGCACACATTAGTGGGTGCCTTTAATTTCATAACACCTTTGCTATCAACTTTTGTAGTAGTTAGATTCTTTTCCTGATAAGGTAGACGATATCAATCACACCTTGATATTTAAAAGGTGTAGCGATTTTTCTTAGCTATGACGGTCGTCTCGGAGCCTTTCCTTTTCTCAAGGATTCTGATCCATGTTTTGAATATGGAAGGATAGATTGAGGTTCATCTTGTAAATATTCTTCTAATTTTTACAAGAGTACCCAAGTCTAAACCTTTCTTCCACACCTGCGCTTGGAGGACAAAATTTCAATATCTTATGCATCTCCATGAAGTTATTCACCATATTCTTGTGATAATTCCTCAATGAATGATAATGCACCTTCCTATGAAAATAGGACAAAAAGAGGAGCAAGAATATGCTTACATTTGTACTTGAAATGATGGAAATACAAACTTATAATTAGAGGGAGTACATATCTTCTCTCACATAGTTCAGAGAGTTTGATGCCAGTTTGTTGATTGTTTGCATCAACCATACTCTAAAATGAAATGCGGTTTTAAGTAAGTTATAATTATAATTTACTCCAAACTAAGATGTAGACCTGTAAAGATGAGGTCCATATGCAAAGATGTAGACCTACAAATATAACAAAAAACACTAAATAGGGTCAGCAAAAATGTGCTCTACATAATTATCTCAGGAGGATAATTGACTGCATCAGGTGTTGCAACATCAAATATATCAGGCTCTGCATTTTGATTCAATAATGGCTCTGAACCCTTTGACATGAAGTACAACCACTTCATCTTTATGGCATGCTTACATGTGTTTCCATGGATAGACCATGGACATTCACACACTATAAAATTCCTATGATACTGGGTCATAAAGTATTTTTTGTCATGATCGATTTGACTCTTTATCGAATCCACATGGAATATGCTTTCATGGGGACAAAATTCATCATCTAGAATTCTTCTATCTTTCTCCATTGATGATTTAAACTTCTCCTTCATGTGCTTATTCAAATATGTTTCTCCTTCAAAATGTCTTTGAATCGCTAATATGGTTCTACATTTTTCAAGAGCATATATAACAACCAATCCATTCTACGGGCACATTTATTTCTTCAATAAGATAGAAATTTGAACTTCAATAAGTTATGGTATGCCTCCACGGAATTATTTGTCTCTTGATTTGCATGAGGGAAATCACGACAACCTTTAACCCACATCCCTAATTGAAAGAACTAAGTTAGTGCAACGATAATATTTATGGGAAACAAAAAACAAAAGCAAGAAACTAGAGTATGTGAACTTAAAAAACTTATTACCCGCAACCCAAGTGGTGTGAAAATAATCCAAGAACTCATACATTGTAAAATTAGTGAAAAACATATCGATATGCTCGACCAATGATTCAACATCGGGGAAAGACTCCATGATATAATTTAACCTATATAGAATTGCATTTGTTTGCTTCAAAGTAGAGACCAACCTATAGATATTTTTTCCATGCCCTCCATATGTGCCAAATACACAATATCACTCGACATTGTGTGTTCCTTCTATAGGATTCAATGCATTTATGTGATATATTCTTACATAATAAATACAAATCACAAAATAATCAAATGAAAGTTACTTCAAAGCATCGATTTCCACCAATGCATCATTGAGGGTTAATTGATAACACCTATTCATCAACGACTCCAACCATGTAACAATATTAGATGATGTATTTCAGGATGTCATAATCCATGCAACTAGTACCCCACTTTGCTAGCCATCAAAGGTCAACAATGTGTAATTGGTACTTTGATATTCAATAAAACTCAAATTCAAAGTTTAATCTATCAATCATAGTGAAGCACAACCCAAACAACCATTTTTAAATGAATAATTCAAATTCACCTTACTCTATATTTAATGATATTGAAAGTTGAATCCATTCCTATTAAACTATTGTGATATAGTTTGACCATTATCTCCAACATCCATTTTTCAATTCCAATTATAAAAGGAAAATTTGGACCATTAAGATTCTTAAAAAAGAAAAAAAAAACATATGGTTGTTTGTGATACCAGAGGTTAAAATTCATTTCATCTTTCTTGTGAAGTTGATATTTTCCCTTCATCAAGGTTGTTTCTGATACTAGAGGTTAAAACTCATTTCAAATTTCTTATGAAGTTGATATTTTCCCTTCATCAAGCAATTATCAATATTTGCAACATCTTTCTTAGTTAAGAAACATTCTCTACCCCAATCTCTCACATCCATTTCAAGATGTCGTTGAATGTGATTGTTATATACAACATTAATTGACACTTCCATAAAGAAACAATGTTCTACAAAAGAGACGATTTTTCTTGAAAGCTTATCTTTATGCAAGGACCTAACCTTGCCAGTCATGTCATGTCGACCATGACAAGACCACACTTCCTCATCTTCATGCCGATATGTGTTGTATTACAATAATTTTATCTCAAGGTTCTTATTTAAAACAATCACAATAAAGTGGCATTGGTATCCATTCTTCTTCACAAATGAGCTCTTGTGTTTATTTGGATGATCTCCTCTTTCATCTTCTGGGCCATATGAATGAGTAACTACACTACAAATTACACCACCTCAGCACAAAATGATATATACCCATTCATGAATAATCATTTTTTATCATTTGTATGCTAAGTCAAAAGATGAATGCATCAACTAAAACAAAAAAAATATTTAGAAATGCAAGAGCCATGTGACTGTGAAATACTTACAAATCATATTGCATGTGAGAGTTATCCCTTTATGTTGTTGTTTTTTTAATTGAGTGACAAAGTACAAGGAGTGTCAAGATTGGTTTCCTCCCCTCTAATAAAATCATGAACTCTACATGAAGGGATTTGTGCAACACGATCAAATAAAGGATTGTCTAGTATATATACTTTACTCTAGATTAAATATTTGCCAAAAAAAAGTCAAGTTGTCTTTTAGGTCTCGGGCCTTAAGGCCCATTATAATCTTCCATTTTTTTTGCCTCTCCATTTTGTATGAATACTTTAAAACAATGTGGCCTCTCGTTAATAAAACTATACAATGACATATCAAATAATTGTAATACAAGAGAGGTGTCTGCAAAAATAATGAATGGAAAAATTAAAAAACACCATCAAAGTTCAATTCCTTTTCCACATGTTTTGGAACTATAGTTCTTATGACATTCATTCTCATTTGAATCTCTAAATTGTAACGATTTGCATTTAGTCACATGGACTAAGATGTGTTTACGTAATTACATGCTAGATGTCTAATATGGCATTCATTATTGTTGATATTTAGATTAAAACCTTCCATCTTATATATCAAAGGACATTCTACTCGATTCATGTTGTTATATCACTTTTTGTACAAACCCCTACTCATGTTATTTTGGTCATAATATCTTGTGGGTCAAATGATGGAATTCATCTCTTTCCATGTTTACCATTACAAATCTTTTCAAAATATGATAGGATATCATTCATCACAGTGGGAAAAATTATAATCTATCCATCATAATAAGGATATCAAAATCAAGAGGAGAATACAAAACTAAACCACAAAAAGAAAAACACCAAAGATATATAAATATGAGATATTGGATTAACAAGGTTGACATAAATAATTTTTGGGAAAATTTATAATCTATCCATCATAATAAGGACATTGAAATCAAGAGGAGAATACAAAATTAAACCAAAAAAAGAAAAAACACCAAAGATATATAAATATGAGATGTTGGACTATCAAGGTTGACACAAAGAATTTTTGGGGTTTTGAACACAACATTTTGCATCGATAATATTACAAGTTGTATACATAACTTTCAACAAGGATATAAATGTCAACATGATTGAACAATATTGACCACTAAATGTAGAACATCAACTACATTCAAATACATGATAAAGAGATATTGATATCGGGTTATTAATTTGGGAATGCACATATCCATCTGTCTAGGTCAAATAGATAATATTACAAGTTGTATACATAACTTTCAACAAGGATATCAATTTCAACACAATTGAACAATATTGACCACCAAATGTAGAACATCAACTGCATTCAAATACATGATAAATATATATTGATATTGAGTTCTTAATTTGGGATTGCACATATCCAATTCTCTAGGTCAAATAGCTCTATGAGCACAACACAATTCTAGAAAGGTGAAACATACTATATTCAAGTACATATAATATCTATATAGCAATTCCCATAAGAAGGACATACCAATTAACAAAATTAGAGTATATGGGAAAATAATATATACAAACTATACATAGCAATTCAAACAACAGGAACATCAAAATCAACATGAGTATACCAGACTTTGCAACAATGTTACATACAAAGGACATAATGATTACAATGGTAATAGTCAAAATATCTTGTGCACAATGTTTCTTTAAAACACCAACCCAAAATAATATGAGAGTTGTAAGTGCATTTACTTGTTCCAACATAAATACCCTATTAGATCAAATGTTATTCAAGCTAATTCAATTGGCTATGTCAAAATGTAATCGAATTTTGATATTGTAATAGTGAAACCATCAAAAGAATACAACACCGGAAAGAAGGTTCCTTGTGAATATACAAATGTGGAACCGCCAATCCTAGAAGGTTAAGAAAATTGGATGCAACATTGCATATACACTTTAGACAATGAAGCAAAACAAGAAAGTAAATGGAAAGTATCTTGGGGTTTTGAGATGGAATGTGTGTGTGTGTGTGGAGAGAGAGAGAGAGAGAGAGAGAGAGAGAGAGAGAGAGAGAGAGTCAATCCAAAAAAACATTTTCTCAATGGATAGAGAAAATATTTTACAATCAAGAATCCATAACAAATAGAGAATCAAAATTTAATAGTCACGATGAATGCACGATGGAGAGAGAACAAAGTTTTTACAATAAGGGATGGAAAATTTCTGAGACCCATGATCCCCAATGTCTTTGTCATACTCCTCTATATATTTGAGGCCTAACAATTATGCAATCTAGTTTAATATCACCAATGCTAAGAAAATCAATTACCAATTCTATTAATCATTTAGAATGAATAAAGTTGGCTTCTACACTAGTAGAAAAGTTTGCAGGCCATGGATTGAATTCTCATATTCACGATGGTCTTCTTGTTTATGCATTCCCAAGCCACTGTGAGAATATAGGTGCTAATAATCCCTAAGCTTGCCAACTCAAAATAAAGTTAAGGGTCCCTATTTTAACTTTATAAATCCTTGTAAATATTAATTCTTCATCATGTTTCATTTGGTAGTTTACTTTGTAAAGAATAAATTGTATCCTCATTTTCAATTGATAGTTTTTTCTGTTTAGAATATTGTTAAATGTAGTCAAATGTCAACCATTGGCTACAAAATATATTTCAATGATGATTCTGGAACTTTAAGATCTTTGAGCACCTTTGAACTTCATGATTTATGTTTTTGTTCTTGGCCACATATTTATTATTGATTGGAAATTTGGCTTGGATTTCACAAGATATTATCACAGATCTTATGTGGTTGCAAACTAGAAAGCTAAAATTATTGATATTGCCTAGTCCTCACCTCATCCGAGGGTAGAATTTTACATTGTCACTTCAAGTGGGAGAAACTTGGAGAGGCTTAAGGGTTACATTGAGTGTGAGAAGTTGGATCGTGATTATCATGGAAACAATGCTTTGAAATGAGAGGCAAATGATGATATTGCACATATTGCACATATAGACATAGAAGTTTAAAATTCCTAATGACAAGATCAAGAAATAGTTGACTTAGAATATGCAATCAAAGCTTGGAAGTCACGCATGTAAGGTAATGGACTCCATATGCATATCCACTAAAAACTAGGCAGTCTCAACCATCAAAATAATCATTTCCTTAACAAATTGTGAACACAACTTTCAAGTATTAGATAAGCTTGAAAGACATGCAGATATTAAATATCCATCAAATGTCAAATGCACCCTAACCAAATAGTCCCAAAAGTTGTAAATATACAACCTCATGCTTGTTCTTTGTTTCAACTTTCCTTCCAAATAAGGTAAAACAAATAAGTGATAGGCAAGGTTCAAAACTCAAGCAAGATTTCACCAAAGCTTCCTATGATCAACTAAGTGATGGTGAAATTCCTTTCTTACTATTGGAGTACCTCGTTTGATTGTTATAGGCTTGAGCTATTTTGATTTTGTAGAATAGTTGCCATTGTATTTTACAAATAATCTGAAGTTCCCTTTCTTGCCATTGTATTTTACAAATAATCTGAAGTTCCCTTTCTTTCCTCTATTTTGTAGAATAGAGGTTGTTTAGGGATTGAATTTATCACATGAAATAGCAAGAAAAAATTCCCTTTCTTTCCTCCTCCCTCAATACCCTTATAGATGTAATAAGGTTTTTTACTTGACTTGAAAAGAAATCGCTTGGAAGATCTAGCATCATACCTAGTCTTGAAGCTTAGCCTCATAGTTTGATCAAGGAAACAAGCAAGCCACTCGCTTACCAGACTTTCATTAGTTAGATAGATGCTCTGCCTCACGACTAGGATTGGTTGGC